>CAJQZP010001697.1:12580000-12980000 GCA_907164705.1 Parnassius apollo
TTTTATCTTAATTCTCAGTTCTTATTTTCTTTCTTATTTTTCCTTCACCGCCGAGCACGTGATAAATTAAAAAAATATTACACATAAAGCCAAAAAAATATTTAGATAAGGGAATAATGATAATGGTGCTTAATACTCCAAACCAATCCCGACTTCGGTGATACCTTAGGTTTTATATACACTAATATCAAAAGGCTTGCAAACACTCAGCTAAGTTCACCTACAGATACAGTTTTCCCATCATTTAGATATAATCCTTATTGGTAATGTGAACTACACGTTACCAATAAGGATCCTACCCTGAACATTTTGAATTTCATCAAAAGTCCACTGCTGAAAGTAGGCCGCTCCCAAGTATTACCTCATAGGGATATTTGCCATAGTTGCCAAGCTTGGCAAGCAGATTGGCAACCGCAGGCTTCTGGTTTTTAGTTGTTATTAAGAAGACGCTACTGCCCATCTCCTGGTCTCTTTTTCACTGTCGCCTCTTACGCAAGCCACAGGATGTTGGTGACCCCTGTCGTAGAGGATATTCTAACACCGCCCTTACACCGTGAATAATTATAAAATATTTGATTGATTACATTTTATTCTATATGATTTTTTTTTGTAAAATGCACTCGCTTGACCTTACCTCCGCATCCTATAATTACTGATCAGCTCGTAATGGAAGATGGATATTTCTTGCTTTCTACTGGCGGTATTTTCTTCGCTTTTCCCGTATTAACTACCAAAGTAGTTAATTAAATATAACCAAGTTTCTAAAAAGATCATAAATTAGTGGATGTCAAGGTAAAGGTCGAAATCAGAGACTTTAAAATTTAAGGGAAATAGAACTGTACCTCCTAAAAGCCATATTCACATCATTTATTTTAACAAGTAGGTAGTGCCACATTTATATAGTACGCAATTTAAAATACTATATACAATGTTCTGATGTTGCATCTGCTATGTATAACAGAGCACTTACGCAATTAAAGTAGATAATTATCATTTAATAATTATATTTAAAACGAACATAATCCATATAATATTTAAGATAAATATAGTAATATTTTCTTCTTAAAATCTTGAGCTTTCAAAAATTTATAATTTTATAGACATATGTAAACGGTTATATCTCCTTAGCCGGTATTTCTCCGATTTCTTCTTTTCTTGAATTCCGATAATTGTCTTGAAAAGGTCCTAAAACTGAATAGTTATTTTAAACACTAAACGAAACGTTAGAAAATGTAGACAGTAGATTCAAGGGCAAATACTATGTACTCAGAATGCAAATATGTACTAAAATAACGTAATAACATATACAGTAAAAAGCCGTGGTAGCGCAGACAATTCTTCATGCGCACATACCCGTATTTAAACATAACATTCTTGGGTATCGAAGGGTTTTCTTACATTCCTGGGATAGTTGCGGGATACAACCAAAGTAACTTTTTCTCGTAAATGATCACACGTTATAGCACCAAATAATATATGTTTATATTTTTCTATTTTATAGAAAAAGGGTGACAAACGAGCACACAGTTCACCTAAAGGAAGTAGGTGCTGTGATCCGTAGGCACCTTCATCTATACACGATTAAGAATCAAAATGGTAGATGTGTTGTCACCCCGCTGAACTAGGATGGTATGCTTTTCATCCAGTAAAAAGAGTCGCTGGACACTCACAATACGGAACCAGTAGCATTTAACTGCTATGCCTGGTATTCTGTCAGAGCGTGGTGCTTACCCGGTCGGGCAGGCCCATTCGTGATACAACCATAATATAGCTGTAGCATGGCCTACGAGCAATTAACCCTAAAGTGCTCGAAGAGCATGGTTCTATAAAGTATATACTGCTACAACAGGCTGCAGTGGCGTGTAATACACGCGTGATATGTAATGAGGGCGTAAGAGTGTTTTAATAATAGGAAATGGTAATATTTATTGTATGTTCAGTGTATATCCCTGTATTTATATGTTTTGTACAAAACACACCGACACGTAGATAGCAACTTTGGTCAAAACACCACAAGCGACAACATCGTAAACATGTTGTGACGTCATTGAAAATCCCAATATTTTTTGCTCGTAATAATTTGCATAATAAACTCTACCCGAAATGGCATTATATACATAATATTATGGTAAAGCTTAATATAATTAGTAGTATTTATTTTATTCATGATAATTTTCAGGCATAAAAAGTATTTTCCTTAAAAGTATTTTTCAAAATCAAATTTACCAATATCACAGTCGTTAACCTGCAAATGGATCTGAGCATCTCTTCATCATCTTTTGAAAGGATTTGCATTTAGCATCACGTGGTAGGTGTACCGGTGATCTTTTCTACTACGTGAGAGGTCATTATCCAACAATGAGCTGTTGCAAGGCTGATGATGAGGACAAATTTGTTATTTTTACAACAAGGCCATTTAACGAATAATGTATGTTAGCCACTGAGCGTAACATAACATGGACTAAAATAATCAAAAACAATATAGATGTTATACCACCGTAACAAAAACAAAAATTAAATCTCATAAAAAAAACAATCTAAAAGAAACGTCTATATAGCAAGTCACGCCATCTGTTGTCTAAGAAACAATACATTTACAATACAAAAATTGTAGTCTGCCGTCCCTGTCTTATTTTTTTCTTACTTTTTGTTCATCAACTTACACTTTTTATATTGAAGAGAAGTTAAACTTGCATGCGGCTGACCTGATAGTAAGTGATCGCCGCCGCACAAGAACAATCGCAGGTGCGTTGCCGGCCTTTGAGGAAGGAATAAGCTCTTTTTTGTTACCCTTCGTAACTTTCGGCCGGAAAGTAGATGGTCACAGCGAATTCAACAAAGTACTCATGGAAAGTCTTTTCACAAAGCCAGATCAAACCAATCAGAACGAACTACAACTCCTAGTGCATGGAAAAATTTTGGTACTTTGTCCGTGCACTTGGAGTTTCATTGGTTTTTAGATCTTAAGGATACTAATAAAGCAAATTAACAAGAACAAACTGGAATGATCTTATAATCTTATACCGGAATCGCTCACTACTTCGGTTTATTCCATCCATTCAACAGTGAAAATCCCAAATTGTAATTCCAATGGGTGTCGTAAGAGGCGGCAGGAGGAAATAAACCATGAAATAGGCAGCATAATCTTCATAATATCAACCAAAACGTACATATGGAAACTGTCCTCTAAGACCCCTCCCATCCAAGATGTTGCGGTCGTTCATTAGCTTACGCAGTTGTGATGGAATCTCTGCCAATTATACAGATAAATATCTCGAGTCGTCAGCGTACAGACGCAGAGACATCCCCGACGTGGCTGGGTTTTATGATTAAAAAAAAACTCAATTAAGGTAATTATGGTGGCAGGTGAACACGGCGTGTGACTTGTGACGATCTTTTCTACTTCTTTTAATTTTATCTTTTAGAGTTCGTTTCTTAGGCGAACCTTCATTATTTTATATTACTATTTTTGGTACTTACCTTTGTAGATAGCACGAGTAGATTAAAAAAGAGAAATTGAATAAGCTATTTTAAAATTAAAACCTTTATTTAATTTGAATTTCACAATCATTGAGTTCTTTAAAAAATAATTGTTTTGTTTCAAAACCTACGTCCGATTTTTGCGAATATGTAACGAAAATTTATATGGGCATTATTTTTTACATAATAAAGAATAAACAACTTAGGAAGAATTACACGTAACAATTAATTTCTAGATGCACTGATTATATTAAAAAGAAAATTATTTCAATAAAATAATTCTGGAGTATAACTAAAAGCTATTCTGTCATTTGGCTTCAATGTTATATTTGTCTATGATAATTTAAAAATTGTTTAAATACAAATTATATTACCAATACTACACACAAATAGAGACATTCCTCTGTAGTTCTTTTATAGGATAAGGGTGATAAACGAGCACACAGTTCACCTGCTGGTAAGTGGATGCTGTGGTCCATAGACATCTACATCTATCCTCGATTACGAATCAAAATGCAGATGCGTTGTCACCCATGAGGAAAAGGATGGAATGCATTTTTTATAATAAAAAGCGTCTAGAGTTCTCTGCACTCACCAAAAGAAACACATTAGCATTAAGTTGCGATTTTACGCTGGTATTCTGGTCCTTCCCCGGTCGGGCCTACCTAATCGTGCTCCAGCCATAATATAGCTGCCGCATTGCTCTACAACGTGCGGCAGTGGTCGGATAGGTTAAGAAAAAATAAAAAATTAATTTAAAACCTTGATTTAATAAAAATTAAAAACCTAAAATAATTTGCACGTAATAAGCTCTGATGTCGATGCTAAGAGGTAATGAAAGAATCTCTTCCTTTTATGAAGTCGGTTAGAATACTAAGAGTAATCACCAATTTATGTAATTATACACATATTTATAATGATCTATATGGCCTGCAATTTATTAAGTAATTTTGCGAAGTTAAATGCAGTTTTATACAGAACCCATAAATTTTATTAAATTCCTACTTTTCCCCCTTTTTAGTTGTCTTTTGATGACATTAGACATGAAATTAGTAATGGGTGGTATTTATTCTGGACCGGTTTCGGACAAGCACGGAAAATCGTAAATCCGGTTGAAGCGCGCGTCTCCACTAGGTATGTTTAATTGGCTTTGGAAATACCGACTTATTCGAATTAAATGTATTTATTTCTTTTACGTAATTATTTTGAGCTGGAGACTTAATAATTTAGATTAAATATATCGAATATGTATTGTTATCTAAAATAATATGATTTCTTTAATAATATTCATAACACAAAACGTTATAAATAAAATTTTAAAATAAAATGATTTAAAAGAAAATGATGATTGAAAGCTTTAAAAACTTATGTTTAATCTAGATTTTAAAGGACTTTTAAATAGCGATTTAGCGGAATTCGTTCCGTTTCTAGTATTATCCCGCGTATTCTAGTACTATAAGGCGAAATCCATACAAAAACAAAATTGAAGGGTCTGTTTGTAATGTCAAAATAACAGCTTATTACATACATATGAAAGTAAATACGGTACTTATAACAAAAAAAACAATCTTAAATTTTTTGTCTGTCAGTATGTTTGCTAGGCTAATCTCAGAAACGGTTGGACCGATTTTAACGAGCCTTTCACCGGCAGATAGCTGATGTTATAAGGAGTAACTTAGGCTACTTTTATGTTAGAAAAATAATTAGGGTTCCGCGCAAAAATTTTAAATCAATAAAATCCAATCGTAAGAAATTCCACTAGGACAAACTTCGCGGAGAACAGCTAGTAGATATATATTTTTTATTCATGTTCTAGTCATAGTTTTTCTATCTACTTCTAAATCTTAGTAAAAGCAAATCTTAGTTGGTTACAGTGTATTGGGACAGAATAATTAAGCTGTACAAAATTTCAATGGAGACAGTTACGATGCAGTATTACAACGCGCCATTCACATCATGTAACGCATCCGGTGGCCACACGGTGCGCTTTAACCGGAGACTTCTTGCGACTTTATGGCGAATTCGTGTAATTCAGTAGAACGTGGTCCGCCCCCACCAGCTCTGTCCCGGTATGGGTTTACCCGGAATATTGTCACTGTTGTCAATGGATGCTATACAGGGTGTTACGGTTTCAATTTCACCATCCATTTCAACCGGCCATTACAGTCTACAAAGTCCACTGCTGAAAATAGTGGGAAGGCATTAGATTGCCTCATAGTTCAGATTTTGCCATAGTTGCAACGCTTGGCAAGCGGGTTGGCGACCGTAGTTTTTTTAATAATTTTGAGTTGTTACCAGCAAGATGCTACTGCTCAGCTTTCTTATATCATCTCCTACGACAACCACGAGACGATATGGGAAAGTGGATGTTCTTAAACTGCTACTACACGGTGTGCTCTATGTAATTTATGTCCCCACGTGTACAAAAATCTTGGACAAAGCTAACAAAAAGGCTTAAAGTATTACTTTTATTAATAAGTTACCATTAGCAGCCACAGTTAATCATTGGTAAAATAGCAAAACAATATTCGCTATTATTTTGTAATCCTACTTTTATTTTATTTATTGAAAGCCAGTGCTTGGTAAAATTAAAATAATATTTTTTATTAAAGTATTAATTTTGCTTAAAAGTTTTAATTCTTATATTAAACTGTTGTATTGTATAATATATGTGAAATTGGTAATGAAAATTGCTATATAAAGTTTATATTAGACTTTTTAAGGGTTATGACTGAAATAAATTTATTATAAATTTGTGATATTTCGTTTAATATTTTACTAACGTTTTAGGTCGTGTGAATGTTTTAATTGTTTTTATAATGTGTTTAATTGGTACTTTGTGAGAAAAACAATTGTTTTGTGATAATGTTATGGAAAAGAAAGTTATGAAATAATATATGGAAATATGGTAGTGAAAATAATCGATTCAAATAGGCTTTGCTCCACCTAGTGGTAAGGGGAAGTGAAAGTTGGTATATATTTTATGTTATATATTTTAACAAGATCATAATAAAAAAGAGCTAACAGTCAACTGATGGTAAGTGGCTAATGTAGCTTACATACCTAGTATTAGAAAACAATCAACGAAGAAGAATACAAATGCATTATCTTGTGTGTCACCTCTAAATATTGCAATTTATGTATTTAAAGTACTGTAGTGTTGCAAGTGGCCTTCCTTGTGCAAATAAAAATGGTTGGGTTTAATTAATAATATTATATTTTCTGACTTGAAACTCAGTCAAAAACTTTTATTTCAAAATAAAAAAATAAAAATATAATTTCGTCGCTTAAATATGCAAGTTATTGACACATTGATTACAATAATAAAGTGGTTACAATATATGATTTTTTTTTAATTTTTAGTTTTTGGCACACGCTGTATGTTAGTTTGTAAACCGTAAATCAAGCGTAGAGAACCGGAAAGCTTGACAACTCCATTTGACACGACTGTGAAGTAAATCTTTTCATATTCAACAAAATCAAGGAGAAAATTATAACCTCCATTTTAGGTGAACAATGAATTTTAATATTGTTTGACATACTCATTTGCTTATGAAGGTATAATAACATAAAATACTCATATATCTATCGGTCTTTCAGTATAAAACACATAAAATGTTTACACCTATGTCTATTATAGACTTTGAAACGATCCAACTGATTTTGATGAAATTTTGTGTGTGTTTGAATGGGGCCCTAGATGATTATAATCACATTTGGACCCGGTAGATGGCGCTGTTGTCGAGAACCGTAAAGATTATTTAATTCTTTGGTAGCGCAGTGATTAGTAAACGTTTGGCATGGCAGTAAGCTATAGTGGCAGTGGGCCCGCCATATACCTCGAAGAACCGAAAAACGACGGGAAAAAATGTTCTAGGGTGGCAGCCTTATAAGCAAAGTGCACGGCGGTCACCCGCTAGATAGAGCAACAATTTGGTAAGAGATGCAGGAAGTCAATTGGCGGGCTGCTTTAGCGGACTTCAAAAATAGGAGATGGTTTTCAATTCGACTGTATGTTCTTTTATAGATATTGTGTATACGCGATATTTTTGTAAATTTGTGAACCGATTTTAATGACTCTTCTTTTTTCATTAACTAGGTTATACTTCAGGGGTCCCATATAATGTTGGAGAAAAAGATTCCACCTCTAAGGGTAAGAAAATAGAGGTGAAGTTTTTAATATAACTATAGGTATATGGCATTCAAGGAACAACTATCTTGACTTTATGATATTCATTAGTCCTATCAAAATGATCAAAAAGTTAAGCTTTAAATAAAAAGCTTAACTTTTTATTACAAAGAACTAAACATAATTAAATGATTTTCACATAAATAACATTTGAAGTCGGTGCTAATATATACATCGATCTATGTGGTATCTCGAGGTAGAGAATGAATACCAAATTTTACGTTGCATTAAAAGTTTTAATTATTTTTTTACTTTTAATTATGTGTGTGTCACGGAATAATGAAGTACCTAATGAGCATGTGTTATAACATCATAACGTCGGAAACACAAAAACGTGAAAGTAGCTGTTGGTTTTTTGTTATCCATATAATGACTAAGTTCTGATGTGTAAGCTGTACAACATAACCGTTCACGCGGTTCACCTCTAAGCAACCTAGTATCAGGTAAGAAAAAACAACCAACAATTATATCACGCCTCCTTGCTTCAAGAGGGAACCAGCGTCAACGACCCCGCGCGGAGAGGTTGAAATCGCATCTATAATTAGCCCATGGCAGCGCTTGTTCTGGTTTCTGTCGCGGCCGCTGTAAAAATTAACGTAAACAAATACTCTCTCACGACCGGGTGGGCGAATATACTCCTCATTTCTGATGGCCATTGAGAACTATAAATCACTACGTCCATGAATACCCACCGAATTCGACAGGATTAGCTAGAATGGCGGTGTTTTTGGAGCATTGAAATATGTCATTTTGTTTTGTTTCACAGCTTGTTAAGTAATTACATTGCTTTGTAATGTCTATGCTAATTTTAACTTGTTTGTTTTTTACCTTCTAATATGTTTGGGAATGTTAATCTCACTGACGATGTAAGAATATCCACTATCCCATATCGTCCCGTGAGTGTAGTAAATGGTGACGTTTTGCTTATATCAACTAAACAATAAAAAAAACCTACAGTTGCCAAACCACCTGCCAATCGTGGCAGTTATAGCAGGGATGCCTCCTATAAGGCAATCCATAAGAAGGCCTGTGTTATTGTTAAGACATTCCGGTATATATAAATTATGGAACAATCATGATAATAACAGTCATCCAGACCAAATTTCGGTCACGGCGGCTAGTCTCAAAGGAAAAAATCATGCAGCACAGGACTATAGTGTCTAAGTGTATGTGCAAGCACAGGTCCAATTTCTATTCCGTCACTCTCATCCGACCACATCGGAGAGAGATCAGACGCAGGATCAACGGAATTTTACGAGGCACGAGAGTGAAACACCGCCAAATTCCTGACTCCAGGATGCTACCGACCCAGGATTCAAACCTAGGCTTTCGTAATCAGCAGTCGTGCTTACAACCACTAGACCAAAGAGGCAGTCAACAGAATAATATATATAGCGTTGCATTTTTTTAATAGAATTAGGGTGACAAATAGATGCGTTGTCACCCCTGAGGACTAAGATGGAATGCCTCGATTCCAATAAAACGGGTCTCCGGTTCTCTACACTCATCATAAGAAACGTAGCAGCATCAAGCTGCTATTTTACGCTGGTATTCTGTGAGAGCGTGATCCTTACCCGGTCGACCTTTTCGTGCTACAACCATAATACACCATAATATAGCTGCAGCGTGGCTCTACCACGTTTAACTTACCTACGGGTTACTATTTACTATTAATCAATGATGTACGCGTATGTGTTTCGATCCTGTGCTGCTTGCTAACTGGCATTTTGGAAAAGACGCAGAAAATGAGTTAAAAATGAAGTAGAATTGACAAAACGTATAGTTCAACGTAGCATAAAGTCCTGGTTCCGTATCCATATTAACCGATATTATTTTGCATTTCTAAAGTATTTGGCCTCAGGAAAACCATGTTTTAAACTGATCACTATTTCTAGGTTAGGACAAAGTAAAGAATAAAAAAAGAAAAGATCAATCAAAAAGAAGTATCATGTTTTAAATTGGTCCCGCGACTGTTATCTACCTGGACGTCATAAACAAGCAGATGTTACATCTAAAAATTCCAAATATTCAGTTGGCGCGTCCTCAGCGTAAGTAAATACCTTATGTGTCGTAACAGTCTCACTTTCTTCCGTGACCATAGCGCGTGAACGCGCCAATTAATTCCGTACACGATCGCATTCATTATTTCTGCTCATTGCCGTTATTACGCAAACATTTCCTTTCCTGACGCCTCGTATATTATAAATGTTGTTTTTAGCATCCGATTAAATGTCAGTTACAAATGTCCGATGTCTACTGTTGGCAGAAAAGCCCTAACAGACCAAAACTGAATCCTACTGGTGACACTCCATACAAAAAAGTGAAGTGTGAAAGAGAGAAATAAAATAAAAGGATTAATTAAATATGTCGCTTTATTTCATCCAATCTATCTTCAAACGTGACGGAGCAAAATATACAAATCATAATATAGTTTTAGCATCTGATATCTTAGTAAAAAACCGGCCAAGAGAGTGTCGGGCCACGCTCAGTGTAGGGTTCCGTAGTTTCCCGTCCGTCACAATAAGTGTTCCCACTTATGAGTTTAAAGGTGGGTATCCATTATGTTCGCGCTCCAGCAGCGCTCCGCGCTCCTGCAACTGCTCCCGGTAGTGGGTACCTACTGTTGTTTCCATCCAAGTTCAAAATAATTTTCCTAGAAAGTCCTAATAAAATTCTACTTTTCAGATTTTTTTCATATTTTCTAAACTTATGGTTCAAAAGTTACTTTTGGAGCGATTATTTCCGAAATTATTGACATTATCAAAAAATGATTTTATTAACCCCTATTCATTTTTAAATACCTTTCCAACAATATATCACACGTTAGCGTTGAAATTAAAAAAAAATCACTTCCCACTTTACATATAGGGGGCTACCCTAATAAAACATTTTTTTCCAATTTTTATTTTACCACTTTGTCGGCGTGATTGATACACATATTGGTACCAAATTTCAGCTTTCTAGTGCTAACGGTCACAGAGATTAAGCGAGGACGGACAGACGGACAGACAGACATGGCGAAACTATAAGGGTTCCTAGTTGAACCCTAAAAATACAACAGTTGCTGAAAAATCTGGCAACCCGTAGCAATAAGACGTTACAAATATATTTAATATATACAATCATATTATATTGCTGTGTAGTGGCGGAGTAAGTGAATCCCCTACTAAATATCATCCGATAAAAGATATAAGAGAAAACAGAGGGAAATTGAAAAAAAAAACGGGCAGCAGCCTTCCCGATATGAACTCAAAATTATAAGTAAACTGCGGTTGCCAAAGCGTACTTTGATTCCTAGATCATGCAGCAATCAATATTTTAGTCTGTAAAGTAAGTAAGTAATTTATTTTATTTAAAAAAAATCTTACGTCACGAAACTAACAAAAACAAAATAAAAGCTTTCCACTAAATAATTTATTTCATTTGGCAAACGTGACGAAAAAACGTAAATTATATTCAAGAAAAATAACTCAATTTCAGTGACACAAAAAATAACACCGAGAGTTGACATTCCCCATAATTATAAGAGACATCTTACAAAACCACGAGAGTCAGTGTTAAACGCTCGATTACACGCGACGAACAAAAACTAAAAGCCACTAATTGAGACTCCCATTTCAGGCGTGACACGAGACACAACAGACTATGGAAGCAGATGGTAAAAAAACAGTGTCAGCAATTGCGACGAAAAAGACTTGAGGCAAATGAGCCAACCAAATAATTGTATAAATATTTGTATCATATATCATAATTTGTTGCAATGATTTCTAGATATAATTTTTTTTAAACAAAAAATTTTTTCTGTATCGTGAAGGCATTTATTAGGTCTTTTTACCAAAGAAATTTCCCTTTTTTATGAAATAGTTAAGTTAACGTAGTTTATTTTCTATATTTTTTTTATTTCTATTAATCAAATAATCACTCGCGTAATCGATGCATCATTGCCAACGCAATGACAGTTTATTATTTCGTGAACTCGAACAGTGAACAAGAAATTATTATTAAACGTATAGTTTCTTGAAGAAATCAGCTAGACAGTAGGCAAAAAATTCTTAAAAGACATTTATATTGCCTCTTGGGTATAGAATTTTTTTCCCGCCAAAAGCAAATTCTAAAAATTTATACGTCACTAAGATCGATTTTTCACTGTTCCTGTCAAACAATTGAAAACTCCTTGGTTTTAAAAATCGAATACCATTTATTTATTTAAAAAAAGATTCTCCGTCTTATAAATACTCAAAAAATCAATTTATTATGACTTTCGAAGTGGAATACAAAAACAGTGTGTCGACCGGATGTTTTCTGCATTTGGTGATGAAGCCCCGTCCAAAACCACAATTTATCGCTGGTCTGCTGAATTTCAACGTGGACGTGTCAAGCTCAAGTGATGATCCCCGTCAAGGTCGTCCAAAAACTGCAGTCACCCACGAAAACGTTGATGCTGTGCGTAAGCTGATTGACGAAGATCGACATGTGACATACCGCGAAATTCAGGCAACTTTAGACATTGCATGCATGAGTCAAATACAAATAATCTTGCATGAACAATTAGGTGTAAAAAAGTTGTTTTCCCGATGGATACCGCATTCGCTCTGTGAGGAGAAAAAAGCGGCTCGCGTTACTTGGTGCGTCAGAACTCTCGAAAGATTCCACGCAGGATCCTCAAATGCTGTATACAACATCGTATCAGGTGACGAATCCTGGATATACGCGTACGAACCCGAAACAAAAAACCAATCACGAGTTTGGGTGTTCGAAAATGAGTTAAAGCCAACAAAAATTGTTCGTTCACTGTAGTGTTGCAAAAAAAATGGTGGCCACGTTTGTCTCCAAAACCGGCCATGTTACGACTATTCCTCTTGAGGGACAAAGAACGGTTAATGCAGAATGGTATGCTAGCATTTGTTTGCCACAGGTCGTTTCTGAACTCCGTAAAGAGAACTGCAACCGCCGCATCATCCTCCATCACGACAATGCGAGTTCTCACACCGCACACAGAACAAAAGAGTTTTTAGAGCAAGAAAACATAGAATTATTAGACCATCCACCGAACAGCCCCGACCTAAGCCCTAATGATTTCTATACTTTCCCTAAAATAAAGAGTAAATTGCGTGGACAGAGATTTTTATCACCGGAAGAAGCTGTGGACGCCTACAAAACGGCCATTTTGGAGACCCCAACTTCCGAATGGAATGGTTGCTTCAATGATTGGTTCCATCGTATGGAAAAATGTGTCAAATTTCGCGGAGAATACTTCGAAAAGCAATAAATACATTTTTAAATAGTAATGTTGTGTCACTTCCTTGATTCCCGAAATTTTCAGCGCCGCCTCGTAAGGTCTGGTGAGTACGGCGGATGACGGAGAGCTTTCAACCCCAACTCTTGTAACTTAGAGACCGCCTGTTGTTGACCGTTTTGAGCAGCGGGAACGAGCAATTGACCAGAACTGGTTGGAAGCTTCTCCACCATTGTGTCCAGTTCTTCACAGTACACATTTGCAGTAATGCTCATTCGATGGATCACACCGGCGCTAGACCATTAAACAGTGACCATCCCTTTTCTAGGGGTAAGTTTTCGTTTAGGGCATTGTTTAGATGCTGAACCAGGATCTAACCAACTTGCTGAGCCCTTGCGATTGTGATGCAATGCAATCGCAAGGGCTCAGCAAGTTTCGCAGTGCAAGGCACATCTCGAAGCGTACTTCGCGCTGGCAGTTATTGAGTTGGTGGGGTACCCATTTATCAAGCATTTTTACCTTGCCAATTCGACGCGAATTAACCAATATTATTTTGATGCTAACGTCGAAAGCTGCGGAAAATTCAGTCGTAGATTGAGTATCGTCAGATCCCACAATCGATTTTAATTCGTCATC
The DNA here is from genome assembly GCA_907164705.1 of Parnassius apollo. Lineage (NCBI taxonomy): Eukaryota > Metazoa > Arthropoda > Insecta > Lepidoptera > Papilionidae > Parnassius > Parnassius apollo. The sequence continues at coordinate 12,593,542 of CAJQZP010001697.1, forward strand.
GTCGGCCAAAGTTTTCGGAAGTCCACGGGGTTCTTTTTTCAGGTCAAAATTTCCAGAACGGAAGCGTGCAAAACAATAACAATAAGGTGGTGCGTTCGTTTGTAGTATTCGCTCCGTAAGCTTGTTGATGTTACGTGCCGCTTGTGCCACGTTGCACGTACGACGGTACTCATATTCCATAGTTACCCGAATTGTTAACGTCATTCATGATGACGAAAAAGATTCAAATGCGATGAAAATATAAGACTAAATAATAAATAAATGAAATAAATTTGAAAAAAAAAAGATTGCATATTTTTAAACAAATATATTTGAAATTAAAATTCTTAGCCAAACCATGATTTGGATTTGAAATGGCCAGTACCGCATAAAGGAAATTTCATAGGTGTACCTATTATTATTGATACATAAACTGCACATGGACATCCATAGTTAAAACATCCTAGACCGCATTATTTGTAGGTGCTAACACTTATTTCATGCGGGATTCGAATTCGCGGTTTCAATCTAACGCTTCACCTCTGCGCCACCGGGTCGTATCATAAACAAATAAATGTACAAATGTCTGGTACAAATTTAGAAAAGATAATGTAGATCTATGAATTTTGCATTTTATATACGAGTATAGCTCATCCATTACCTTCAAAATATTAAATAAAGTTGCACTGGATAGAATCTAGTACCTACATATTAAAATCAGTATAAAGTGTACAGCGCATACAGAATTACCTATTTTATATCATTATCGTATTTATAGAAAAAATTTACTACCTTGTTAAAGGCATGACATTTTTAGCAATGGCATTATAGCACAAGTTATATATGTTTATACGTGGTAGTGCCAAGCTGCAGTTATATTAGTAGTATAGTTGTAGCACAAATGGGTCGGCTCGACCGGGGAAGGACCATATACTCACAGAATACCAGCGTAAAATAGTAGCTTAATGCTGCTGTGTTTCGTATGGTGAGTGTAGAGAACCGGAGACCCTTTTTACTGGAAACGAGGCATTCCATCTTAGTCCTCACGGGTGACAACGTATCTGCATTTTGATTCGTAATCGAGGATAGAGGTAGATGGTAAGTGGTTGACGAGCCACAGTAACCACTTTCCATTTGATGGACTGTGTGCTCGTTTATCTCCCTATCCCAGGGATGGCGAACCAATAGCACGCGTGCCATCGATGGCACGCGACACAATATTTTGGGCACGCCACCGATCACAAAGTTCACTATAAGGTACTATATTACGAACGAACGCGAGTGCTAACGACGCATAGTTCGTTTCATCATCATCATCAGCCATTCAAAAGCCCACGCCTCCTCCAAGGAATGCATAGTTCCTTTACGCATAGCATAATATTCAGTTTCATTGACATAACTGTATTTAAAAATGCATTTGTATAACACAAATGCATTTTTAGGGTTTTATGATTATATATTTATTTGTATGTATTATTATTTTTTTATTATTATTTTGTATGCCCCCCTCCATTTTAACTTTTGTTTGCATCATTCCCCTACGCAAAGGTTGTCTGGAAGAAATCACTTTCAGAGTGATAAGACCGCCTATTGTACATACTTTAATTTAGTTTAGTACTTGATGTTTCTGTATTGTAATAAATATTTAGGATTTTAAAATCCCAATATAAGTTATTTGTCACCTAATCTGCAACAACAGAAGTCACACTAATGTTACTTTAATTTTAATTACGCGTATAACTGAAACCTTTGCAAAATGAATTTTTATTTATTATAACACATTTTGTAAAATGAATTTTGCAATGTATAATAATAAATGTCTCAACTCAAAACCCTTCATTTATTTTTTGTAGTTAATAAATAGTTTAGAGTCGATAGTATTTAGTACTATTATTTTCCACGTAATCGCGAAGTCAAAATGATTTTACGGCACGTCTATTACCTAATTAAACATATAAACATGGTTGATGAAAAATATAGAATTAAACTGTGAATAAAGCATTTTATAAGTAATACCGTTACGGTTGCTACTACATCAAATAAAATACCTACTGCTGAACATAGGCCTGCCACATAAATTGCCTCATGGAGGGGAGGGTATATCTAGGTACCATAGCTGCCACGCTTGGTAGGGTTTGCAACTGCTTTTTTTTAAACGTTAGCTCCTCGTTAGGGATTTCTCCTGTATCTTTGGGTATCATTGTGGCAGTTTACATAAATACATTTTACATGGGAAAACATCCAGACCCATTATTTGTAGGTCATACGAATACTGAGGGCGCTGAGGGCCTCAGCCACTGCGCTACGGAGCTGTCAAACTACGGTTGTTTTTTTTTTAAATTTGTTATTAGAAATACCGCTGGCCATCCCCTGTTTTGTTTTCCTCTATCTACTTTTAAAATACCCACGAAACGATATGGAAGTAATGGATGTTCTTACACCGTCACTTCACGGTGAATTTAGGAGTAATACGCAACTATGAAATATAAATGATGAACAATATAAAACGACTGTATTAAAAGTCATTGTATTACGTTTATATAAAAAAGAAAACGTAAATATTAAAACTGTATACTCTTGCTTTCAATATATTATATTAACTTTATTGCCCTGATCAGCAGTTGCGCTTACGATCGCTCGGTGACCAACGAAATGGTCGATGGTGATGATGATGATCATCGTGACGGTCAGGAAGGAGAATAAGAATTAACCGATGTGTGGTGGCCTAAGATAATCTATTAACTCATTTTGCCTCATGAATTACGTAAGAGGCGCCTATGAGAAACAAAAGAAAAAAATCATAAGGTACGTGAAGGTAGTATGGTCACCTTTAACTTTACCCTAGCAGGAGGACAGAGAAAAACCACAAAGTCGCATGGTATAACTGATATATTTAGAAAAAAAGATAGCAAACATGCTTTGGCAACAATTAGGAACACTTCGAAAAATCGACTAAAATATTTATTATAATTATAATTTTAGCTGTCAAAATTACGTCGATAAAGCAGACCCTATAATATTTAATAGAGCAAACAAGGCTGTAGTTTTTGAGTGATAGGGAAGTGACCCTATTAACCGGATGATCATATTACTCTCGCGTACTATAGTTTCCTATAGATACGAGCAATAATATAAAATTCGTAGCAAGAAAATTAAGGCAAATAGTCCATATCACGGCAGACTAGGAGAGAGCTCAAGATGAAGTAGATAAAATTATAAGAAAGTTAAGCAGATCTCTAAATTAAATTTAGAACACAAAGTTGACAACTGACTTTTGCCATGAAATAATCATTTACTTCTGGTAGATAGATACTGACGTAAAAGTAAACCAACTCCGAATTAACCAGATGACCGTCCGCCATCAAATTCTGTTACGGTCGCAGTCATTGTTTTCTATTCCTGACTTTGTCGTTAAAACCGAAATAACCCAGTGCGAGCGGTGCGGTGGCACCAGTTTACTGCGACACATGTTCCGATGAGTCTGTCACCACGTGCCTGATGGACTGTTGTATTGTGCGCGTTAAGGGGGCTATCATTCCAAAAAAGCAAAGTTAGTTAGACACGTTTTAAAAAATCCTATACTAAGAATTCATCAATTGAAATGCTTTTTGTTAATAATATTAATTATTATTTTTGCATACCTTAAGTGCAAAGCGCGTAGGTATGTTCTACTAGCGCTTAAAAATCGAAAATCCAAACGTTTTTCGCATGAAATCGTATCTAACAATAACATTGAACATATTATAGGTACTTAAATGATATAAAAAACAAATTGACAGAAAGATACATGATTGTTGAACTTATTTTTTTTAAAATCGATCGCTATTTTTGCATTAAAAAGTGGTTTTAGTGGCTTATAGTGTAGATTTATCAAGTCCGCATGGAGGGCTAATACAATAACTTTTGAATACCTTACATAATCTATGTTTTAATCTCTTCATCTATATATGGAAGTTTAATTTTGTTTGGGTTAGTTATAAGTAATTTTTTCGGCCGTTTATTTCTGTTTATTTTTCACAAAAAAATTAACATACCAGTATGCAGCTCACATAAACATCTAGTCTTTTCTTGAAAAGTTGTAAGTCATATCGATTTGATAAAATTTTACGAGATTTGATTCGAAGATCACCGACCTCCACTACTGTGCATTTCCTAGATTTGCACTGTGGTGAAGTGACCTATACTCACTATGTCGATGATGGAGTTTACAAATATTCTACGTTGTAAAAAAGTAAAATTTTGGGACTGAAATAATTAATCCCAACAATTACCTGTGTCAAACAGATACAAAATGCGAAGATATGCAATGTCTCACTATAAGACTAGTGGATCAAAACGATCAGAAAAAACTTGAATTTACTAGTAAAAGTGTATGCTTTAGTAATTTCATTATCATTATCCCTTCATTCATTAATTCATAAATTACAGGTTATCCAAAGTCCTCACTGCTGCTCATAGATCAGTGAGATGCTAATCTTAATAATCTTTAGTTTCATTCTGTCGCCTCTTACGACACCTATGGGTCGGGTCACCCAATTGCACTCAACCGGGATATAACAAATATCTGGTCATGACAGCGTAAGAAAATCTAACATCCCTATTTCCTTTCGCGGTTGGCATAGGAGGCCACTATAGGTGATGTCTGGAGGATTTATTGATTTTAAATTTATAGATGGCGCTAATAACTTCTTTTTAAGGCAGTCATAAAAATACCCAGACTGGTGATGGAAAGTAGGGTCAAAGTTGTGGAGACATTTGGAACTACGTTCGTCAATCTGCCTTTCAGCAGAACACAATGGAAGATGCCCATGTACAGAAATAGACTTCCAGCGGTTGATAAAGAAGAAGGTTAAGAAGGGACACAAAAGAAGGATATTCAGCTTATAATATAAAAACTACATAATAATTGCGTTTTGTTGACCAATAAAATCATCTTAACATTGAAGCTAATCATCATCATCATCATCATCATTACAGCCCTTCACAAGTCCACTGCTGAACATAGACCTCCCCAAGGTATGCCACAAAGCACGGTCCTGAGCCACCTGCATACATCGACTTTCTGCATGTCTTACCAGGTCAGCACTCCAGCTAGTGGGGGGTCGCCCTACACTTCGCCTACCGGTACGAGGCTGCCACTCGAGAACCTTTTCCCCCAACGGTTGTCGGTTCTTCGAGCTATATGGCCGGCCCATTGCCACTTCAGCTTACTAATCCGTTGGGCTATGTCGGTCACTCTGGTTTTACTGCGGATATCCTCATTTCTAAATTTATCACGCAGAGAAACTCCGAGCATAGCCCTCTCCATTTGAAGCTAATGAGAATACATAATTCAAGAATAAAATAAAAAACTAACTGCTTATTTCTCAAAAATCTAAATAGAAATATTAAAGCACATTTAAAAATTCATTACATCAACAATTTTAATCTGTCATGAGCAGTTTTCACGATTCTATTTAATCTGTTTATTTTACATTCTCCTTAACAACGCCCATGCCACCGGGCTCGTTGTCACCGTGCCAAGTATCTCGATCTGTCATTCGACTCATTTGTTTACTAATTGGCCGAGATACCGCGTCGGCATTAATGGATTTTGTCAATGGAATCACTCTTGTCCTCGTTCAATATGAACGCCTCGTTTGATGTGGTTTATTTGATGTTTACTTTACAAAAGACAAATTGGTCTTTTTCCAGTCTAAGTGGATGATATTTTATTTTTAATTTATGACACGCGATTCTATTACTGAGTGTCTGTCACTATATCTTAACGTGGCTATTAATTTTGCAATGTTAAATGTGACATTATAGTACTGGTTACAAAACGGAGTAACAACAAAAACTTACATTATTGTTTTCAACGTGATGAATTACTCCTCTAATGAAAGAACGACTATCATGATGGTAAATTAATGCTGTGACCTTTGATTGAATACTCAAAGGTTGTGACCCATAGACACCTTATAATCTTTGATTAAAAATCAAAATACTGATGCGTTTTAGAATTAAGAAAATCTTGAAAATGCATTAGAGACAATCGCTTTGATTTCATGCTTTGAGAAAGCCCAGCTTTGTTGTGAGAAATCGACGGTAGCGTCTTGTGTGGCACGCTAAGATCAGAATTTTGTTTTTCGTAAAGGGAACGTTTTGTTTAAACTGGAAATTAAAAGAAATGCAAGGTTACTGTGAGTGGGTACAGCTGTTAACTGTTATATTTTTAATTCAAGATTATCAAAGGTAATTAGGATTTTTTCTACCTTGGATTACGTTTCTACGTGAGAGCCGTGAAAGCGCCATGGTGGCTCGTTGACTATGTAAAAACAGTTAAAGTATCAAAGTGACGAACCGGGTTACTTTAGTAACCCGGTTTAGAATGTCACTTTAATATTATAAAAAATTATAATTTGTATGGCCTGTAATTATTTCGTTCCGTAGGTATGTATGTAATTATTTATGGATGAATGTTCACAAACGGAATAATTGTAATTAATGATTGGAAAACACGTCTCGATACAGGGGAAATTTGGAGTGTAAGGGAATTAGATCATTCACCCAATATAATAAATTGGGTTTAATGGTCTAAGGTAAGTAACACAAATAATTTGCTAACTTATATGCTTCTAAGCTCGACAACCGACTGATGTTTTTCGTCTTACCCTCTATGTGAAAACATTACAGTGACAACATTTATTTTTAAAAAAATTAAAAAAATTGGCGGTGAACAGAAAAAATCTCTGCGAATGACATGTTGTTCGCTTATTTACGGACAGGGGATGCAGTAAGCTTCTCTCCTGAAACTATCAAACAAATAATTAATCGTTTTTTTTATTTTGTCTGTATCTGTAGACGCTTGCGTTTTATGCCTCGTTGGATTTTATTATTTATTAATATTGTTAAAAGACATGTAAAATTTTTTTTCCAATTGATTTTTTTTTGACTGAAATGAAATAGTACAGATTAAAAGAACGTAATAGAACCAGTCAAACGTATTTAATAAAATAGATGCTTGTTCGTATTTAAAAACAACACAGTTGTTTTTAAATTATATTTTATGGCTATTCAATGTATGTATGTATGTATTTGTTTTATATTTCTGGACAATACATTTATAATAAGACAAAAATAAATGAGTTTAATACCAAAGTGTATAGTATTTTCCAAAGACTATATTATATCCTCTATGGTATTTTCATATTGATAGGAATTTTGCGTTGATATAATATTCGTAGGAGCGCTTTACTGATGAATGTTTTGGTGATCTGCTTGCGTTGCTGCAGAGGTTTACATTCTATGTAAACATGCTTATTTTCGACTTCGAAAGTGCTCATAGAAACATTTACGCCTTGTGCGATTAACTCATTTCTTTTTTTTTTTTGAGTTTAAAACATATTTATTATTTATGTCTCTATAAATTCCTTCAAATCATTTCGTTTTTTAAAAGTTATGTAACTATATTTCTTCGAGATTCACGAGGACATGAAATATTTTCTGTAACGACAGATTTGTTTATAGTTTTGTATAAATCAGTTTGCGAATACATAAATAACGTCACAAACGAAGAATGCAGGGAAATTCCAGTGCTTCATAATAGAGAGACATATTATTTGTTTCCACTACACGTTCCAGAGATATAATTAGAGGTGCAAGTGTTAAGCATCCTTCCTCGATACGCTTCGACGGCTGTTTGTATGAGCGGTGGCGTCCCGACGACATTGCCGGCGCCGCCTGCACGATTTACATCTCCTACATCGACATGGTTCCATCCAAACTTCATCGACAAATTATTTTCAGCTTAAAATACATCTCATAAAGTCTTCAGTTCCATGTTGTGTACGATCTCTATAAGTCCACGTAAGCGCACCATGCATTCAAAGACACGTTCAGGAAATTAGACTTTGTTTATGTTAGATCAGAAGACAATCTCCTTTGTTCCAACTGACTTCTCGTCACAGATGGATGCTTGCAAATGGTCCGGCGTCGCCTCCGTCGCCTACGCTCCACGCTTCATATATTGTTTATAGTAAGCGTTGACACGAGGAAATTCGTCAGCGGAAACCGCATTTAGGACGGACGGGATATAAATCCCGCGTGAGTGACAAGTAAAACTTTATAGCACTATAAATTATTACGTAGATGTACAACCGGACAAAAATAGCAAGTTGTGCGCTATTGGCGCTGATACCTAGCTGTAAAATGTGAGCTGTCGCACGCGGTGACGCTTTACGATTAGCTTCTTGTACTGAAGAAACTATGTCATCCTCTAAATCGGATAGTTTTATTGGAGTCCAGAGTAGAGAAATGCTAAACTAGTGTTGTCAGACGTAAATTATATTATAATTGATTTGTGAAAATTTTTATGTAACAAGTTACATATTGCGATTGCAAATCAATTTTTACGAGACATGACTTTGAACAAATAAATATTTAATTACGATATGAAATCCAATTACATGAAATATATTTATTTCGTTATTTTCTGAACTGGCCGAGTTGTGGCGGTGTAAAAATGTCCACTACCCCATATCATCCCGTGAGTGTCGTAAGAGGTGGTTTAGGGAAACTAGGAGAGGTGGAACCGTTTCTTGCCAATAATAACTTAGAAGAAAAAACTGCGCTTGCCAACTTGATTGAAATGTTCTAATTATGAGGAAATCTATGGAGAGGCCTACGTTCAGCTGTGCACTTCGATCTACGTTCTGCTGTGCACTTCGATCTACGTTCAGCTGTGCACTTCAATCTACGTTCAGCTGTGCACTTCGATCTACGTTCAGCTGTGCACTTCGATCTACGTTCAGCTGTGCACTGCGATCTACGTTCAGCTGTGCACTTAAATCTACGTTAAGCTGTGCACTTATATCTACGTTCAGCTTTGGACTTCGATCTACGTTCAGCTGTGCACTTCGATCTACGTTCAGCTGTGCACTTCGATCTACGTTCAGCTGTGCACTTCGATCTACGTTCAGCTGTGCACTTCGATCTACGTTCAGCTTTGCACTTCGATCTACGTTCAGCTGTGCACTTCAATCTACGTTCAGCTGTGCACTTCGATCTACGTTCAGCTGTGCACTTCGATCTACGTTCAGCTGTGCACTGCGATCTACGTTCAGCTGTGCACTTCGATCTACGTTCAGCTGTGGACTTCGATCTACGTTCAGCTGTGCACTTCGATCTACGTTCAGCTGTGCACTGCGATCTACTTTCAGCTGTGGACTTCGATGTACGTTCAGCTGTGGACTTTAATTGGCTGTAAGCAATGAATGAATATTTTTTATAGAATTAGGGTGACATACGAGCACATAGTCTCCACCTGATGGTAAGTGGATGCTGTGACCCATAGAGACATATACATTTTAACTTCAATTAAGAATCAAAACGCAGATGCGTTGTCACTTGTCACCCCTGCGGACTAAGATGGAATGCTCACCGTACGAAACACAGAAGCATCAACCATTTTATAGCTGCAGCCTGGCTCTACCACTTATAATTTTCTAAACACACCAAAAATATGAAGCGCATTTCTATGAAGGCGGTGTTTTGTAAGCATCCTATACTCACCACAAAGTTCATTGCGTACCAGTAACGACATTTCATACAAATACTTACGCGAGCAAAGCGGGTAACAAAGCGAGCACTACTGAAATATTACTAGACATTTATTCAGTGTTGATTTGATGTAGTTATACCATCCAGATCAAATTTTGATCATAACGGTGATTGTCAACGGGGAGAATAGCCATTTACCAAGGACAGGAATATGCTGCACGAGTCTGTGTACAAGGACAGGTGGCACTCTATTCACTCATTTTTATTGTTCGATGGGACGGGTGTACGACACGACTGGAGAGAGATCAGGCGCTGGACCAATAGCTTTACGTCTTATCACGTATAGGGAAGAAACAATGTCAACTTACTTACCGCAGGCTGTTACCGGACGGAAAAATCTGATTTTGGTGTGACCAAGAATTTCTTTGAATTGAGCTTATATTACCTTCAGTATAGATGATGTATATTTCTTACTCCATAATTTCAAAAATAAAGTAGCACATTTTATATGTCTTTCAACGGGGCACAGATGTCCTACCATTTTTGAGAGAGAGACAGATTCATGTCCAGTGCAAAAAATGGAGAGGCAGTAATACGTTCACTCAGAGAGGTCAAAGTGGAGCGGATAAATGCGACCTTTATTCTTGTCTCCCAATGGGGTGACGCCAATCTGGTCAACTTTAGTGCCGTCAAAACGCAGACATGTCTGTTCTCCGCAAAACGAAGCACATTTGATCTGACTCCTACTTTCTGGGGTACGTCTCTATAGGTAACTGATTATCTTGGGTTTCTCGGCATACAGTTAATTGCTAACCTAAAAGTTGTGTTAAAAAGTGCTAGCTAAAAGTTTGAAATATTTGATAGACACGGTTTCCACATGATGTATTTTTTTCCCGACGTGCACAGTGCTTAAAATTGTATTTAAAATTTTATTGGTGTCGCCTGCCGGCATCTAACCCAGGTTGCTCGCATACTTTGTAATTTACAGCACATAGCCTCTGATTACATAGGTTAAATAAGAAATCAATGACATATGACATACATGATTCTCTCAAGTACCTACCGTTTTCTCTAAATATTTCTCACGCGTAATGTAGGTGTTAAATATTAAGAAAGTTTTAAAATTTCAAAATTAAAAGCAATTAAAAGGCACACAGTGGGCGGACAAACTAAATTAGCCACCGAGGTTTCCAGAAGTTATGACTTTGTTTCACGATTTTTTTATTAGTTTAGCTGCGCTGTGACAAAACACTCGTTTGCGTTTTATTACACCAGTTAACTTTTTGTCAAAGTAAAACGTTTTGTTTACCGTTCCTCTGTCAAGCGTCCAAGACGGTTAATCGGCCATCATTCTGTTTTTATATCAAAAATGATACTTCTCTTCTCGCATTATGTCATAACAACTATTAAATCTATATAATGTGCCGAATGTAACACATGTTTCATGTGACGAGAGAAAAAAAAAGTGTGAAAAACACATTCGACTCGGTCGTAAAATGTTGTCTTGTACTAAAGTCACAAATAATTCTAACAAAAATGATTTTGCGTCTGTCACAAATGATTTTGCACTTTAAAATGCTAGAGAAATGAATTCTTAAGATAGTAATTTAAATTTTGTTTCGTCGTTGTCTGGTATTTATTAAAAGATTGATAGGCTGTCGTCGGATGTCTCTGTGAGGTCGTAATGTATACAGAGTGACGGACGGACGGACGGACTGAAATATCTCAAACGGCACTGTTTGTTGACGCAGCAACTGCGAGAACCGGGACATTATACATTGACAAATTTAGATTTTTTACCGTAGCCATTCGCCGAGGGAATCCTTCTGTTGGCTTTTATGGGTGGGACTTTTTATTAGGGCGCCTGTCGCACTCTCGTATACTAGATGTGAAGTATCCAGACCGATGACTATGAAACACACTAATCTCTAACAACAGTTTTCTGTTCTCTCCGAGTCTCCACTCTCTGTCGTTGACAGCGAGCGTTACCAAAAGTACGAGATGACGTGTACTGCTGTTAGCAATCTGGCGGCCAAGAGTGGCCATTAAGACCACTTTTCCATACTATGGGCGAGGCTAAGACCAAAAGTGGACTGCAAAAGAAAAGAAAATATCCAATAAAAGTATCACTTAGCAGCATTTCTTCTTAAGCATAATGTTATCCTAAGATTTATTTATTTCCTACTTGGATTCTTAATTCGTTGATCACTCTAATGTGATAATAATTTAAATAAATAAAAAACATTCAAAAAAGCAAATATCGTCTAAAAATAACAATGTATGAATAATTTCCACATAATTTAATAACTTCTGAAGTCGGTGCATTAAGTCATCTATGAATATTTAATCCTTTTTATTAAAGTCAGTTTTATTTTTTTTAATAAGTTATTTAATCCATTTCAGTGGATTTAGCAATATAACAACTAGAATGTCGTCTTATCTTAACATTAAAAATTGCTTCTCCTTATTTACATTATTAGGGGTCATCATCATTGTCATTTCAGTCTTTTACAAGTCAATTGCTCAACAACATAACAATGTCTCAAACTTCGATCATTGTTGATCGAAGCTCTCAAAGCACAGTTCTGAGCCACTTGCTTTCATCGACTTCCTGCATCTCTTGGGGTGGAATGTTTTCCTCAAATAAGTATAAATAAGACATGTTAAGGTATTGGCTATTTTGTCATTAAACAATCATTAAAATCTGTTATTAAAATATCGAGTTACATACATAAAAAGTACAGTCGAATTAAAAACCTCTACATTTTTTGAAATTGCTTACATTCGTAAAAGGCAATACTTGGTTGAGTTTGCTTTACTTACTAATAAAGAGCGAATGCCCTTGCCCAATAATGCTGTTATTAATTACCTACTTCTAATAATTGTGTATGGAATTTTTGGAATGATATTCGTATACACTCAGTTGCCAAAACTTCGTACGTTTTTTTATAGGATAGGGTGACAAACGAGCACACAGTCCACCTGATGGTAAGTGGTTGCTACGGCCCATGGACATCTACATCTATCCTCGATTACAAATCAAAATGCAGATTCGTTGTCACTCGTGAGGACTGAGATGGAATGCCTCGTTTCCAGTAAAAAGGGACTCCGGTTTTCTACACTCATCATACGAAATACAGCAGCATTTAGCTACTATTTCACGCTGGTATTCTGTGAGACCGTGGACCTACCCCGGTCGAGCCGACCTATTCGTGCCTACAACTATACTACTAATATAACTGCAGCATGGCTCTAACACGTCAATGAAAGGATGCGGAGATATGATCGCATGCTCCATACAGCTTATACGATGATGCGATGTAAACCTAAAATTTAAAAAAATTATAAACTTTTATAATTCCAAATTAAGAAAGAAACTTAACGAAGAGTGTAGTGGCTGTGCAAGAATATCCACTATCCTTTATCATCGCGTGGGAGTTTAAAGAGGCGACAGAAGGAACTGAAACAGAAGATGAGCAGAAATATCTTCCATTTGCCGAGGGTGGCAACTATAAGAAGAGGAAAGGGGGGAGGCCAATGTTCAGCAGTAGACTTTTATAGGCTGGATGAATGCATAGATGGATGAATGGATGAGGAAAGAAACTAATAGGTCTGCCAATATTAAAATGATTACATCCGTCTTCGTCTTAACGTTTCTCTTATTCCAATTTTGTGATGCCCGGGAAACGAAGATGATGATTTTTCTATTAATGTCTCCACGTAGATTCCTTAATGTGAATGAGGAAGGAAAAGTTAGAAATTTCACACTTTTCTACTTATTTACTTATTATCTTAATTATTACCTATTACGCTATCAAACACTTTTAGTAAGTTCACATATCCATAAAAAGACATAACCAGCGAGCGCTGTTGATCCAAACTTGACCCGTTGTTAACGCAGCTTTACGAGTAGACCACCCAAACTTCAATTGCCTCGATCGTTAAAATATCTATAACAAGCGCCTATGAACAGCGGTTTTGGGTAATAATTCCGCAGACACTCGCCTTGAAATAAGTCTTGTGATGATCTATTTCGAATAACCAGACGGAAAGGCATTGACTTTCCGCCATAGTTTGTTAAAACCATCAAAATTAATTGCACACTTCGAACGCGAAGCGGAGAGGTTAGGCTCCATTATTGAGTTTTTTTAATCACTTGTTTCACTCACATTAATTCGTGTTTATTATTTTACATCGCACTAATATGTTATGGAAAGCACATGATTAGAAAGAGGTAATACTAATGAACAAGCCTCATGCTTCTACTCGTATTATTATAAAAAAAAGTCCGATATAAAATTGTATTGTGGATGTCCTTTAGTCTGTGGTTTATAAACACAGAGTACTTTTATATATAGGTATTCATAAATTATCTGTGTACAAGTCGGGTTGTTCACTTTCGGATTTTCCATATTTTTTTATTTTGTAATCTATGGTGTACAACTCATGTTTTGTATTTCTGATTAAAATTTTGTTTATCTTTGACGTAAAACTAAAACAAAAACCTCGCAAAGTACGATGAAATACGGCTAGCTACACTAATTGCGCAGTTACGGGTTATAAACTACGTACATTATTTTACTAAAAACAATAAACAACCACTGCCTAAATACTATTAAAAGTGGCTAAATCTACATATTATGACATTTACACGATCAGTTTCAAATTTTTTATCTTAATATATTACTACTAAAATTAATAATCATATATATTAATATGTTTATGCGTGACAATGACATAAGACAATGCATGACCCCATTTTGTCTAAGAGTGTAGGTACCATACCATACATATCGTCAATGGGTAAAAAAATCTTGTGGGATTCAATTATAATATCTATATCCATATAAACTTATATATCTATGTACAGATTCTAACCCCTACACATATACATATATATATACCATATACCATAATCACGGTGCTCAGCTGGTACTTGTTCTTTTTTTCACTCCTCCTACTGCTGGTATACTTATATATTTATTAAGAATATTATTAGAAGTTTAATGTACATAAAATAACATGTAACTTGTTAAATATAATATGACGATTTATTTTATTAGTCAATATTGTTTTATTTTGTATAAAGTATTATTTTAATTATATCACAGAATAAATTTGTATTAAGTTACAATTTTACTTCCTTTCTTTGCAAGTGTTATTCAGCATACTTACTGTGAAAATCATTACACACTACACTATTGCCTATATGATTGTTAAACCAAAGGCTGTTGAGTTTCCTAATATAAAAAGTTATGTACCTATACCGCCATATTCCGGAGGTAACAAATCTCTTCTTCATCAGACCATAAAAGCCCATGGCTGTACATAGGCCTCTCCAGTTGTATGTTTACCACGCTTGGCAGCGGGATTGAAGATTGCAGAATTAGACGCCTCGTACGTGCATCTAAAGAAAACCATAAGATTTTTCAGGTATTTCCTTTCCTACGATGCCCATAGCACAAAAAAGGTGATGGATTCTCGTACTGCATTATCACAAGGCAATTTATAATTACTAGAACAAAATGGTGCAAGACAGTAACGGACTGCATCTTATCTACAAACCTCCTTTTCTCTCTAGGAGTCCGTCTGTCCGTCGGTCACTGTTCTGGTCTAAGGGTAAAGAGAGAGAGAGCCAGCATAATAACAAGCTGTGATGCATTCCACCTTCGTCCACAAAGGTGCCTCTGTAGCCTTATTAGTTTAGGGTTTATTGCAGGTGTCCACGCGCTGCTGTAGCCTCATACTATCAGAACTGTGAGTGCGTATGTTACTTCATTTTTATTAAAAAAAAAATGATACGATACCTTATCTACATCTCGACAGTGGTGATGACGAAAGGCCTACTGTAAAAAAGTATAAACATTTTTTTTCCTTTTTTAATGTTATTGAAATATTGTTTTCTTGGGCACACGCTTAAGGTTACATAATTCATATGGAAGGACAGATACGCCGGTTTTTGTTATGATACCAGGTAAAGAACTTTCGTTTTCCTAGCCTTTTCTAGATGAGAACAAAATCCAAACGTACTGCGAGAAATGCTAATGTAAAATATTGTTATACAATAGTGCGACTGCCTCATTGGTCTAGTGGTTGTAGTAATGCGACTGCTGATCATGAGGTCCTGGATTTGAATCCCGGGTCGAGCCAAAAAATCAATTATTTATTTTTTCCGTCAAGAAATTCTCAGTAGTTGCCCGGAGTCAGGAAGTTGGCGGTGTCTCACCCCCGTGCTTCGGAAATCACGTAAAGCCGTTGGTCCTGCAACGGATGTCTCTCCGGTCGTGTCGGTCCCATCGGATTATGAGAGTGAAGGAATAGAAAGTGCACCTGTGCTCGCGCATACACTTGTGCACTATAATCCTGTCCTGCGCCGATATCTATCCTCCGTTTGATACAGGCCGCCGTGGCCGAAATTTGGTTTGGAGGACATTATTGTTATTATAATAGTATGTTGGTAAGTGCTCAAAAAGTGGCATTATTATACAATCCATTAAACCGAATCATTCTCTAAGTATCGTAAGAGGTGACAGAGAGAAACAGACCAGGTTGTGGACAGCAGTGTCTTCCTAATAACAAACAGAAAATAAAGAATTGCGTGGCAACCCGTTTGCCACGCGTGGCAAACGGGTTGCTACGCGTGGTAACTATGGTAAATGGGCGAGGTATGGTAAACGAGGCGATCTAAGGGGAGACTTTTGTGTAACGAGTTAATATCATTTGGAGAGAAATGAAACTTATATCATTCGAAAGCTATTGTGCCATAGATGTATAGAAAAATTTACATGTATATTTTCATAATTTTCCGTACAAAATGCTTTAACCAATTATTAGAATAAAAGCGACACTAGTATAACACACTAAGTCCGTCTACGCACGGTGATTAAAAGATTTAATATCTACCCTTTCAAAAAGAGAAGACCTATTTTGTGTAATGGAATTGACAACTGATTTGAAAGTAAGCCAACTTACAAACAGATAAATAGACCTTTTAAACAACATTAAACGTGGTAGAGACATGCTGCAGCTATCATCGACCGACACGAGCTGAGCAGTCAGAGACGGGGGTCCGCACTCCCCCCCTCGGACTGTGGTTAAATAGCTCAAGAAACGTCTAAAAAGGCGACATGATGATTGCTAACAATACCAAATCATAAACCACTCATCATCATCCTCACCTCATTGCCTTTCCTTTTAATTAGCTTGCAGGCCGCGAGCCCTGAATCAGATGAAGCTATGAGAGTCGTATAGACTAACAGCGCTAACATATCTGTGGAAGTTTACATAATTAAACACACAAATTTGCGATATATTGCGAGAAAGGTGACAGGCGTTAGTTTATACTTTAATTAGTGTACAGGTTAATGACGTGTCTAGTGATCTTAGACGCAATTACTGAACTTGAGGTCCCGGGTTCAAATCCCGGGTCGGGTCACATATCAGTTATTAGGTTTTTCTGTCAAGAAATTTTCAGTAGCAACCCGGAGTCAGGAAGTTGGTGGTGTTTCACACATTTTGCCTCGAAAAGCATGTGAAGCCGTTGGTCCTGCGCCTGATCTCTCTCCGGTCCCATTGGGCTATGAGAGTGAGGAAATAGAGAATGCAGCTTTCACTTGCGCGTACACTTTTGTCAATATAACCCCGTTCTGCATAAGTGGCTTGTCTCCGTTGAGACTCGCCGTTGGATCGTAATTCGGTCTAGAGGATACATATTACATATATTAATATTAAGACACGAAACCGCCATGCTTAAATTTGATCCTGTATCAAAACAAACCCTGAACAATATTTTTAGGTCATACAAACACTTTTTCTGTGCGGGATATGAAACCATGGCTACGGAGTGCTGCATCCAAATGCAACGACCATATATTGCAATTCCGAGCTGTCAAAAAGAACACTCGACGAAAATCATTTCACTAGACGATCTCTATATTCAATCCATCGTTCTTTAATTGTAATAGAATCCACTCATCAATAGAGTGGCTGTGTAATCGAAATCGAAAATAACTCCCAATACCTTACGCATTACAGGAAGTGTTGAACATTTTTAGCTCGGCCATTGAACCGCGTACTTAGTAACAACACGTGTTAACCGATCCTCTTTTGTCTTCTCGTATGATTAGTGGGTCTTCAACGACGCTAATGTGTTACTGGTTGCCAGTACTCTGTAGCAGTTTTGTCTTTTAATAATCGTTACCAGCTTTAACGGTTTTATTTACATAATTTTTTATGAAAACTTAAGTGACTAACGAACTAACGGTTCACTTGATCATAAGTGGAAACTGCAGCCTTTGCACACTTACAAAAAAATTCAATTAAAGATGGCTACAGATGAGTTGTCACCTCACTAAGAGGGAATGCATCACACCTACCCTAATTCATAATAGGACACCGCAGTGCACGCTTACACTAATGTTTAGGGGCAAAAATAGGTAGGAATGTAGTACAGACCCATACCGGCTGCTAGGTTGAAAGTATTCATATCAGCTAGTGAAAAAATTGCAGTGAAAATCAATGATAATTATAGTTGTTTTTTTATATATTTATAAACTGGATGACCTTTTTTATCGTCTGAAAAAATAGCTTGTAACATGTGAACGGAGTAAAAGGCTATGTCACTAATATTTTACAAAAAATAAAAACAAAAATATTGAATTAAATAAATAAATAAATTAAAATATATCGAAACTCAAATAATATCCACTCTAGCCTGCAACCCTGCGAAGTGACGAGGTCAATGATGCCTGCTAAATTTATTGTTTTATTAAAGTAGGGTGGATATGATTTGAATTTCGATAGATTTTAATTAATTTATTTACTTAATTCAAAATTTTAGTTTTTATTTTGTAATATATCAGTGCCATAGGCTTCTACTCCGTTCACATGTTACACTCTCTTTTTTTCCAGAGGGTTAAAAAGGGTCATTTAGTATATTAGTATTCTTTCAATCTACAATCAAATAGTAACTAAAAGAAAGATTAACATATAGCTGTGATAGCTTAGGACCTTGTCGCACGCGGTTAATTTTATTCCATATGAGCAATATTAGTTTTGCAATTTTTATAGTATTAAGGAATGTAATAGTTCAGGATCTAAGCGTAAATTTCTTAATACGTGAGCAGACCAAGTTCGATCCTCAACAGCACAAATCATATTGTAACAATTTTAGATGTATTTTCACCGCGAACTCGGATTTGAAGAAATACATCGCGCTGCCTATATAAGACATGAAATATGTCGAATTTTATAACTGTTGTGTAGAAGCGATTGGTAGTGTAAGAGAATCCTCTACCCTATATCATCCCGTGGGTGTAGTAAGAAGCGACGGAGGATATAAAACAGGAGATGGGCACCAGCATCTACTACTCAAATTAATAAAAACACTGCAGTTGCGTCCCCGTCGCCCATCGTAGTAACTGCAACAAGCTCGCCCCTCCCTCAAAGGCTAAGAACGGTTATTCATTAGGGAAACCTATATTTTAAGTCCGGCAACTCTGAACACCGCAGAGTATAACTTTCTCAAAATAAGAAGAGTAGAACCCTCTCAAAATAAGTAGAAGGTTAAAGGATAATTTGTTCTCAGCTTTAAGCTGCTTTCAGCTTTAAGCTGAGAACAAATTATCGGACGCGTCCGTCAGCCGCGGCTGACAGACGCGGCTTATTGAAATCTAGCCAGTACATTTAATACTACACTGTGCAAACTAGACGCGGACATGACCTTGCGTTGCTCTTGAGCGTTCGGACGTCCGAACAGAATCTGGCCGGCTGGATGTTTGGTGCGTCCGCGGACAGTGTGAACGGGGCACGGGACGCGTCCGCGGACGTTTCGAGTGTCACAAGCGAACCAACTGCGCTCGCGACATGATGTGTAATGAAAAAAAAAATTAATTGAATGTGTTCATGGCCACGAGTGCCTATATTTATAAGTACATATTAGTACATTCATAAGTACATTTTTTAACGTTTATCATCTTTTTGTAAGTCTGGATACAATGTATGAAATTCATCATACTCGAGTCGTTTTACATTAATATCATGAAAAAAGAGTGTTTGGGTCCCCTATTTTTTGGAGGACGACATAAAGCAGCTGCCGCTAACTTTATAAATTCGTCCTCGCTATTACTGTTTGTCATGTTTCTCGATTGACAAAACCTTTCTGGAATGACCGAAGCGAGGCGTCCGAGGACGCCGTCTCAGCTACCGTACACACGGCTAAGCCGCGTCAGTCAGCCGCGGCTGACGGACGCGTCCGATAATTTGTTCTCAGCTTGATTCACGCTACAACCGTCCACCGTGCGCTGGCCGGGCCAGTCATTCATGTTACACCGGGCTGTTTGCACGACCGTGGCTTATGCACGACTCTGTGTTATGTGGTTTTTGTCAGCTAGTGATTTCATCTGTCGATAGACTTCACGCTTACGTAAATATGCAATTTTCACAATTTGAATTGGCAGCTATTGCAATTGCCATCGATGATGAAGTATTGGAAAAACGAAGCGAAACTACTAAAAGAAGATGGGGTATACATCCAACCTGGAGAAAGCGAGAAGCAGAAGGAGAATTTGCTTTACTTTACAAAGAATTAATAGATGATGAGAGCAAGTTTTATGGTTATTTTAGAATGTCTAAAGAATGCTTTACTTTTTTACTTGAAAAAGTAAAACCAGACCTAACCAAAAAAATTACAAGATTGAAATCTATATATGAGATATAGATAGAGAGAAAGCCTATATCTCCCATCGAACGATTAGCAGTCTGCATCAGGTAAATAATAAATTGATATGCACTAAATCACATAGTATTTAAAAATGTAGTATTTAAAAATTGACCCGTCTCACAACCATCTATCAGAGCTGGTTGTAAGATGGGTCGATTTTTTTCTAAATACTTCATTTTAAATTTTTCAATAATCAAAATTGCATTGTGAATGAAAAAAAGTAAAAATTTAAATAATTCGCATAGTATTTATTCATTTCATTAGTCTGCCGTGAACTCTGAAAATAAAGTAGACAAATTATTAGATTCCAAAGGCGTAAGTTCCGAAGGCGAAGGTTCCGAAGGCGTAGATTCCGTAGGCGTTGATTCCGGTGTTGGCGTTGGTGTAGTCATCGGAACCGGTGCATACACCGACCTTGAATTAGTAGACGACGCCGACGTTGTTCCACTCATTGGAGATGTGTAAGAAGAAGAAAGCTCTGATGACAATTGGTCCCACTCCAAATCTTGTACTACTGCAAATATTCTTCCTTTTGCAAGATGCTGATAATAAGGGGAAAAAGATTTTATGGTGGCTGCCAAACCGTTGAAGAAAGCATCAATAGGATGAATGTCTTGTGTGTTGGATTTTTCTTTATTTTTTAGAATGAATTCCATTAATGCGCTTGACGCAGAGGACTGGGATTGTGGCACTATACGACGGCGATTGTGTGCAGTTGCAACGGTTGAATTGCGATTGCGGTTGCCGGAACGAGTGAATTGTGCAGTTGACGGGGGATAGGGATTCGGATCAGCAGGCGGCGTAAAATTTGGTTCACTAATAGCTGGTGAGCGATCTTTCTGATCGATCTGTTCATCGGTGTTAATTGTTTCGTTGGGCGTAGTAACTGGCGAAGTAACCGTTTCGTTTTGCGTCTCTTCGTTCTCAGACTCGATACTTGTTATTGTATTTCGATCCTGTATATGAGGCAGTAACAAATTCAAGCTCTCTTCATATTTATATTTTTTTATAGCCACAGCACCCTGTCCACCCTTGGTTTTACGTTTGTTTCTATGTTTTTTGAACTGGTCCCATATGTTTGCCTACCTTTTTTTACATACATCATCTGCAAAAAGATAGTATAGAATGAACAAGTTAAGTAATTTTCTTTACAACCTGTATAAATGGTACTGTTAATACGTAATAGCTCATGTAGTACACAGATACCGCGAAATTATACCATTATTATTTTTTCAGGTTCCTGGCTACTGGGGATTCGTTTAAAACTATTTCGTACAGTTTTCGATTGGGGCATTCAACTGTGACCGAAATTGTACATAGCACATGTCGATCTATCGTTAAAAGATTTAAGAAAGACGTTATACCAGAACCAACAGAAGAAATGTGGCGTAAAATTGCCTAAGATTTTGAAAACCTTAGAGGTTTTCCAAATTGTATAGGCGCATTGGATGGAAAACATTTTGTTATTGAAGCCCCAGCCAATAGTAGTTCTATATATTTTAATTATAAACACACATTCTCAATTGTTTTATTGGCGTTAGTGGACGCATGCTACAAATTTATTGCAGTTGATGTTGGCGCTTACGGACGAAACAGTGATGGTGGCATTTTTGCACAATGTAATCTTGGAAAACGTTTAGAAAATGGGACGCTTCATGTACCTATTGGTATCTAAAAATTTACCCGGTTCCTCTACGTTTGCACCATATGTAATAGTTGGTAATGAAGCGTTTAAACCGTATCCAGGACACCAAGCAACAGGTGACGCTAATAAAACGAATTTCAATCATAGACTGTCTTTGGCCCGGCGACTAGTCGAAAATGCTTTTGGTATTTTGACACAAAGATTTAAAATATTTCAAAGAAGAATGAAACTTGCTCCAGAAAATGTTGTTTACATTATTCTATCTACATGCGTACTGCATAATTTTTTATGCGAACAAAAAGATTACACAGGGCTTATCAATCATAGTGCACAAAATGCGCAACCACATTTGTTAAATCCATTGAGCGTTCAACTAGGAAGACCGGCTAATGATGCATTTGCGGTAAGAGAAACGTTTAAAGAATATTTAGCGTCAACAGCGGGACGTAATTTAATAGGACAACAGTATCAAGAATAAATACATACTTACACTATAATATACTTCTTATAATTTACCTAACATATTCTAAAATACCTACTAAAAACCGATAATCCTACTCACATGTACTTACATGTTGTCGTTAAGTAATTAGTGACACTTGAATAACTACAGTATTATAAATGTAAATTGAAATAAAAGTTACAACTTACCAGATTGTTTTATTTCGTCCGAAATGGTTTTTCAAATAATATTTTTGTATTTGTTATCTAAATACTTAGGATGGCTCATATCGTAAATCACAGGGTACTTGCGCACACATTCTAATAATTTTTCATCGTCCATTTTGCTGTTGAGCTGCTCACTTCACTAAGATTTGACGTTGACTGCTCTCCGGGCGCCCGGGCGCATATGTTCATGTTACAACGTATCGGGGCCGGACCGTGCCGGAGCCGGGAAACAATACCCACCGACATTTATACGCCGTGCCCCGGCCGAATCCCGGCGGCGTACGGCCCACGGCCGGGCCACGGTCAGGCATGAATCGCTTCATACAAAAAGTACACCATAATGTTTGACCGTGCCCCGGCTGCGCCACGTTGTAGCGTGAATCATCCTTTAAGGCGGACATAATTTAACTTTATATTGACGCTTGGTAGTTACACAATGGCATAGTCCTGACGTGATTGATCACTTAGAAATCCCGCATGATCTTGTGTTCGCCACGTCTGTGCTGATGTATGAAGTCAGACCGGTGACAGAAAGCAGCATCAAAGGTGCGATACAACCTGTACTGTAATTGTCAAATCAACTACAAAGCGTGCAGATTACGGCAAATCCTCCATATTGACAGAATTCTAGGTTCCTGTTTCCTATCGACAGACCATTAATTCTGGGAACTGGGGAATTTTAAATATCTTCTATTAACCACAGCTGACTACTATCCGTATTTGTAAGCGGTGATTTAGCTAAGGAAAGCAAAGCGGACAAATTTAGCTTAGTTCAAGTGGTAAACTTAAAAATGTACAACCTACTTCAATAGAAATCATCATCAACGTAGTCGAAGTCGAAAGATGCATTATTGACGATAACATAAAAGCTACTGCTCAGATATTGATTAAATTTATATGGGACCACATGAAAAGCACTAACTTTCAATTAACAAAAGTATCATCGAAATCGGTTTACAGAAAACAGTGCAGAATTGAGAATCTCCTCCTTTTTTTAAATCGGTAGAAAATACATTTTACTAATTTTTTAAAGGTCAAAAAGTGCATACAGTCCACCTGATGATGGTAAGTGAATGCTGTGGCCAGTAGACCATATTTTTTATTAATTATTATAGAAATAGGAATAAGATAGATTACCTCGAAAAGTTTTGTGGTAATCAAGAAAAAGACTTTTCTTTAATGACTCTCCTATAATGAATAAATGAAACTTCTATAATGATTTCATTCCCATTGCTAAGCAAAAAAGTCTGTGAGATTAATAAAGTAGTTAGTTTCAGCGAGTGTTACGGGACTGCACATGCCCGAGAAATATTTTATTTCTCGGTTACACATGTCTTTTGTTTCCTCACGATGTTTTCCTTCCCCTCCGAGCAAGTTGTAAAATAATAATTAACGATTTGCTTGATGTCGGGAGTCTGACATGGCCTGCCCAAAATTAACATTAAAGTTACAGCCTATATACGTCCCACTGCTGAGAGGGTTCAGGGCAAGTGTCCGTCGCGGTGCCCAATGGGTGTTAGCGAACTTCACATGTCTTCGAAATATTTTTGTTTCTTGTTTCAAAGACGTGCAAGTTTCCATGCGATGTTTTCACGTGTGCACGTGGTAAATCAGCACTTAAAATTGCAATTAACAATTTCATTTGTGCCGGCAGGGATCGAACTTGTGTTGCTCGCGTACTGTGAAATTTACAGTGATCGCTTAGCCCTTGAGTTACAACGACTCTTAATGTTATAAACAATTTGAATTGAAAAATATACAGGTTATTTTTCTTGTAACTAAACTTTGTTCAATAACATTAGAACAAAGCTAACCCTGTCACATCAAACAATACCATCTCTCACTCTGGATAAACTGTCACTATGTGTCACGGAGTGTAAACATTTTTATCTAACTCTGCAGTTTCACCCTACAATTAAAAACAAAACAAATTATAAAGAACTCCCTTTGTTTATGCATTGTTTGAAGACGCATCTAATTAGCATTCTTGTCTCTGTCCCTAGCGTGTGGAATCATACTTTCCGAGTTTCGTATGTCATAAACATTTCGTAATAAAAGGTCTTTGATGTCATGATCCAGATTAACAAGCCACGATCGAATTGAGTTTAAAGCTATTTAGTCCATCCACTTTCCTAACAGATTTAAAAAAAGAATAATTAGCATTTCGCTTTGGTTTCAATTTGTTGATAATAATAGGTCTTTACCTATGAAATTTCCATTCTGCTGTACTGGCCATTGCTAATTATAATAATTTTTATTTGGCTAAGAGTTCTAATTTCAAATTGTTTTATTTTAAAAACATGGAATTCTTTTTTCATAATTAGTGATCATCTTTATGTTTTCATCGCATTCAATATTTTTTATCATCATGAATACGTTGAAAATTCGGGAAATTATGGCAGCGACGCGGCACAAGCGGCACGCAACATCAACGACGTTTACGGAGCTAATATAAAACGAACGCACCAGCTGCCAGCGAAAAAAAACCTCGCAAACATCAAGCCAAAAAAAAAATCGCCAGCGAAAAGTATGCGTCGAGACGTGCCTTGCACTGAAAAAAAAAAAAAAAAAAAAAAAAAAAAAAATAATTTCTTTTTTTTTTACACAAACCAAAAATTTTTAAATAATAACAAAAAAATTAAAAAAAAAACTCCCTACTTAAATAAATTTTTTTTATTTTTTTTTTTTAAAAAAATTTCTTAACAGGCACACAAACGAAGATATTCTGAACCGTATTGTTAACTGCGACGAAAAAAGGATTCTGTTCGACAATCGCAAGCACTAAGCAAGTTAATTGGATCTTGGTTCAGCACCTAAACAATGCCTCAAACAATACCTTACCCTACCCCTAGAAAACTGATGTTCACTGTTTGGTGGTCAAGCGCCTGTGTAATTCATCACAGTTTCTTATCAAACGAGATAAGCATAGAAGCAGAAGAGTACTATGAAGAAATGAACACAATGATAAAGAAGCTCGCACGTATACAACTAGCTTTGGTTAATTGCTTGTCCACGTTGCACTTGCAGAACTCATACTCCACAATAGACATTCTCCTAGTTACAAGAACTGGGGTTGGACGCTGTCTGTCGTTCGCCGTACTCAACAGACCTTACACCTACAGTCTTCAACTTTTTCCAGAATTTAAATAACTTTTTGGCGGGAAAAACGTTCAATACTCGAGAGGCAGTACAAAATGCTTTTGAATAATTTCCTGCGTTCTGTCCAGCTGATTTCTTGAAGAAAAGCATCAATAAACTGCCACGCATTGGCAAAATTGCATCGGTTACAAGGGTAAGTTTTAGTACTTTGATTAATAGAAAAAACTATAGAAAAATTATGTTAACTTATTTCACAGAAAACGGCAATTTTATAACAGGTAAAGACCTAATGTATTTTACGGCCCTACTCATAAAACCAACGTCTATTTAAGAAGGGCTTAAGGTTTAACTCTGTCTCACTCTTTTTACCCGACTGCCAAGGAAGGGTTATGTTTTTCACGCATTTCTTGTATGTTTGCAAATTTCTTTATTACCTCGTATCTTCTAAACGGCTGGATGGATTTCGACAATAGAGGTATCGTTTTATTCGTCTTAAAAAGCTACATGTTTTTAGATAGCTTCTTTTTTAAATAAACAAAATGGCGGATTTTTGGCGCAAAATAGTATTACAATAATAAAAAAGTAACCAAACCTATCGAATATTAGTTAAATTTTTAAATTTAATTACGAATAATAAATTGATCTATAAAGTTTTTGATAACTAGTTTATAAAATGGACAATGTTTGTGTCGAACCTCATGCCATTATATGAAAAAAAGAATAGTTATAAATATCCGTCGCTTAATCATATTAAAAACCAAAGAAATAATTTGTTTTCAATAAATTTTGAACCGTATACTTCAAAGTCTTGAAGAAAAATGTAATAAATAAACACCGCTTATTCCAGGAAAAATACATCGACCTTTCTAAGTCGCATAGTTTTTGAGAAATAGTCAAAAACCTTTATACAATATACTGGGACACTAAAAAGTCTTAAATATAATATATAATTAAAAAAAATCATAATCCGACTGCAAAAAAAAAACAATTTAATAATAATGCACTAAAAAGACCGAAACAAGATTGAGAATAGAAAACAAAATTAAAATAAACTATAAACAAATTAAACTCTACTTCGGTTTAACAGATTACATTATAAGCTGAAAGCCTAAGTAAAAAAGTTTAGTAGCGGGCGGGACCCAATTGAAAACTATAAACCGAAAGAAAACTAATGGGTTCCTCTTGCTACTAAACTTAATACATAACTTAGGCTTTCAGCTCATAATATAGTCTGTTAAACCGAATTGGAGTTTACTTTGTTTATAGTTTAGTACCTGGTTGACCGAGCTTTGCTCGGTATTTTTCGCTCGGTTTTTTTTTTAATTCGTGTGATTTGGAAATTATATTTAGATAGAAATTACATACTGATGAAATACGAATAATATTTTTTGATCTTAGCTTATAATAGAAAAAACTGAACTGGTTATTTGAATAAAAAACCATGAGTGCAATTAGTTTAATTTAAATTTTCGTGTTTTTATAAAAATACTAAAAAAGCGCTCGAAATAATAGATTTTCTCAAAAAAGAAAGGAACTTGAAAAAAAAATTAAAAAAGTCGGTCGGTCGGTCGGTCTGGACTCGAACCAAGGTATTACGATTTTGTGACCAACCAATATTCCAATTAAGCTATTTATAATCATTAATAAACTGTCAAAATTTATCTTCTTATTCTTACGATATTGTAGCAGTTTTTCATTGCCTAAAAAACGGACAAAAAGACATTTTCTAAAAATAAATCCTAGCTAGATCGATTTATTGCCCCCGAAACTCCCTGGACACAAAATTTTATGAAAATCGTTGGAGCCGTTTCCGAGATTCCGATTATATATATATATATATATATATATATATATATATATATATATATACAAGAATTGCTCCTTTAAAGGTATATTATATAGTTTATTTTAATTTTGTTTTTTATTCTCAATATTGTTTCGGTCCTTTTAGTACCTACATTACTTTTGAGTTGTCTTCTTTGCAGTCGGGTCTTTGTTTTTTTCAACTATATATTTTATTATTAAATGAAATCAGAGAAATTCACGGCAATACAATATTGAATGTGATTAATTGGAATTTTATGCATCAATATGACATTAGTTAAAGAAACCATTTAAGAAATTGTATAGTATCTTAAAAATGTATCAAAACAATGAACGCGCAGTGGAACAACGTGGTAGTCTCTCCGATAAAGAATTATGACTAATAGGATTTCACCTAGGTTGTAATAGGGAAGATACACACTTTTTATTTAGGTGCTTAACTAAAATTCGTCTAAATGTTATGCAGAAGCCAAACAAACCCAAACAACGCAAGTTAGTGACGAGTGAGTGAGTTACCTATGAAATCGTATTGGATCTATGTAAACTGCTCAACTCACCTACTCATCGTGGTGAGTATGGTAAAATCTCTCGTAAAAATATGTCGTTGTTGCGTGCTTTATGATTTGACGGTATAAAAGAACTCATCCACCCCATTTCCTCCCGTAGGTGTTGTAAGAGTTCACATGATAGAACGATTTATTGTTTCCAATAGATATCACCACCACCGTCTCGATACCACCATTCCTATGGTGGATCGTAAAATACCACGATCGGCGATAGGACTACATTCGTCAAATTAGCTCACGAAGGAGAAAAATAAAATGTCTTTAGTAACATCTTTCCCAGTTTTAAATTATAAGTTAGATGTAACAAGTAAACAATTTTAGAATAGCCTTTTTACTCTTGAGTTACTTCGTCTGACCTCAATATATGTCCTTGATGAAATGCAACGAAGAGTAAATCACCCGGCGGCGTTTGGCGTCACATAAAAGTTAAGCAAAAAGTTAAATAAGAAAAAGGATCTACTTTAGACGATGGATCCGTATATTACGAATCTTAAACTATAATTAGTTATTAAAATAATAATTGTTGTTTTTCTTAAACAATACAGAGAATATGTAATATAGTAAATATGACATATTTATACACCAGGCACGACCACTATAATTCACCTCACATTACTTCATCATTATCATCATTACAGCCCTTCACAAGTCCACTTGTG
Organism: Parnassius apollo; assembly: GCA_907164705.1. NCBI lineage: Eukaryota > Metazoa > Arthropoda > Insecta > Lepidoptera > Papilionidae > Parnassius > Parnassius apollo. The sequence goes on from CAJQZP010001697.1 coordinate 12,622,243, forward strand.
CACATAGGTCTCATCTAAGGAATACCACAAACCACGGTTCTGAGCCAGCTGCATACATTGACTTTCTGCATGTCTTACCAGGTCGTTACTCTACCTATATGAGGCTGCCACTCCAGGACCTTCTTGCTCATTGGTCGTTGGTTCTTCGAGCTATCTCTGTCACTCTTGCTATCTTGAGCTTAAATTTTTTATATAAAACTGAAGTGTCAAACGAACCCTCAGTTCAGCTAAAGGTTACTGTAGTCCATGGATAAATGCAGCCAACTTCATATAAAGACGGCTTCATACCGGCTCCCCATATCTTTCATACCAGAACACAGCAATGCAAGCATTGCCATTTGGCAGCAGAAATAGGTCAGGAAGTGGCACCTACCTAGACAACCTCTTAGGCAGAATAGAAGTCCTATCTCCTAGTAAATTTGAAAAAAAAAACTAAAATTATAGCTGACATTAATAGACAGAAATAAATTAGGTACATAACATTGGATCTTTTAATACATTGAAAGAAAACTACGTAATCAAATTATTAAAAAAGATATCAACATTAGATATTTATCTGTGACATGGTAGCGTTTTAAATACTTACAAATGTATAAGTATTTGTGTCATTCCATCTTAGTCTCAAGACGATCGTTCGATGCATCTTTGCCAATTCGTGGCAGTTTATTGATGCTCTTCTTGAAGAAATCAGTTGGATGGGAGGCAACAAATTCTTCAAAAGCATTTTGTACTATCTCATGGGTATTGAATGTTTTCCCGCCAAAAAGTAATCTAAATTCTAGAAAAAGTTGAAGTATGTAGGCGTAAGGTCTGTTGAGTACGGCGAATGATGTTGAGCGTCCAACCCTAGTTCTTGTAACTTGGAAACTGTGGTGCAGTATGAGATCTCGCGTTGTCGTTTGAAGTGACGACTCACCTGTAGTATTCTTTGTTTAAAATTGATTGCAAGTTTACCGTTGACTGCAGTAGCGTCTTTACATCTATTGGACCAAAAGTTACTTTGTCAAATTTGGTAATAAGAAAGTTTTTTTTTTAAATAGAATAAGAGTTAAACGAGCTTACGGTCCACCTAATGATAAATGAATTCTGCGGTCCATAGATATCTATCTATAGGTATTTATCCTCAATTAAGAAATAAATTGCAGTTGCGTTATCATCCGTGAGCACTGAGATGGAATGCTTAGTTACCAGTAAAAAGGGTCTCCGGTCTCACCTTACGAAACACAAAAAAATATTTACTATAAGGTAAAATGTCAAAATGCCGTCGATATAGCATCGCCCTTTCGACCCTTTATTATTTGGTTGACCGATGAAAGGCTATCGTGTCACAAAGCCATCTATGCAAACAAGGTTGTCGTTTTTGAGTTATAAGAAGGTGACCATATTAACCGGATGACCAAATTATCCTCACGTACTGTATTGTATATAGTACGCGAGGATAATTTGGTCAGTATAAATAGGTCTTATTAACGTGAAAGTATAATCACTTATATAGGTCTTATATAGTAACATTAAGCTGCTATCTAACGCTGGTATTCTGTGAGAGCGTTGTGCTTTCCCGGTCAGGCTAAGTTTAATATGTAATATATTAGTCATATCTCCATCTATCTTGATTGTTTCCACATTTTCCGTTGGTGATCTTACGCAACGTAGGCATGTAGTGGTGATGTAAGAGAATTTACTATCTCGTTTCGTCCCGGGCTATCGTAAAATGCGAAGGCCAGAAAGAACTTATTGCCTTTACAGGGCAGTCTACTATCTCACATATGAGAGATATAAATTATCCAAGCTAGCAAAGCAAAAAACATCATAAATGGTGCGAAATGTTAGTGGCCTTTCAAGCGTAATGATTAAGATAACTATTACAGTCTATTATGAGATGATATTTTTTAATAGAACAAGGGTGACAAGCGAGCACACAATCCACCCGATGGTAAGTGTAGATGTACACCTGACCTCGATTAAGAATCAAAATCCAGAGTACATTATCACCCCTGAGGATTAAAAGGGTCTCTAGTTCACATTCAACATACAAAACATGGTATATTAAGATACTATTTCTCGATGATATTCTATGAGACAGGTTCCTTTCCCTCACTCGTGCTGGAACCATAATATAGCTACAATAGAGATACAACGTCGCGCTATCAAGTATGTATATAAAAGCACAACAAGAAAAAACGAAAGACCTGACCTATTATCTGATTTATTTATTAACAAGTTTAAAGCCCCGAAATGGTCGTATGTTCGTCTCGTTGAAAATATAATTACTTCGTAGTAAAAAAAAAATTAAATACCTAATTGATGTTGATGTGAACTCTAATGAGGATGTAAAGAACTTAAGCGTAAAGAAAAATAATAAAGACGTCATCAAACTTGGTACATAATGTTAATTTGGATAATTTAATACTAATTATGTATTTAATAGCAATATACACAATTTTAATAATATGACGACAATACACCAGAATATTTTATTATTAAACCATATATAAGTATACTAGCGACTGTAGCATTAATGGATTAACCAGTGTTCTACCTAACAAAGGTTACGATCCGACAAATATGTTAAATGTTAGCGTGAGATCAGCATGAAATAAAAGCATAATACTCCTGTATTTCATATGGTGACAAGCACCGCAAAACTTTACAATGTTGACGAGGCGTCAGGAATTGGAGCTTTCGTTAGGTCATATATTATTACATAATTTTGAATATGCAAACCTTGCAAAGATAAAAGTAATTAAATTTTCAACTGGTGAAAATGTACGCCGAACAGTTTCAATAATGAGGTATTAAAAATAAATGGATTTATTTCGCACAGAACTCCACAAATACTTATATTAAAACTCAACGGAGGCGACCACAGAAGTTGACAGTTGACAAAAACGATTCACAATATCTCTCCGACATCGAAATTGTCCAACCTACCGTTTTGCGGACCTTACCGCGAACTGTCAAATGCTTTTATGAACTAACTTATTTATCATTACAGTTTTGGAAATATGGTTTTTACAATTTGGACTTTATCAACATTAAAATAAGGCTTTTGGCAAAATAATAGTTGGTAAAGAAAATATGTTAAAGTTTATATCACCAGGACCGAATTTACTGAGTTATAAAATGCTTTTTGGCATTCTTTTATGAATTGTGAAGTCTCTTTCGCGTCGAGTGGACAGAGTTCGGCGTATTGTGATAACTTTGAAATGGCCGACACAGTTTTGGGGTTTTAAAAAGTATTTACAAATTGTTTCCATACATTTTTGAAAAGGTTATTAAATGTTGTATTATAATTTTATAATATATAAATATAAATGAAAGAAGCAACTAATAAAAGAAATCATGAAGTAATTATTAATACACGTGAATATTACATGTAACATCACGTGAAAAATGTTTTTATGCAAATTTTACTAGATAAAGATTTCTTACTCTGTATCTCTATCTCTTACTCTGTATATCATCTGTAACTGTAACTCAAAGTCTAAATTATCTGGTTTTGAGATAAATCATTAATTCAGAAAAATTACACATGCATAGGACACTTAAATACTCTATATTGAACGTCAAGAAACCAAATTCAGTTTTCATACTTAAATACTGGCTCTATTTGGCTGCTAAATTCAGAATCATGTTATGTGTACCAATTTTAGAATAATCGCCTATGACAAACGAAGGTAAGGATCTAGAGGTTTTGTGTTACTATTTTTTTCGAGAATGTAATAAAATAACAAAAAATACGTAAGCGCAAACACTTTAACTTATGTTTGCGCTTACGTAATTTTTGTTATTTAATTATAGTCTCGTAAAAAATATGGCGTGAAAATCAAAAATTACAGCAAATTAAATTGTAATTTTGTGGTAAATGAACAAAATTAATCTTTAATTATATTTTCAAATTTGGTTAATTTTACACGTTTAACAAGTCCACAAAAACACCCATAGTGATATTTACGAGGTACGAGTATCAAACTTAAAACCTGCGGCGGATTATATCACCACGTGAAATATAGAAGTACCTATCTTAAATATCATACTATCTTTTTCATATGTTTTTATCACTAATTTGCTATCAAAAAATGGTCGCATTTAGCGACAAGAACACCAGATTTCTCAACACGTGCTACAAAAGTTCACAAAGAATTCTGACATTTATTGAAAATAATGCTTGCACAAACAAAAATGCAATAAAGTTTTTGTGACAATACTTACTGAGGTAAGGTATAATCTTGTATATTTAATGTCAATATGACAGATGTTAGTGGCTCGACGTTAATGCGCGTATTTCGCAGTGCCCTGGCATTGCCTTCGCCTTTTGTTAAAAAGTTTATGGCCTCATAACTTGTGGAACTTTGACGAAAATATTCTTAGGAACGCGTCGCATATTTTTTTATTTTTTTACAATCTCTCGAAAGTATGTAGATTAAATCTAGACTATTTTAAGTTTCAGTATGTTCATAAATTATTGAGGTCGGTTTTCCAGATTATGACGAATTAAAAAATATTCAGAAAATTGACTACTCATGTGAAAGTCGGTTCTATACATTGTATTAAACTTAAAAATTTTATTTTAGTATATAAAGAGATACTTTAGCCTGCAAGGTAATATGTTTGACACTGTCAACGAATTTGTCATATATTTTTTGTGATTTCGATATACACGTGCATTTCTTTCACACAGTTGTTTTTGTTCGTTAATCTGATGATGCCGTGTAAAAACATCCAGTACCCCATATCGTGGACACCCAAAGAGTTGACAGAGAGAAACAAATCAGGACATTGGCAGCAGCGTCTTCCTAATAACGACTAAAAATTAAAAACTGTGGTTGCCAACCCGTTTGCCAAGCGTGGCAACTATGGCAAATATCCCCCTATTAGGCAGCCCATGGAGGAGGCGTATATTCACCAGTGCACTTTAATAGATTGTAATGGTAATGGTAAGCTCTAACTTGTAGTCTCTAAATATAAAGTAAATAGGGCTCCAAATAGTGCGAGCCGAATTGCACTCACACCCATTTTTATTAATTTATATTAGTGGTATCGTTACGTACAAAACCAAAAGCAGTACGTTCTAATACCAGAGTCGTATTGATATTTATGTTAATATTAAACACACTTTACGCAGTTACAATATTTTATTTAACAACATTTACTTGATGATCAAGCAACCGAGGATAATTACATTAATTGATAAAACCACTCTATCAACTCTTGACAATTATAACGTCTGTGACCGAAGTGGTAGCAGACCATAAGGTTGCTAGTTGAAGATGAGACACTATAATTAAATATTCAAATTGCTAAGCAGAATACCAAGTAGGTAGGTGCATACAGAATGTAATATTACATTACGAATGTTGGAATATGGTTATGGGGTAAAAGAAAGTCTGTGTGTACTGTACGAAATTCTGTATTAGAATGCCAACACAAAGTTTATCGTTTAACAAAGAAATAATTAATAGACTTGTTTTGACTACATCCGTTATGAAAGAGACTTTATGTTGACTAGTATTTTTGTATATGCCAACAACGAAATATGCGATTACCCGCAATGAAAAAAAAATATTTTTGATTGCTGTCAGCCGTACGGCAAATTATCAATATATACGTATCATCTATTTCTAGTCTAGTTTCTGTGATGTTAGTGCTGTAAGCCTTTTGGCTCTTACAGCTTCATCGAGCAAGTGTGCGCACTGCGGAGCTGTAATCCGCAAACCACTACGGTTCCTAGAAAGGCTGCGGCCCGAATCACGGTCAGTCGAACGGTTGCTATTTGCACTGCGTTTGCGGCAGCGTTGGCGAAGCTTCAACTTCCGCTAAAGTTCTTTTTGAAGATCTGGATCCATACTTCGCTATTAATTTTGAAATTTAGGTACAAGAACGTATTGAGCTAATTATTTTATTTTTAATAAGATGACTAAAGTTTAAACGTGGTTTAAAGATTTAAGATTTATTTTTTTACATTTTTTTTTTTAATTTTGTACATGGATAATTTTTGTTTTGGTTGTCATATCATTTACCTACACTATATATAACTGATTTATATGAAATAGAGTCCGCTCCTTTTAAGGTGTTACTGAATTTATAGATTTAGATTTTCGATATTCATTGACCATTTGGCAAGATTTTTCAGTTAGCCCAATGGTAGCACGAAAATATACCCAGGGACATCTAGCGGATTTAAAAAAAAAGAAAAATCGTGTTTCTGGCGGTTTTTTTCTGTTAGTCTAGGGACTTTAAAATTTGTATAACGGTTACCCTGGTGTGCGGCTCAGTTAATCAGTTTGCGACTGCGAGACTTGAGTGAGATTGTGTTCACGTGGTATGTTAATGATGATACCAAAAATTTACCTATATATCGAAATTCAAAGTAGACCATCAATTTGCAATACCAAATTGCCAGAATATTCCGATGAAAATTTAAAACAAAGCATGGGAAGAATTGGTGCATATTTATCACGATCCATGCTTGCTTTCATCTCGTGTTTTCAAATAAGCATGTACCGAATACTTATTTCTATATTTCTTCTTCTTTACGTAACGTGTGCTAATGTAGTAAATAGCTGCAACTTCTTTCACGTCCATCTTTGAAATGAATATGACCGCAAATCGTAACGGTTCTTCAACCGTAGATTACGATTGTGAATGCGGCTGCCCGCAATCAGTCGTACGGCTAGTCACATTGCGTTTACCTGCGTAGTGCGTATGAGCCCTAAAGTTTGTAGACTGACTATTTAAAAGTACACATCAAATAAATCTAATTTTATTTTTAAATTGGGATAGATGGCTTTAGACGTAGTTTTAAAAATAACATTAAAATTTAACGCCCAAATTGACAAATATTTATATTAAAAAGAGTATTGTTTGTTATCCAACCTTTTTATTTTTATACGAGTATATTAACCGTATAGTGGCGGTGTAAGTATATCCACTACCCTATATTTTTCCGAGGGTGTCATAAGAGACGACGTAGGGAAGATTTTAATTTTTTTTTTAACAGGATAGGGTGAAAAACCAGCACACTGATGTTATGTATAACTCGTACGAATTAACTTGAGACCTGGGCCGATGACGTAATTGTCAATGTACGGTGTGCAAAATTATGCGTCGTAATATTTTTTTATTTGAAATTTTTGAGATTTGCATGAGATTATTAATAAAAACAAAATAATATGTTCTGGCAAGGGGTGAAGTAATAAGTGATATACTGTTGCCATTTTTATATATTTTAAATATTTATTTTTTATAATATATATAATATTATTTTTAGTTAACGCGTCAAGGAAGGACAAATAAATAAACATACACACTTTCTCATTTATAATTTAATTTATTTATTACACACTTTAACAAAAGTCCAAACCAAACAACAAACAATTATCAAAAATATCGAACTAGAGTCGAGACGCGTATCCGTAACAAAAATGCTATCGGTACTGAGCGCGCACGGCCAGCGCGGGACGCGGTGCGGGGAGTCGGGAAGGGGTCGCATTCTAGCGGAGTCTCAAGTTAATTCGTACGTGTTGTAGATGCTGTGGCCCATAGACATCCACATTTATCTTCAATTAATAATCAAAATGTAAATGCGTTGTTACCTCTGAGGACTAAGATGAAAAAGTTAAAAAGGGTCTCCGGTTCTCTACACTCACCATACGAAACACAGTAGCATTAAGCTACTATTTGACGCTGGTATTCTGTGAGAGCGTGGTCCCTCCCCGGGCGAGCCGATCCATTCGTGCTACAACTATACTACTAACATAACTGCAGCATGGCTCTACCACAAAAAGATGAAACGGGGGATGGGCAGCAGCATCTTCCTGATGAAAAACTCAATATAATAAAAATATTGCGGTTGCCAATTCGCTTGCCAAGCGTGGCAACTTTGGCAAAATGAGGCAATCTATGAGGGAGACCTATGTTCAGCAGTGGTCTTGGCTGTAATGGATGATGGAACATTTTTATAAGGGTTTTTTCTCTTTATGAATTCGAATAGGAAACTGTTATCATATATGAAGAAATTATAGCTCGTATGGAAAAACATTACGTGCTTATTTTTTAAGCGTTTCGCTCGGTTTGATGTACGACTGTCGCAGCCGACTGATTATATGAATAATGTATTGAGCATTTGTGACGAACCAGCGGGTCGTCACGCGACACCAATTTTTGCTTCTTTTCCTAAATGACATTTGTAAACATCTTTTGCTGCTTCTCAAGCCTTTGAAAACATATAATTTAATAACGATTATACGTGAGATGAGTCCATAGTTCCACTGGAAGGTGTGTGACCTGCTAAGACCTGAAGGTGAAGTCGATGGATGCAGGTGGCTTAGGACGGTGCTTTGTGGCGTTCTTTTGTGGGAGGCCTACGGTCAGCAGAGGACATCTGAAGAGCTGTAATGGTGATGCTGATGATACGTGATAAGGCTATGCTGGAGCTATATTATGGCCGTAGGACGAATGGGTCGGTTCGATCGAAAAATAACCACGCTTTCACAGAATACCAGCGTGAAATAGTAGCTTAATGCGTGTTAATGCGTCTAGTGTTTCTTATGGTGAATACAGCAGCAGCATAATACTCCTGAGTTTCGTATCGTCAATGTAGAGATCCGGAGACCCTTTTTTACTGGAAACGAGACATTTCATCGTAGTCCTCAGGGGTGACAACGCGTCTGCGTTTTGATTCTTAATCGAGGATAGATTTACGGTGTATGTGGGCCACAGCATCCACTTACCATCAGACGGACTATGTGCTCGTTTGTCACACTCATCATATAAAAAACAGTTCAAGAGATGAATTCATCAACATCATCATTACATCCCTTTACAAATCCACTGCTGAACATAGGCTTCCCCCAAGCATAGCCCGAGCAAGGGGCTCTTCCAACCCCATGGCATACCTTGGGGGAGGCCTATGTTCAGCAGTGGACTTGTAAAGGGCTGTAATGATGATAATGATGAAACTTGAATATCTGAGGATTAATGTTTTGAAGATATGTGAAGTCTAATAACAGGCACTGGAATAACATGTTCTCATAAGTGAGAACAGCTTATATAGGAACGTCCAACGGCTTTACCTATTCAAGTCAAACCTGTGAAACACAATCAGAGTAGGATTAAATAATTTTTTCATGATATATTATTACTTATATTATTAAAATAACCTTGAAATAAATTATCATTTGTACTGCTGGTATGAAATTGAAATTGGAACGTTCGAAAATTGTAACGATCGTAATAATTACCTACGTCAATGAAAATTACAAAATGAAAAATATTGCTAGTTTGAGAACAATACTTACATGGGTTTATCCGTCATTTTTTTTCTCTTCGTATGAGATATACATAGAGCATAACTAATCTTGTAGTATCCGGTGCAATCGGATAAACTACAATACTTCTGAACGTTTCCTGATAGTGATTTTAAATGATTAAATTCCTTCGAATGGTCATTTATTTTGAAAATAACAATAACGAGATTTTTTCACAAATTTTGATAGAAAAAAAACATATCACATTTTATGCCATTGGAGTTGTAAGTAGGCAGACGTCTCAAACCTTTAGTATTTAATGCATGGCGTAAACAAACGGTTACAACGCCATCTATCGAAAGCTATAACATACCTCTGACATTTCACGTAGTCGCCTCTTACGATTACTGGGACCTCACTCAATCTGGGTTCTGTTCCACTATTCTTATTGGTACAAGGCCACCATTCTAGAATATTTTCCCTCAACACTTGAGGGGTCTACGACTCCGTGGCGCAGTGTCTTAGCCAAAAGTATGCAGCGCTAAGGGCTACGGGTTCGAATCCCACACGGAACAAGTATTGGTATGGCCTACAAGTAATTGTTTCGGGTCTAGATGTCCTTGTGAATTTTATGTATCTAAACTGCCCCCACAATACAGAAGCAAAGCTTAGTGTGATGGTAACTTTAAAAAAAAGATATCAATATGTATCTAAGTTATTAGCATTGGACTAAGTAGACAATACATAATTAACCGCATTTCATGTACCATGTACCAATTATATATCGCTTAAAGTTGTTGCCTTACTTTTTAGTCTAAAAAGTGGACAGAGAATGTATTAAATACAAACATTTGTTATATATATTTAAATTCCGCTATTTACGCGTAATTTTCTGCCTCGTATGACCAAACTGTGGAATTTACTGTCTCCAGTGGTTTCTCTGGTCCGATACAACTTAGAAACCTTCAAGAAAATAACTTACTCCTTTCTAAAAGGCCGGTGACTCACCTGCAATTTCCCTGGTGTTGCAGACTTTCATGGGCGACGATGATCACTTACCATCAGGTGAGCCGTATACTCGTTTGCCTTCACTTCTATAAAAAAAGTATGTTTCTGGTAGGATTTAGTCCACGACTTACTGTTCGGATTATCTAGCTAATCACTAATTCTAAATTGTGTTTTAGTATAGACACAACGAAACACAACTAAAGTTAGTGAGTCAGTAGGTAAACGATGTCTTTGCAGTGCGTGATCATTTTTCGTGCCGCATACAATTTCACGCGAAAACCGATAGTCATATGAGTAATAACGTTTTTTTTTTAACTTTTAACGACCAACGTGTGTTACGATGCACGTGGAAGTGAATTTAGAGCATTTTTTGCGACTTGATATAGGAAACTGGAGCGTGTGTAGACGTAAATGCCAATTATATGTTTGTGAATATGTGTGTGTTTAGCTCCACGTCTATTTATTTAATGAAACACAAACTTTAACAAAAAAAGACGTGTGGCACTCGGGGACTGCCGCGGTAAAGCTATTGCATAGCATTTTTTATCAACTTATGCAATTATAATTAATTATTTATTTTATTTATGCAGTTAAGTCTTTGATATTAAATCAAGTTACACTTTTTGAGCTTGGTGACCGATAAGAAAACAATGTTTTTTCTCTTATTGTATAAATGAGAAGTTAATATTGTTTAAAATATTTTTAATATCTTACAATACATGTAGGTTATTCAGGAATTTTTATCATTCAGTTAGCAGCTAGTGTACACGCATACGACTAGTCGCACGCACACAAACACCGTGGCGAAGTCTGCCGAGTGCCGAAGTCTGCCGAACTGAAACGACGTTAGACGATGCACGGCTTTCAACGCCACACCTCCGTGCCCGTCGGAGTGGGGAGCGTGAGGTTTTTTCGTTACGGAATTTCTGGATTCGGTCCCCGCGCTCAAGTCCCGCGATAGAAGCTATGCAATAGCTTAAAAATAATTTAGAAAATTAATATCGGTGTCAATAGTCTCTGGCTGTGGTAGATACCACATTCGTATAATTTTTATGGGAGGGGGGCAAACGAGTATGCGGCTTACCTGATGGTTAGCGTCGATCGCCGCCTGTGAACTACTGCAACACCAGGGGAATTGCAGATGCACCTTGGGCTTTTAAAAAGGAGTAGGCCTGTTTCTTGACTGTTCCCTCAGTCGCGTCGGTCCGGTAAAATCGCCGGTGGTAAACAATCCACAAAAAAGTCGTGCGAGAAAGAAAACTTATGATAAATCGCACAGTAGTGGACCGCCAAGTATCCAGATGATGGCGACAATAACGTGAATTTGTCGCAATGTGCGTTGGTGAAATTTAGCGCCTGGAATTAATCCGAACAAGAACCCAAGAAGTACTCCCCATTGTAAAGAATATAAAAGTGCACATATTACGTCAATACAGTCATACAGACGTTCAAAGAATTGGTTATTATGCTTGTGTACTCTACTGCTCTCTGGAAAATAGGTATGGAAGCTCATTAGCAGTTCGCGAGCAACGCGGGTTCGATACTCGCCGGAAAAAATGAAATCGTGTGACAGAAAATATAGTTAGGAAACTGCATATCTAAAAAAAATATTTTGAAGATATGTAAAGTCTGCTACGTGTACTGGAGCAGCTTGGTGGACGAATTGCTCCATAAATATTTCAAAAATGAGGGAAGGCCTTAGCCCGGCGATGACATCTATATAAAGTGTAATTTTAACTTTAAACTTTATGTATTCTGATCCTTTTTACTGGAAATGAGACATTTCATCTTCGGGAGTGAAACCGTGAAACTGACTTTTACTGGAAGCAAGTTGTTCCATTTTAGTCTTCAGGGGTGACAAGCGTCTACATTTTGATTATCATTTGAAGATAGATGTAGACGTCTGTGGGCCACAGCACCTACTTTATATCAGACGTTTGTCACCCTTAAACCTGGTTTACGTTTTGAGAAGTGACAAGTGTGAGTGACAAGTAACAAGTGTGAAATGAAAAGTAACAAGTGAATAGTAGCCTGCTCTGTTATCTGACTACTAGCTCTACCCCGCGCTATCCTTGCTACCCCTCCGCCCACCATCCCCACTAGCCAACACGTCAGGACATAAATTGGTGAATAATAATTTAGTTTCGTCGTTTTAATAGTTAATTTTCGTTTGTGCTATGCTTTTAACAATGGCGAAGTGGTCAGAGAACAATAACAATTTGTCCAGGAATTATTGAAACAAGATTGTTTATTTAATAATATATCACCGAATTTTGAAAATAAAACGATGCGAGGCACTAAGCTATCACACATAATAATGGTTTATGACTATTTGATTACTTTACGAACTTGTAGGCGCAGTTGCTTATCCATTTTGAGTACTAGAAATACCATGCGGTTTAGAGTTCCATACAATAATGACCTTACTGCATACCCATTTGTAATGTGTGTAAACACCTACTTGCTAGTTGTCACTTGACAGTGTTTACTTGTCAATCTCACTTGCACTTGTCACTTCTCAAAATGTAAAAAGGGCCTTATTCTGTTAAAAAACTTAATAAATTCCGATTCTATTGGAAAGTGGTCGCTAAAATCTCAGAGGTTTGCACTGTCATCACTAGTTTACAGTATTTAGGTTCAGGAATTGTATTGTTTTCCCTTTCTCGTTTACAAGTAAGTAGAGTTTGCTTCGTCTTTCGCAACGCGTGCAGCAAAGGAGTGGAATAATTTGTGGGCGTCTGAATTTTCGTCAGATTACAATCAAGGCGAGATTGAATAGGCTTTAGTTATGCTAAAAGTACGTTTTACCATCTAGGACTTTATCACCACTTACCATCAGATATCAGCAGTGATTCAGCACCGGCATATAATAAGTAAAAATAGGTGTATTAGATTGACCTCTTTTTGAGTTATAAGAAAACATTTGCGTATTCCCACTTCACTATTTCGTGGACAAAATTTGATGAAAATAAACAAGAAAAAAAATGTCACTTAAACAAATAAGGTACGTGAGGGTAATATGGTCACCTTAAGCTTTGCCGGCCTATAAAACCAAAACTAGGAGGAGGTCTGGGACAAAAACACAAAGTCGTTTACTATAACTAATATATAAACACTCACGCCTGTCACCCAGAGGAGTAGACTGCAGACTTCCATTTGGCACGATCCTGACTCACCTCTCTCGCCTCCTTCACATCAATATACCTACGCATACATGCTCGTCGGTTAAGGGTAATCCTAATTTGACCCGTTTTTAATAAATCGCTAATTTGGTCGGTAAATTTTTGCCTAGGGTGTCCCTTTCCGACTCTGCCATTCACTTCTGCAACATAAATTTTCTTTGTCACTCTTTCCTCATTCATTCTTTCAACATGACCAAACCACCGACGCATTCCTTTCTTAATCCTGGTCACAACATCATTTTGCAAACCACACTCTTCTCTTATCACAAAATTTCTCACCTTGTCATTCAGGTTCAGCCCTAACATACTCCTTAACGACCGCATTTCTACTGCATTTATTCTACTCTCATGATTCTTCTGCCACACCCAACTGTCACTACCATACGTTAGAGTAGGGACCAACACAGCATTGTGAATTACCATACATGCCTTTTTTGACACATTTTGACTATTTAAAATAGAGTGTAGGCAGTGGCGAAGCTAGAGCTCCAAGCTAGGGCAAGCCCAAGATATAAATTGAGAAAAATATAGATTGTTGTTTTTAGCAGTTTTATAAAAATACACCAATCTTGATCTGTCGCCACGCGTCAGTTTCATATTCAGGGTTTTTTTTAAGCGTAAGAAAGAAAATATTTACATCCAATACAATACATGAACAAAAGTAAAACACGAACAAAGTACAAACAAACTATGTACAAAATTGAAAAAAAAAAACAAATTATTTACATTCTAATGGATAAGAGATATGATAAGATAAGTGAATATATCAAATAAGAATAATCTCGCTTTCTTATGGAAAGATTTAATTACGTCCACGTAAAATGTTGGTGAACGTTTTCATTGTACCAATAACTGTTTTTAATGGCGATAATTGATGAGTCTGAAATACACTCTTAACCTTGTGTATTATCTCAACAAAGTTTAAAGATTTCCTCTCCGATTATCACTTTAACACACTTCAATTCATCACAAGGAACACTATTATCCTTCATTTTCATTAAAACTCTTTAAAAAAGCATAAATTTTGAATTCGTAATATTAAATCGCTTAAGATAAGCACACAGAGTAAATAAACATTGAAACGTGAAATGAACTTGCAGACGTAGATATTGCCCGCGCGCCTCCGCTTTTAACAAATTTATTCCCAAAAGCCTGGCTTTAAATCTCTATACTAATTGCTATATATACAATCGTAGTTATATTTCATTATAGAATATTTTACCATAGGTTAGAAAGAGAGCGATCGTCATCTCGAAAGCCCCGTAAAAAAGCCCACGCGAGCGAGGGAGACAACTATTAGCTCTATTAAAACTCATTTTTTATGACAGCAGCAGTATCGGTAAGGCAATACGAGGTCATCGGTCAACACGTGTCGAACAGTGGAGTGCGCGGGAAATTTGAAATAGCTTGAAACATTTTACGAGTTATTTTATTAGTTAATATTATTGATTGATATTATTGATTGATTCAGGTTTAATATAAGGCAAGCCCGGCTTTTCGGCTTTAATGAAAGCTTCGCCACTGAGTGTAGGGCCCTATTTACTCTATTTCCTGCGGTCACTCGTCGTTCTATATCCTTATCGTATCTAATATACTAAGAAAAAAAGCAAACAAGCTTTGGGAATAATTAGGAACACTTCGTAAAATTTACTCAAAAAACTAACTACACTACACCATACGACAAAAATATTTACTATGATGTTATCTCTCAAAATAGCGTCGATAAAGTAGCGCCCTTTTGACCCTTCATTATTTGATTGACTGATGAAGAGCTATATATATATATATATATATATATATATATATATATATATATATATATATATATATATATATATATATATATATATATTATAGTTTCCTGCGGAGGGTTCCATTTTTTTTTGTATCATCTATTCTTACCCATTGCTAAATTCCTGTTTAAAGGGTGAGAAAATCGTAGTCTTCAGTACCGACAACGCATCTGCAACAGCACTCTTGTGATTTTAATATTATATAAAAAAGTAAAATGTCTTTTATACCATAAAAATATCCACAATGTTCCACTAGAATAATTGAAATAGAAAAGAGACGGAACGAGAACTTTGATGCTTTCCGCTTTTTATTCATCAACCACGCCTCGCTTTTGAACTGTTGAAAAAACTACCGCCACTAACCGAAGACCTCACTCGTAGGTTCTTTTAGCTACCGATGCTTGTAAGTAAGAGGGTTAGAGGGTTCACATTAGAATGGATGGCGGTCATAATTGGACGGACTCGTTAAAAAATTTTAATCAGCCTCAAAACTTTATGAGCCCGCTATGAGAAGGCTTCTTTGTAGGCTCAATGGCAATTATGTTGTGTTGATTGTTTGGGTAATTAATATCGTTGCGATTTTACAAGCGTTTTATCGACGATATGTAGCAAAAAGCTACACGAATGTACAGTGAATAATTTTTGAATCTTGAGGCTGTAACACATTTTCTCTTTTTTCATCTATAACATACTTTGTAACGCAATGTAATGAAAAAAAAACTCCCGGACTATTTTGTACAATATTATTTTCGATGTAAGCGAAAGTAACAAACAAATATTGGCCATTTGATTTTTCTGCTGACTTTAAAAAACTAGGTTGACAATTCGACTACATTTTTTTGTATGTAACTATGTTACGATATATCTTCGTCAATTACCAAACAATATTGATGATTCTTTCTTTATTAAATAGGTTATACATCAGGATGTGTCTCATGTAGAGTTGTAGAAAAATTCTACCCCTTGGGTGGCAAAATAGGAGGTAAGTTTTTAATGTAATTATTTAGACGACACGGAGATTGTGACATTCCCTTGTACGTATACCAAAACGTTAAAAAAACAACTTTAAGTAAAACGTATAAGCAAAGAACTAAAAGGAACAAAATAATATCACATTCTGAAGATGGATCTTCTATTTTTTTTTAACTTAATGTCTTCCCTTGTCTGTGAACTTGACTTTTTATTAAAGCTTTTGTTACACATGGTGGAACCATGATACAGATATATTAGCAGTATAGTTGTAGCACGAATGGATCGGCTCGACCGACGATGGACCACGTTCTCACAGAAAACTAGCGTAAAATAACAGCTTAACGCTGTGTTGTATTTCGTATGGTGAGTGTAGAGAACCAGAGACCCTTTTTACTTGAAACGAGGCATTCCACCTTAGTCCTCGCGGATAACAGCTCATCTGCATTGTAATTCGTAATCGAGGATAAATATAGATGTCTATGGGCTACAGCAATCACTTACCATCAGGTGGACTGTGTGCTCGTTTGTTACCCGTATCCTATAAAATAAGGTTAATTTTTCTTTAATATTTCTACAGGGTGCAAGCATATGGATTGCTGGGTTAGCTAGTTCAAGCGCAAGAAGTAAACTAATGCAACTCTAGACCGTGCCTATACATGAAGGTCTATTCTATACGATAATAGAGGGCCTCTTACACTCAGCCACTCATCATCATTACAGCCCATAGATAACCCTTCCCAAGGATCGAAGTCGATGGAAGTAGCTCCGGACCGTGCTTGCTACAAAAATAATATCATCAAAACATCTCAAACGTGGGTCTCGTTAGAGGTGATTTAGAACATGCTTGCAAAATCTACATGCGTCGAGACAGCGATAAAATATTTTATAGACAATTAAACTGTTTGAAAATAACATTCATTTTTGAACCCACTAGAAATATTAACGTTTTTTAATATAAAAAAAGACACTAGATTATAATAGTAAATGGCCTATATATTTTTCATAAATGTGAACGGAATCAAGAATTCTGAAAAAAAAAAATAGTTGTTATGATATTCATGTTTTGATCATTGGCTAAGGTAATGTAATATTTAAAAAATTATTGTCTTAGAGATGTGCCGTGATAACTCGGAAAAAAATCGACTCGAGTTGAAATTCCGGTAACTCGATTTTGAGCTCGAGTTACGCAATTCAAATTAACTGAACGAAGCTGTGTCAATTTGTCACAAATTGTTTTTATAATTGTTCTTCCATACATCACAATTATTATTACTAAACTTAATAGGTAGTTATATATTATTTTTGGCATGCATATCGACAATCTTCATAAAATAATATCACTCTAACGTTATGACGTAAGTCTTAATGTTATTAATAATTTGACTATCCAAAGTATATATAATCAATTTATATTATATATAACATAAATTGATACAACATTATAAACATATTACCTAATATCAATTTATTTATTACATAATATATCAATAAATTGCTCGAATTAGTAAGTCGATTTCATCACTAAATTGTAGACAAACACTGCATTGGCCGTAAAATAACGATGCGATTCGAGTAGAGTTTTATGACTCGAGCCACTCGGGTTAATTTATGTATGTATGTCATTCTTGTTGTACACTAGTTTTTTACAGAAAAGTTTATCACTACAGTTGAGAGTACCGATTACTTTAGTTAAACCATTTTTAAATATGTACCTTTATAAATAAGTAATATGTGGCAACATGAAATTAAAATTATAAATCAATATCATAAATCAAACTAAGTTTAGGTTTGTTTACAACATGCCAGATGCAAGTTTGAATTTGGATGCAACTTGTGATGTCACCCGCAGTGACTTATTATATATACAAGTAAATTAGTGAAGTAATATCTATATAGCACCCTCTGAACTTATAAGATGCGCCGAGTTTACTCGGTAACTCGGTAAAATTTATTTTCTAACGATTATCGAGTTGGACAAATTCACTCGATTCTGTCGAGCGAAATAAAACATGGTTGGAGTCGCATCATTATGGTAAGAACAAAATGAAGTTTTTATTTACAAGCATTATTACTAATGTTTAAGAAAATATGGATATTATCAATTATCAGGAAGGTTAGCCAAATATTAATTGACACAGTGTATATGTTTTTATTCATTTTTGTAGTAAAATTCGCAAATAAAACTGACGAGTTTAGGTTAATTAGTATAAGAGTTTATTAATTTACACCTATTCTAGGTTGTGAAAATCTATTATTAAGTTTGTAGATTTTACCTTAAACAAATATGAATAATAAACAGGTCTTAGAACCTTATTATTTTGTTAAAAGTGACAAAGTATTAAGTTTATGTTATTAGTAAAATCCAAATTAAATAATAAATAGAATAAATGCACAAAAGAAGTTATTATAATGTTAAAAGAAAATTAGAATCTTTGGGTCGAGGGTTTTGAAGAGCAATTCATATAACTGCATTTGTGTACAAATAGGTACCTTATGTATTCAGCAAGTTGCTTAATGCTAAATGGCTTTTTTGTTAAGCCAGACACGGATCCTGGATTAATACCAGCGTTAGTAGATAGGCAATATAAATGGTACATAAATTTATATGTAAAAATTGTAGTAATTATTTGTACTAGAAGCAAATATAAAGTTTAATAATAATAGTTTGCATAAAAAAGTGTAATGGTTGTACCTATTACGCTTAGACAGCTGCGTTGTTCACTCTGCAGAAAGGAATATTATTTTGTCATCTAGAATCAGATATACTTAATATAACAATAATATCTTTGTCCATATTGTAGATATGAAACCAGTGAAAATAAAATGTGAGACAATTTTTACATAGTTGAATATCATTGATGTTAATCAATAATTACTGCTTCTGTATTTGATCAGCTGAAGCTGATTAATATTGTATGATTTGTAATAATTTCTTTATTATTTAACATATGAACAGGCAGATATAAGAAAATGCTCACAGAAATATGTAAATACAATTTATTGACATTGAAGGCATAGTCTTATCTCATATCTCTTATTATTAAAATGTCCTTTTAATCCCATATAATATAGAAAAAATAATATATTGATAAGAATTATTTATTTATTCTTTTTTTGTACACTACATTACAGAAACATCAATATAGTTAAAACAAATTAAAGTATGTACAATAGGCGGTCTTATCATTGAAAGTGATTTCTTCCAGACAACCTTTGCGTAGAGGAATGTTGCAAACAAAAGTTACAAATAGAGGGGGGCATACAAAATAATAATAATAATAATAAAAAATACATTAATACATACAAATAAAAATAAGTGAAAGTTATATATAAAATATCACATAATAGATTAAATGAAAAGAGTACGAGAAAGGTAAAGTAATTTATCTAATAGCGTTCTAAATAATACGATTTAACAAGAATTTGAAAGAGTGAAGAGATTTAGCACGACGAATATGTAGAGGTAAGGAGTTCCACAATCGCACAGCGGTTACGGTGAAGGATTTCGTGAAAAAGGAAGAAGAGTGCAAAGGTGTAGAGAGAGAAAGATTGACGGAGGATCGAAGGAACCGATTATGGGTAAGAGAAAGATACTGGAAACGGTTTTTTAAATAAAGAGGAGTAGAAGGATTAAACAGCACGCTATACAACGCGGAGAGAATGTGAGTATTCCTGCGAAGGCGGATCGGGAGCCATTTCAGCTGTTTGCGAAATTCGGAGATATGATCATATTTTCGAAGCCCAAATATAAATCTAATGCATAAATATTGAATAACGAGCGTAACTTTAGTTGCTGTGGGAAGAAAATTACGTAATCTACGTAAAGAGCTTAACGCAGCAAACATTTTTCTACTGACCTCATTAACCTGTGAGGTCCAAGACATACAGGAGTCAAGATACAACCCCAGGTTTTTAACCTTGTTACTGTAAGGGATTAGAGTGCAGTCTAGTATAATAGGGGGTAGGGAAGAACAGTCAATTTTACCTTATTATTATATAGTTAATACACCTTTACAATTTTCATTAACTTCTTTTCAGATGGATCGCTTATAACAAATCTGTATGCCTTGCAGGCTGAAAGCTTGCAGAGACAAAAAGTGTATGGATATTGAAGACAACAGTCTTACAATATCATAAATGTACATGTTACCATCAAATTATTTTCAAAAAACCTTCAGAAATATATCTAACACTAAAATGTTTCTACCTATGTCCGTTATAGACAAAAAATAACAAACCATCCAACCAATTTCAATGAAAATGTTTGTGTGTGTTTGGATGGATCCCTAGATGGTTTATATTTACATTTGGACCCGGTAGATGGCACTGTTGTCGAGACCCATAAATCACCCGTGCACAGCTGAGGCGCATCGCTAGCAATAAATACATTTACAATGTTTTTGTAATCCTCACACAAACATTTTAAAACATCTCACTTCCTCACTATTTATCATTGTCTAATAACATAGATAAGAATGTTAATTCCAAGTCATTTTATTATGATGTATACTACTTACTAATCAACCAAAATATATTCAAAGTCTTGACACCGCTTCTGTCTACATATGTCAGTCAATCATCAAAGTTCAAAAAAAATATTAAACTAAGCTTGTATAAAAGGAGTTATTATAGTATAAAGGAATTTATGGCTGACTTACCCCTGGGTAAGGTGATCGCTACCAAGCTATTTCTAATTTGTTCTGTGTTGTTAATTATCACTTTATTATTTTTGTAAAACCACGTTTATTTTTGTGCACGTACATTATATTTTCATAGGTTCTTCTTTAGGTTTCTTACTATAGATTGATCTAATTACCCCTTTTCTGTAAAAGAATATAATTTTAATAACAACTAGGTACTTTAATTTTGCCTTAGGTGTAAAAAATATCTCTTTTTTCAGTAATATTTAATGATAGATATCTGAGGGTTTCATCTTACACCTACCATCGGATGGACTTTTTATGCCCGTTTGTTACCTCCTCTCACATGTCATATATTTCCTTATTATTTTTTATTCTTTTAACATATCTACGTAAGAGAGATAATATACAGATTTTCATTTTCTAATGCACGTACTTTCGATATAAGGCGGTAAGTCAAAGGTCCAAGGACATAAAAGGGCCAATTATGTTGAGTAGCTTTTAAGGCCCGCCTTGCAAAAGGGTCAATGGTCCGAATGGTTTTTCAATCAATTTGGTATGTTTGATCTTCGTATTTGAAGATTTTCTGGACGATTTTATTCGCCTTTTTAAGTATCTTAACGTAATGAGAAGTCAGTAATCTTAAAATTCCACTGCTGAACATAGACCTCCCCCATGGATTACCTCATAGGATATAATATTTGCCATTGTTGCCACGCATGGTAAGCGGGTTCGCAACCGCAGTTTTTTTATTTTTAGGCGTTATTAGGATAACGCTGCTGGCCATGTCCTGATTTGTTTCCCCCTGTCGCCTGTTAAAACACCCATGGGATGATATTACCTATGGTGTGGTGGCTATTCTTAAATCGGCATTACACGACAAGCTTAAAGGATACATATATATTTGTTGTACAGATTTTTGTTCCTTGGACTTCAGGTACAGGTAAACTTTTAAATTAACCGTATCTGCGACTAATCTTCGTCGTTGGAAGCAAGAGTGTGGGTTCTGTCTCTCTCAAAGGTTTAACATAACAATTCAGCGAGGAAACGCAACATACTTTTTGGTGCTATACCGCGGGGGGAAGAACAGTAGGATGATTTTTTTTAAATTCAAAGCCAGCGCTTAACTACAATCCCACCTGATGGTAAGTGGTGACGCAGCTTAAGACGGTGAAGGGCACTGACGTAACAAAAGCCTATACACTCATGCCTTGAAGACACCCACATTGTGATCGGATGGAAAGACAAGTGCTGGCAATTAATTCCACTTCTTTTGCTATATGCGTGATGAACGACGTAGCAAACCGTTTGGTTCGAATGCGTGGTAAATCAACAACGAAAGGGTGGAGACTGGCCGAACGTCTGATTGTCCGATGGTGAAAGGGAGATGGAGGAATTAAATTATACAATTCACGGTTTTATTGTGATTAATATTATATCAACAAACTAGGTAACAGGTCAACTGATATTAAGTGGAGCTCCAAACACGAGCTATCAACCTCAAATATCTAATATGAAATGCTTGATAAAGTGTGAATAGGTGTGAGAGTTGAAACAACCCAGATGAGATCCAGACCCAGGTCCTTGGTAGAATAGGAGCTTTACCCTCTAGAATAACATACATTACGTTCTTTATCAGCCAGTAAAATTTACTATGTACATGCTTTTTCCTTTGTACAGAATAATTATATATTTAAAGATAAGAATCATTTGAAAACAAATTATTTATTTTTTGTATTGCGTGTGGAGTTAAAGAATAGCTTATAAAAGTCAACTAAGTCATTAACCGTACGATCCGGTATAATGAACGCGGCGCAGCGCTTGCAGAATGCAGGTAAGTGACAATGCCGGAAATTACTTCCAGACAGCCAGTGCCGGTTAGAAGCACGCGACACCGCAGCTACGCATATGCACGGTGAAATTGCAACACCGGTGTACGAGTATTTTCTGTGCATAGAACACACGTTATATATGTCGCAGTTATATGATTAAAGCCGTGATACAGCTTTATACCGGGATATAACTATAATACGAGCACGGTCTAGTAATATAACTGTCTTACTAGACTAATATAAGAAAATAGTTATAAGGATATGTTGACTAAGAATGTTAGTTAAGACTAATTTTGACTTATAATTTTTGAATTTTTTAAATTAAAAAGTTTAATTCTTTCAATATTATATTTTATATCATTATAATGTAAGCGGGTTTAGGGTAGCCAAATGGCCACCTAAACCTATTGTCGAAAAATAACATGAGAAACAATACAATAAGAACTGAAGATCCAATGTCAATGTCGCGAAATTAGTTGGAGGACTCTTTATTTAATTTATCCTCCTGCTCCCGTACATTTAGTTCACAATTATAATTATTTCACTAGATTAGTCTAGTAAGATAGGCACCGCTTTCATGTAACTATATAGTACGTGGGGTTAATATGGTCATTGAGTTAATATGGCCACTTTATTGTAACTTAAAAACTACTGCTTTGTTTACATGGATGACTCTGTGCTACGGTAGCTCTTCATCAGGCAGTCAAATAATAAATAGTCAAAACGGCGCTGCTACACCGACGCCATTTTGACAGTTGACATTATAGTGAATATTTTAGTCGATTTTAGTGTTGTGCAGTGTACTTGGTTTTTTTAACTAGATTTTTCGAAGTGTTCCTAATTATTGCCCAAGCTTGGTTTTTCTTTTCTGCTTAATTTATTAGTTATAGTATACGACTTTGTTTTTTTTTTTTTGTCTATATCCTACTACTACTTTAGGAAAATTTGGGATGTGCAAGCGGGATTTAGAAAGGGAATAGGATGTACAGATCAAGTCTTTTCCATGCGCATGATCGCGGAGAAGTTTCTGGCCAAAAACCAAAAGGTTTTTTGTGCGTTCATGGACTTGGAAAAGGCCTATGACAGAGTGGATAGGGATTTGCTATGGCAAACACTGAACTCATTTGGGTTGAGCGCTGGCTTGATACAGGCATTGGAGTCTCTTTATAGGGACTCTAGTGCTTGTGTTAGGATCAACGGGGTCTACTCGGACTGGTTTGACATACATAAAGGTATCAGACAGGACGGTGTGGCTTCCCCGTGGCTGTTCAACCTATTTATGGACAGTTGTTTGCAAAATTTGAAAGTTGAAGAATGCGGATAAAGAATGGGTGAGTTAACCGTCAAATGCCTTTTGTACGCCGATGATCAAGTTATTCTTGCGTCATCGGCGGCCGAGTTGCAAATGATGGTTACATTAATGAACGGATCATTAAAAGAAAGGGGTATGAAAGTGAACGCAAGTAAGACGAAGGTTATGGTTTTTGAAAGAGAAGAAAGTAAAACGATTTGTGAAATAAGAATAGAAGGGGAGTTGATCGAGCAAGTACATGAGTTTGTATATTTGGGCTGCGTATTTAGCAGGGATGGGAGATATGATAAGGATATAGAACGACGAGTGAATGCGGGAAATAGAGTAAATGGGGCCTTGCACTCTATTGTGAAGAGTCAAAATGTGTCGAAAAAGGCACGTATGGCAATTCACAATGCTGTGTTGGTCCCTACTTTAACGTATGGTAGTGAAAGTTGGGTGTGGCAGAAGAAGCACGAGAGTAGAATAAACACAGTAGAAATGCGGTCGTTAAGGAGTATGTTAGGGCTGAATCTGAATGACAGGGTAAGAAATTGTGTAATAAGAGAAGAGTGTGGTTTGCAAGATGATGTTGTGACCAGGATTAAGAAAAGAATGCTTCGGTGGTTTGGTCATGTGGAAAGAATGAATGAAGAAAGAGTGACAAAGAAAATTTATGGTGCAGAAGTGAATGGCAGAGTCGGAAAGGGACGTCGTAGGCGAAAATTTATCGACCAAATTGGCGATTTATTGAAAACGGCCCAAATTAGGAGTACCCTTAACCGACGACCATGTATGCGTAGGTGTATGGATGTGAAGGAGGCAAGAGAGGTATGTCAGGATCGTGCCAAATGGAAGTCTGTAATCTCTCCCTACCCCTCTGGGTGACAGGCGTGAGTGTTTATGTATGTATGTACTTAAGGATTTACTGAGCGACAAAGCTTAAGGTATATTACCCTCACGTACTTTATTCCAGTATATAGCTATATTCTCAGGGATATAACTATATCAAGGCTTTAACGATCTTACTGCAACATTATATAATAAAGAAATTTGATTTAGGTTCTTCGAACTAAACTATTAATCATTCCAATGATATATAAACTTTCTCGTGGAAATCGTAAGTAATGACTATGGCAATAATATAGAGATCTTACATTTCTCATTATATGGTGGAAAAACTATTCCGTTGGTGGAAAGCTGAGTCAAAGGTGCAACGTCTCCTAATGAGATCCCCAATTCAAGTTCTAATCATGGATGTTACGGCAAATCCTCTGTAAACATCAACTATCCGTTAATTTATTATGTTTAACTTCTTTTGTTTCATTTAACGCGTAATTCCATTATTACCGTCATATATTACTAAACGTAGTTTTACGTCTTTTATAATGACACCCTATATCCCCATTATACCCTTAACATTTCCGCTCTCTCTGGAGTCTCGAAAAATCGCACGACCGCTTCCCTAATAAATAGTACACGATTTATAAGAGGAAGGAGTGACCATAAAAATGAATGGAATTACTGCCTCAGCGGTGGCACTTTGCCGTTTTGTTATTCATAAAACGGGGATATTTATGTGTTATCGTCAAAATATTTATTATTGTGTCCGTTCGGTAGCCCTTCTAGCCCTTTGTGCGACGATACAAAAAATTCGGGGGTGTGAACAACACGCATTAATTTAGTGATGGGCGATGATCTTTATCGAAAGTGGTTATGAGTATAAAATATCAAGAGAATATTACGGTATAAATTATTTAATTTTTACATTTTAGAGGACTTATGTCCTCTGAAATGTAAAAATAATAATAGTAAGCTCTAGACATAAAAAGGGGTGTTAAAATGATGTTTTTTATGATATAGATCATAACGTTATATTAAATTACTCTTATAAATATTTATATACGGAGAGCACACGTAGAGATATTAATTTTGGATTATTTTTCTAACTTTTAAACAGTTTACAATGTTTAGTGTTGTAGACGAACATATTTGGCGAATTACTTAAAATTTTAACATTAACTTTAACTTTAAGGGACGGCATAGTACTATCCAACAATAATAAAATCATAACAAAGTAGTTTTTGGAGGTTAAATATTAAATGTGATAAACAATATGATTCCGAAAACTTTTAAAATGTTTATTCAAATGATTTTCTTTTACATATTTTATACTTTTTTCTAGCGGTTAACAGAAAAACATAAAAAGGAATTAGGCCAAACATGTGTAAAAATAAATGTCAAAAACATCAAATCGACGAGGTTTGTTTGACTATAGATATCGATAGTAAAAGTAACTCCCTAGTCAAAGAGGAACGTTATGAAATATGTGATTCCTTATACAAGAGAAGTCCTTTATGTACCCCTTGGGACGCACTGGTCAAGTAGGTTATCACAAGTAGCCGCGGGTGAAATGAAAAATTTATGTCTCAATATACCGCCGAGTTAGAATATAGGTTCGTATCTTACATTACTTTACTTTGGATGACCCTCTCTAGGGGTTTTGGAAAGAAATTTGCCCTGATGTGTTATGTTTTAGCATTATAACGTATACTTGTTTTCAAAGCAAATGAGTGCTATCGGAAGGCGTGTTTTGTTAAACATGTAACCTTTAGTTACCGTTACTGTTGCAACTTACTAAAGCTCGTTGCTGAACATAGGCCTCTTCCATAAATTACCTCATCGGGAGAATATTTGCCATAGTTGGCAACCGCAGTTTTTTATTTTTACATTTTTTTTTATTTTTCATTTTGATCAATTATTAATCCAGAGGCCAGAGAGAAGACTTTTGATAAACCACTGCAATGCCACTGACAATAAAGTGGTTCTATATAGGTTCACCGGTATACTAGTAGACTTAATGTAGACTGAAATAGTGCTATTACTTGAACGCTACGCTAAAAATTATACGATCAACAAAACATGTGCATATGTTGCTTTACACTACAATATGGCCGACAAATGGTTTTACAAATACAAAATATGAATGTATATACAGCTTTACGTATTACAATAATATCTCACTTGTATTTAATTAGAGAGCTGTTAGCTGTTCAACAGAACTCAGTTAATCTTTAAAAAAGCAAGCATTACATTTATTCACGTTCATGCTGTTCAGTAATCACTAGGCTTTTACTTACCGATTAAAAGTGCAATTACACAACAAAGGGCACTAAAACCAGCTCAAGGCTGTTTAACGGATGTACAGTTATAATGGTACAAGTTTATGCTATTAAGCATCATTAGACATTGTCTTACTACTTAAAAATGCTATTGTTGACTCTAAGGCACTAAAACAGCTGAAAACTGTAAAGCAAATTAACGTAGCACTTAAATAATGGTTCATGCTTATGCAATTAACCAGCATTAAGCATTCATTTATTAACTACTTAAAATTCTATTGTATATCCAAATGCACTAAAAAGAGCTGAAAGCTGTACAGCTGTATTGTGGTTTGCTGCACTAAAATAAAGGCTGTACAAAAGCACTTTGATATGCCCTTATCCTACCGTTATACAGTGTAAAGCATCATAATGGTTTTGAAATGCCAACATAAAGCATCAAGATGCTCAGTGAACTTATATAATAGTTTACACGGATCTTAAGTTCTACATATGTCCACTATTGGTTTATTAAAATGCTTCCTGTTTTATTTCGGTGGTTACCAATTCGAGTCAAATGTTTGAAACTCTTCTGTTGCAATAACCCATTCAGTATATCGTTTGACGTATTAACTTCTTCCAATACACCCACACTATTAATCATAACAAATTTTTCCTGTTATCGTGTTGTACATGAAGTTTGCGCACAATTATTACAAAATATGTACGGTCTGCCTTCACTACTTTATCCTATCATCTCTTTAGATTTTATCTTCTTTATGAATTATCTTATCATCCATACGCGAATAACTTTCAATAGAATATGTAAGCCGCTGTTGTTTCGAATACAATAAATAAATAAATGTGCCTGAGGTTCTTCTCGTACCAGTATTTCGAATCCTAGAATGTTCTCACTATAGTTGGTTTTTTTTTTCCATAAAATAAGAGTGACATAAAAGCACACAATCCGCTTGATGTTAAGTGGATGCTGTGGTCTATATTCATCTACATCTCTCCTCAAATTATAGTCAAAGTGCATATGCGTTGTCACCCCTGAGATGAAATGCCTCGTTTTCAATAAAAAGATACCACTTTCATTTCATTTCACGCTGATATTTTGTGAGAGCGTGTGCCTTCCCTGGTCGAACCAACCTAGTCATGGTAAAACCATAATATAGCTACAGCATGGCTCTACCACGTTCAAATCAGTTGTGTTTCAAACTCTAGTATGAGTAGAGTAGTATAGTGTTGGTGCTAGTTACCGTGTGTTGTTTTGATGTTTAAATTTTTTAACTAAAACACAAGAAAAAAAAATGAAAGTAACAACCAATGAATATCTCAGTATAAGATTACTTAATTTGAGTAGGCCATAATCACTTACGTAGGGGACGTATATTTAGGAATATCTATATGAAATAATTTCAAAACGTAATTTATTTTTTCTAAATCATTATTGCATCATGTTTTCTTTTAAGCCAGTACCTGAATATGTATCAAATATGCATAGGTGACACCATTTCAGGAAAGCAATGATTTATTTAACCATTATTCAATTTATTTGCGCGTGGTACGGTAGTAACTTTTATACGATCGAACGATCTCTAAAATAACCTCTCAGAAAAATGATTACGCTTATCAAGAAAATTGTTGACGTAATTGCTAACACTTGCAACTTTTTCCTCAAAGATTAATTTGGAGTATCTGATACTGAATTATAATCTTGAGCTAGAAAGAGACCCACGGCAATTGGCAAATCAAAATATAAAGCGTACCATCTTTCGTCACTAGAAGCCTTTCAATAGATTGCTTTCTGAGATAACATTAATATTATCATTAACCGTAAGTGGGTAGGCGACAGAGGAACGGCTAGTCATGATATCGACCAGCGAGCGAGAGCGTTGTCTCTTCCGACTTGAAAGATTTAATCTTTGGTGAAATGCAAAAGTCATGTCTTGCCATGGATCTAGGTATGGTGGTTAGGATAATAATAGAGGACGGCAAGGGGCCAAGTTGACATTTGACGTTGATTCACTATTGTCCCTTTCATTTCGGCTGACGTCACTTGTAATATTATTGCTCGCCATACGAATCTCGAATATATAGTTATTTATTTAATTACCCTACTACAATGCAACAGTTTAGATCGTTGAGTTCATCATTAAACTAAAATTGTTTTCCTTGGTAACAGAACTACCTTTCCAATATTTTCGTTACCTTAAGAAAACACATACAAAACATACTCACCCTGCCCCGGTACAAGACTACAGACTTCCATTACCACTCCTGCCCCTATTTTAAACCTATCTTTTATTATTTATATTGCAAAAATTCCAAACAATTTTAGCTCTCGCCGTTCATTGTTTACTGTCTAAACTAGAGATGGGACGGGTACCCAGAGTGGATCCGGTACCCGGCGGATTCGGCACTTTTTCAGGATCAGGCCGGGTATCGGGTAATGGCGCCGGATGCCCGGCACTGCCGGGTAATTAAGTATAAGATAAGATTTAAAAGAGTTATTTCAAAAACGCACATTTATTTCAATTAAACATGAATCAGCAGAAGAATTAATATTCATAATTCGACGAGTGACGTCGCGGACGCGTCGGTGCAGTGATCAGCTGTTGCTTATAATGTTGTGAATAAAATTGTTAACGCAGTATTTTAAGCTTAAATTTTATTTTTTTGATAGTTAATATAACACTACATATCAGTGAGTGTTTTGCAGTAAATTGGTGCAGTTAATAAACTAGTGAACATAAAAACAAGTATAGTCTCGTTGTCTGATTCCTCATCAATCATCATGAAGCGCGGACCTCTTGACTTTATGACTTGACCGTCAGTCTCAGTCGGGCCTAACAGGGAAATGTACGTCTTTTCATGCCGGGTAATTTTGCCGGGTACCCGGCTACCCGGCATAAGCTTGCACCGGGTACTCGGTTGCCGGGTATCCGGCAAAAGTAGGATCCGGTGCATCTCTAGTATAAACTAATAAATGTTATATTTTTGTCAAGTGAATGATTTCTTTTTACTAGGATGTAACCACATTTGTGTCGAAAAAAGGAAAATAGTCCACATTTTTTCGCAGATCTCAACTTAGTTCTATTGCAAACATATATAATTAGCGAGATAAAACTATTAATATATTTAAAAAAATTAAGATGCCTGCTGTAGTACTCAGCGATTTAATTTGGGTCTTAGAACGCTCTTTTTAAGTTTCAAAAAACCTTATTTAAATAGTTCGTATTCATTCCGAATCACCTGTCGCCAGATGCAAAACGCTATAATAATAATCTAACGAATTGATTGAGAGTCGGTTCCTTTGGGTGGTCTTAATTCCAAACTATAAATGACATCTACAAACTTTGACAAATATCTAAAAAAAGAAGCGGTATTTCTTGGAATGTAAGGTTCAAAATAGAAAAATGTTTTTATGCAGTATATATAGTTTATTTTATAGCATTTGTCCACGAGGCCGTCAAAGCAATTGCCATATCATGATTCGACATTCTTCGTTGTGCCTTCAACACATTTACAACTATATTTACATTATCAACAGTTTTCTGACTGATTTTAGTATTTTTAGTTTATAGGAGCCGAATTATATGTACATATGACGTTCCTATATGTATATTTTTATAATTGCTGTTTATAAGAGGATATTCCAGAATATTTGATCCAAAATCTTACAACGCGTTGCCCGCAGTGCCGTGTGAAAATTAGATTTTCGAACTTTTTTTTTTAAATATATAATAAGGGTAACAAATGAGTGGGAGCCTATAGACATCTACTTCCATCCTCGATTATGAACCAAGATGCAGAAGCGTTGAATCCCTTGGAAGTAATACGGAATGACGACGCATATGACAGCCATCGCCTTCTTCGACAGCTTGTATAATATTGAATTAACTTTCGAAAACCACCGTAGGTACCTTGGGATCCACATCCGGTGAAGTTCCTAAAGAAACTGTATCCGCGCCCTGTCATAATGATGATAGAGGGTTGGTTCTTTTCTCGCTCAAAGGCAAAGGAATCACAGTCAGCGTTATTGGCACTATACCGCAGAGAGAATGACTGTCTGATATTTTAAATTTTAGTTTTTTTTTTAAATTATGGTAGTAACATTGGAGTAGCGTCCACCGCGCTGCCTCAACGCGTGTTGGAGGACTTCATATGTTTTAGAGATATTATTTATTTTTAAAATACGCCGGTTTACCCACGATATTTTCCTTCATCGACGAGCTCGTGGTAAATTAGGACTTTAAATTGCAATTGCAATTCTGAACAGTTTTATCAGTGCCGGCTTGGCCCGAACTCGGGCTATTCGCGTACTATGAAATTTATGAAGAGCGCTTAGCTCCTAAACTACCGCCGCCCAATCTTAAGCTTTATGTTACACTAGCTGTTCCCCGTGACTTCGTCCGCGTGGATATTTATAACGGTTGAATTTCATAGATTTACAATTTTTTATGCGCGCAACATTAATTGTTTTTCTAAAATAAAAGTAGCTTAATTTACTCCTTAAAAACAGCAGCTTTCTCCTAGTAAAGTTCCCGTCAAAATCAGTCCAGCCATTTCGTAGATTAGCCGGAACAATCAGACAGACAGACAGGCAGACAGCACGACGGATAGACAGAAAATTTTTTTTAATTTTATTTTGTTATAAGTAACGTGTATAATATTCATATGAATTTAGTAAAAATATGATATTTTGACATTACGAGCAACCCGTCAATTTTATTTATTTGTTTAAAAATCTATATTTAAAAATATTATTACTGAAGTATATTCTTTTTTTAAATTGAATATTTAATGAAGGCAAAACCCGACTTCATAGAACTAAAAAGTATAAGTAAGTTTTCACATGACAGCTTCTGAAGTCGGGACTTTAATACTTCTATAGAATATTACTAGTTTTCACGTGGTAGAGTCATGCTGCAGCTATATTAGTAGTATAGTTGTAGCACGAATGGTTGGCTCGACCGGGGAATATTATCATAAAATAGCTGCCGTTTCGTAAGATAAGTGCAGAGAACCGGAGAACCATTTTGCTGGAAACGAGGCATTCCATCTTAGTCCTCACGGGTGACAACTCATCTGCATTTTAATCCGTAGTCGAGGATAGATGTACATGTATATTAATTACACCAACCACTTACCATCAGGTTGACTGTGTGTGTCACCCTTTTCCTATACTAAAAAAAAATTATATCTTAGTTGACTTGACTTGACTTACCGTCCCTTCCTTCTTTATATTAAAATTTAAATATTTTGACCGTTTTAAATGAACAAGAAACATCACAAGCTAGAGGTAACACCTACAACCTCTAATAAATCTAATGAATAAATATATTGGGGTTGGAATATTATCTCCTTTATTATAGATTAGAATAGAATATTTTTTAATAATTATAAATGTTTGTCAAGTAATTGTCATTGAAATATTTTTTTACTTTTACCGCATGTTAGTAAAAAACCTGTCCTGGGAAAAAGCAACAAGATATATAAGATTAAGGGACTCTGAGTATAATTTATTAAATAAAGAAATACATATTAAATTTGGTAACAATTGTCCAAGATATCGCGTTATATACTACATAAATTTATATAAAAAAGAATATAAAGTCCTTCCTCCAAAGAAAGAATCCCATCTTTTCTTTTGTAGTCAACAGAAAATGAGATGAATTAGTTTCTCATTGCCGGTAAACAGGAACTTCTTACAACATATTTAAATCTTTTTTTTAAAGAATAATAGCACGAAGTACATAAATCATGCTTCCTCGAACCCTTGCCTTGGCAGGCAGCGATGAAGTCAGTGGGGTTGTTGATGCTGGCAGCAGGTGCGTCCATCGATCAACGTCCGTCAGCCGTGACAATATGACATATGAGACAATCCGGCCCATGCAAAACGGCGGGGTGACGCGCGAACTGTTTCAGTCGGGCTTACATACAGCGACTGATGACAACTTTTCGTGTAATGCTTGATTGAAAAATAAAGCAAATAAAATAAAAATTTTAATTTTTTTTGTTTATAATTTTTTAAAATGAGAAATAAGATGAGTGTATATACATATACACATATAGGCTTTAATTTTTTTCTTGATACCTAATTATCTATTTAAATATTTAAAATATATTTCAATATGTATAATAAGGCTATCCTGTAAACCAAGGTTATTCATTTACGTAATTGACTTTTGTTTAATATTTTTATATAATGTTACTTTTTGCATAATTTTTTGCATCATATTTTCATGATCGTTAAAAAATGGGAAAAACGCACTACTTTACATGAATAGTATAGCAAAATGACTTTAATTTTCCACGTTTGGTGGAAATGGTTTTTTTTTTAAATTTGGTTTATGTTAACTTTATTTTATATTCTAAACCAGCTCTTAGTGATGGTAAGTGGTGATGCTGGCGAAGATGGTGAAGCGCACTGAACTTAACAAACGCTGTTCAATGTTGCCTTGAATATTACCCTTTATCTAAATGGTTATTAAATATATACCAAGTAAAACAATTTTAAAATCCGCCATGTAAACCATCTAAGAGCTCGCTTTGACAATTTACAACGCAAATTGATGCGAGGTGTCAAGTTCGGGGTCGATCAAAATTTCAAATAGACTGTTGTAAGTGGATTTTTGGGGGCTCTGTTTAACCGTTGAGAAAATTGATGCTGTCAAAGGAGCCTCATTCAATTTGCAGCTTATTAATCAACGGGAGGAACGGCAATTATTCAGCACGGAAGAATGCGGATGTTTTATTTTGATAAAGTCGTGATACACATTGCGATTATACAATTAAATAAGTATAATATGTTCTTTTGTCGTCATTTTACAATTTAAAAAAGTTACCACTTAACTGATAGGTACTCGTAGCTCTCAAAACACACATGCAATTCCTAAAATAATTTTTTACTCTTTTTTAAAATATTAAAACGAATGTTTCTTTGTTTGATCTGTATGCGTGAAGGTTTCTGTTACAAAAATGAGTATGTTTTTATTTATTTTTTCTCTTCTATAATTTTGTCTCTTATATTCTAATTACCTAGTGGTGGATTTAAAGAAGCTGATAAAGTAGAATTGACGATTCCATACAGACTGGGCACCAAATTTCCGGCGTGCGGTTTATATAATATATATTTAGTATAATCAAAACTAAAGAAGGCCGTTTAAAGTTACACCGTATTAAATTATATTTGCCATAGTTGCCACGCTTGCTAAGCGGGTTGTCAATCACATTTTATTTTTACTTTTAGCCGTTATTAGGAAGACGTTGCTGACCATTTGTTTCCCTCTGTCGCCTGTTATGACACCCACGGGATGATGTTGAGTATTGGATATTTTACACCAGCACTAAACGGTAAAGAAAGACGTGAAGAATTAAATAAAAATGTAATTTTACGATCAATTTCATTCTCATCATATTATATTTCATCATAACGAGAAACAAAAGTATAATCAATATGTCATCATCAAATTGCATTCGGTACCAATTCAATCGAATGGGGGGTACTATTACGAATAATCACGATTGAAAAAAAGGTATTGGAGTTGTCATCGCGACGAATTATGCAACCGTTTCTTTGTCGATTGAACCGATTCTTGCACGATTCGATTAAACCGGGCGACAGATGTCTGCGAACGTGACGAATTTTGACTGAACACATCATTTTCTATATCGACGTAAACACATTATTTTGCACCATTTTATTTTGATATCTAGGATTGGGGTGTTAAGTTCATTTTTGTTTTACAGATGTCTCACATTGTTTTGGATGGGGTTTCGTATTGGTAATCAGTCGGTAACCGCAAATTGTTGTCCCTCGATCAGGCGATGCCAGGAAATTACAATTTCGATTTTTATTTCACGAGGATGCATATTACAGTGTAAATTTTAAGATGTAAACTATTTAATAAAACAAAATAGATTTAGTTGAAATATCATAGTTTAAGAAAGTAAGTAATAATAATACCATATTAATATCTTAAATGCAAACATTTTTACGATAAAATGATCTAATATTTTAAAATTGTTTTCTCAATTATTTTATGAGCAGTCACTTAGCGATTTTAACTTCATTTTTTGGCCAAAACTTTATGGTCACTTTATTAAACTTTGACGGTAGTATTTGTATAATTTATTCTCCATAAGATTTTTTTGATAAAATTTAGTGCACAATCATACTAAGAGTACATATAAAGCTTTCCATATTAAACGTACTGAGACCGAAATGCCAGCTAAAATCCAATTCAAATATATCAACAAACTGAGTCACAGTTTAGCAGATTATAAATGAATGTATATGTACATAAATAAGACGAATAGAATTAAAATAAAATAAATAAAATGTATGCACGTGGTTTAATTGAGATTGACATGGCCGACAAAATATGAAAAGTAGCACCATAAATATTTTAAATGAACATCTCGTGAATTATACCAAATTAAAAGAAAAAAACTGTAAGTGATTGTACCTATATAGTATCTAATTTTTGTCTCTTAAATTCGCAATTTATTAAGAACAGATCTAAAATATTCGAAAAACAGTGGTAAGTTTATATTTACTTTTGTAACGAGAAAATATTATCCTATTCTGTACTATTACTAGCACCACTATTTTGAACTTGATTTACTATAGTAAAACACAATTCGAGTTTACGTGACTTCGACTATCGACTCTAAGTAGTGTTTCAATTTCTGTGTTATGATTAGATGCTACGACAGTATTGGAATTGTATTCGAGTATTATTTGAGTTTTAAATCCAAAACCTCAACCATTAACCTTCTTTTGTTTTAATCGTTTCAAACATCCTTCACAGATTTAAGACATTTTCTGAATAAAAGAAAAAAATACGAGAAATTAACTAAAATAATAATATTATGGTTTCTCTGATATTTTTGATTGTACTACTAGATGTATTGTTTTTGTGAATGTCATCCTGAGCAATGAAGACTGTGCCGCAAACGATCGCGGTTCCCTTTGTATTTAGCCGTTGAAAGAATAGTGCAAGTGATGAGCGGTTGGTTTTAACCTTTAAAAGTCATAATTATAATGTACTAGCGATTTGCCCCGGCTTCGCATGGGTGATATTCTTTTTTTATAGGATAGGATGACAAACGAGCACACAGTCCACCTGATGGTAAGTGGTTGCTGTGGCCCATAGACATCTACATCTATCCTCGATTACGAATCAAAATGCAGATGCGTTGTCATCCGTGAGGACTTAGGTGGAATGCCTCGTTTCCAGTAAAAAGGGTCTCCGGATCTCTATACTCACCACACGAAACACAGCAGCATTAAGCTACTATTTGACGCTGGTATTCTGTGAGAGCGTGGTCCTTACCCGGGCGAGCCGACCCATTCGTGCTACAACTACACTACTAATATGACTGCAGCATGGCTCTACCACGTAAAAAATTATACAACTTATAAATATATATTCTACAACAGCGGCACTTACCGAGTCCGACTATGCCCATAGCCTTCGCGGAAATGTAAGCAATATGTTGACAAAGTTTTATTGTAATCTGATGAACGATGTGACAGCGCATGAAATACGAACAAACAAGTATTAATTTTTATATATTAGAGAGATATGCAAATCAATTCCTACTTTAAAAACGTGACGGAAGATTTTAAGTTCTCTAATTAAGCTTGAAGTGCTTGTAGGGGTAGTAGTCCATGTTCGAACCCACAACTTACAGGTTCGCGTTTCGTGCCCTTATTCAATGTTGCTTCAATTGAATTTTAAAATAATAATATCGAGGACCGAGCATAGACACTTATTAATAAAATGATTAAGGTACCTATATGTACTCATTTTAACGCTTTAAGTATTATATATTAGTATTTAATTTTAGTATATATATAGTATTATATATATAGTATAGCTTTAGTATTATATATATATAGTAGATAGGACTCTAATAGAATATTTCCTTTTCTATTTAGAGTAATAACACCTTACAGTAAGAACACATAAATGAAATGAAATAATAAAAATATCGCTTCATATTAGTAATTTAAACCAAACCAGAATGCACCATAAGTTATTATCGCTTCCCGCGTAAAGTGTGTGTTAAACGACCCATTTTACTAAAGACGTAAGTGTAAAATGTGTAAAATAAAATTATTTATTCACGAAGTTAGTAAAAATGATAACCATGTCAATCCCTACACTGTCATTGCCAATGCCTACACTCAGAAGCTATCTGTATAAAAACGTCTATTATCTATCACCATACCAATTCTACAATGGAGCATCGTCACACAATATTTAACTATTACTCATCGAATCATTGTATGCCGGATGTCACATCACTATTACGACACTGTCCATTGTCGCACAACCCTAAAAAAGAAAAAAAAATGTTAGACACGTATCTTAGATTCGAATTTGGAATATCATCGATGGATATATTTCATCTTGTCATAACATCGCGGGTCAAAGGAGGATCAGAGTTTGATAAATTGCAGTTCAAATTTGGAATAATGTCTTTTTCACTATTCACCGGCGGCGTGGCTGCGGACTTAGTGATGACGTAACAGAATCTC
Organism: Parnassius apollo; assembly: GCA_907164705.1. Lineage (NCBI taxonomy): Eukaryota > Metazoa > Arthropoda > Insecta > Lepidoptera > Papilionidae > Parnassius > Parnassius apollo. Next base: position 12,659,868 of record CAJQZP010001697.1, read on the forward strand.
AATTTGAGAGGGTCTACTAATAATCATATAAGTGTTGGAACGTACCATACTAACGCAAATCTAATATGTATGTGCTATACTGATAAGAATAAAAATATTTAAACAAAAATTGTATTTTTATAAAAAAATTACTAAAAAATGTAAATTAACAGTTTATGCTCTGTAGCGAAAAATAATCTTAACCATAGACCACTTACACACCTACAAGGTAGCTTAGTTTTGGCGGTCTATCTGGGTATGTGTCACGAGAAGCGTTATAAGTTAGATGTTACCGCCTACTCAGCGAGGTGACTTTGAGCATCTTCGAATTTCCTGGAAAGGCTTATGTCATACATTGAACTTTTAAGGAGAAGGATAAAAGTAGCAACATACTAATAATAATCAAATTACTAGGTATCGGGGCCCTTATCTACCTGAGAGTTCTTCTTGTCTGTTGCAGGCAGTTGTGGCACTGAGGCCGCGGGTTCGAATCCCGCACGGAACAAGTATTTGTATGGTCGACAAATAGTTGTTTCGGGTCTCGTTGTTTATCCTTGTGCAATTTATGTTTGCAAACTTTATCCTCGATACTAGAGAAATTAAAAAAAAAACATTAATATACCTGCCGATCCAGTTTAGAAGTACCTAGATCTAGTTTTAAAAAATACAGACAGAACAGAAGAAGAAATTCTAAGTATTGACGTGACAACTTTTTACACAGGAAAATATCAACAAAAGTAAAAAAAATGTATCCCAATATACTCATTCTGACGAAACCACTACCTACCGGCTTCTTCCATTTCTAAAAAAAAAAAAATAGTGTAGTATAGATATTGGAATATAAATAATAATAGGAAGAGTTCAACGAGTAGTTGTGAATCCGTTGTATTTATCATTATAGCTTATTAAAGTCCACTGCTGAACATAGGCCTCCCATATAAATTGCTGCACAGGGGAGACATTTGCCATTATTGCCACGTTTGCTAAGCGGATTACAACCGCATTTTATTTCTTATTTTTTAATCGTTACTAGGAAGAAGCTACTGTCCATCTCTTGATTTGTTTCCCTCTATATCATTTTACGGCAACGACGGGATGATATGGGTAGTGGATATTCTGACTGTGTACTGGACACAGTTGTGTCAGGATCGACCGCTTACCTTAAAAATCCTTAAGATTTTGCATTACGAAAATTACCGTGTCTATTATCGACTCTTTCTAGGAAATAACTGACACATGTCAACTATTTTTTCTTACGCAGCGGCATGAAATACTAATTCAGTCTAATCGACTTTTCATATTTACAATTTTTTAAACGTCTCGATTATTTCAAAGAATACCAGCGTGAAATATCAGCTTAATACTGCTGAATTTCGTATAGTGAGTGTAGAGAACCGGAATCCCCTTTTATTGGAAACTAAGCATTCCATCTTAGTCTTCACGGGTGACTTTTTAACTATTATGTGTGTTCTTGGGTAAATACTGTAACTATAAAATTTTAATAAAAAATAGAACGTCGTTATATTAATAATACTACGGCCGTGTACCAATACAGCTTACCTCATCAATATCATTACAGAAGTATTATAATACTTTAAATATAGAGGGTTATTTTGCAATAACCGGCCAAATTTGCAGAAAAGGTTCGGAATAAGTAATATAGGCAAACAGTGAAAAAAATTAATCAAAAAAATCTCAAACTTCCCCCAAATTCAAATCTGGTAATGAATAATTATACATATAGGTAACTGATTTTACTCATTCGGACTCGCACGATAGTTTCAAATAAAAATAGAAGCCGTATTTACTCGTATTTTCAAAAACTACAATAACGTTAAGTCATTATTTATATTTGAATTTAAGTTTAAAATTTGGCTACTCTTCGAAAAATAACCCTGTATACACGAAAGAGAAATTTATGTGCAGTGCTCCATGCACATTAAGCTCAAATTTTATATAACAACAACGAAAAAAATACAGTAGTAACTGTGATTTGTCAAGTTTACCGCACCAGAAGACCCTTGTGGTTACTTCAGTCCCAGTAATGGAGCGTTTGACAAATGATAGAACCGCGTGGCTAATGATGGGCGACGGTGAAGTTATTAAACCGAGTTTAGACCGGGATAGTATCGGCTGATGGTGGATCTTGGGTGGCTGCCATTGAGCGAGGCTTCTAGTCATTACTCATCCTTATACAATAAATCTTATCAACAAAAAGTTATTTAGTAACACATTGCAAGCAAGCGCTTACAAGCGGTAAAATAGTTTTCGGCCAGGACACGATTGCTACTTCAGTAGCGCTGACATAATCCGCCATTTTGCTTATTTAATTTGTTTGTTTTGAAGTAGAGTTTAAAAGTTGTTTTGTGCAATATTAGTTTTAAGTAATATAATGACATGAATAAACATATACATGTTATTAAAAATTCATGATTGGTAAGTTTTTAATATGAATACTTATTAAATTAGGTTAGGTTCCCCGGTTAAAACTAACATCGTGTCCTAGAGGAAAATAGCTACTTACGATTTGACAGCACTTACCGCTTACGATCGCCATTTTGCTTACAAGCGCTTGCTAGCGAATTTTTCTGCCAAACGCACCCAATAATACTTAATAATGAGCCAGTTTTTTATTACACGTATGGCTGCTAGAAAACAACAGGCACGCAAAATCGCAACACCTCTCCTCCTCTTATAGGTAGGTCTCCTATAATATGGTGCAACTTTGCTAAAGTCAGTGCGTAGTAGACCCAAACGAGGTTTGCCTGAACAGGTTTTTTTTCAGCTATTAAGACAGAACATAGTAAAACTAAGGGATGTTTACCCCAAAAGATTTTTATTAACTTAACATATAAGCCGGTGCTTGACGACTATCTCACGTGTTAAGTGGCGATAAAGCCCTGGATAGTATTTAGCACTGTGTAGGCCCAATAAAAGCCTATTCACTCTTTCGAACAGAAAGACAGATGCAGATTATTTCTATAATGTCCTATGTTGTACAAAATACTAAGCAAATCATTTGGTCCGAATGCGTCGAACATCAAGAAAAAGGGATGAAGAACTTTTTTTTTTTTTTTTATAAAAATACTTCTTACTCGTTTGTTTGACACTGGCGACTTACGAGTACACATGATCATAAAGGCTGTATATTTTCTGATAAGTTGTAAAATGCATTTTTCGTGAGAACTCTAGTGTAAATTCGCTTACTATGATTGTGTAAAGGTTTAATGCCGAAAGCATGTTGGCACACGGTTTTAAAAATTTGGCTAATACGTACAGTGAGCCTGCTTGTTCACGAGTAACAGCTGGTAATTGGTTTACTAAATTTAAAGGAGATCGAAGAAGCCTTACAGTTGAAGCGAAGATAGATTGGCTGCCAAACACAGTCGTCCAAGAGAACTGATTGCATCAGTCGAAAAATTTATTCGCGAAAACCGAAGAATTACATGTTTTGTTAGAGATTAAGCGAGATCTAGGTAGGTATTAGATCATTAGCAGTGCAATATTTGAACTGCAAATCATTTCTCATCCACTAACTTTCTCTCGATGAGTGTAGTCTCAGCGAGGTACTGCAAAAACTTGTTAATCAGCAGATGACCGTTGATAGAAAAATGTGACTGTCAATGCAACATGCCATGAACTTATTTTGTTCCGTACTGAAGTGTTGCGTCTTCTATAGGATATGATATAAAGATCATACGACTGCCTACAGATGGTATAACCATCTTTAGGAAACGCTAGACGTAAGTTATCCAGACCGACAATGAGGAGTAGCGTGAAGGTGCTCATCTCAGGTAATGCAGTCATCAATCCACCAACCAACCATGATGATTAAGGAAAATCTTCCCTTTTACAAGAGAGGCCTATGTTCAATACATAAACACTCACGCCTGTCACCCAGAGGGGTAGGCAGAGACTACAGACTTCCATTTAGCACGATCCTGACATACCTTTCTCGCCTCTTTCACATCCATATACTTACGCATATATGCTCGTCGGTTAAGGGTACCCTTAATTTGGCTCATTTTTAGTATATCGCCAATTTGGTCGACAAACTTCCGCCTAGGACATCCCTTTCCGACTCTTCCATTCACTTCTGCAACATATATTTGCTTTGTCAGTCTTTCCGCATTCATTCTTTCTTCATGACCAAACCACCGAAACATTCCTTTCTTAATCCTGGTCACCGCATCATCTTGCAAACCACACTCTTCTTTTATCACATAGTTTCTCACCCTGTCACTCAGATTCAGCCCTAAAATACTCCTTAGCGACCGCATTTCTACTGCATTTATTCTACGTTCGTGCTTCTTCTGCCACACCCAATTTTCACTACCATACGTTAAAGTAGGGACTAATACAGCACTGTGATTTGCCATACGTGCCTTTTTTGACACATTGTGACTTTTCACAATAGAGTGTAGAGCTCCATTTACTTTATTTCCTGCATTCACTCGTCGTTCAATATCCTTATCATATCTCCCATCCCTGCTGAATACACATCCTAAATATACGAACTCATCCACTTGCTCAATTAACTCTCCTTCTATTCTTATTTTACATACCGTTTTGCTTTCATCTCTTTCAAAAACCATCATTTTCGTCTGTGTCGCAAGTACACTTTCATTCCCCTTTCTTTTAATGACCTGTTCATTAATGTAACCATCATTTGCAACTCGGCCGCCGACGACGCAAGTATGACTTGATCATCGACGTACAAAAGGCACTTGATAGTTAACTCACCCATTCTTAACCCGCATACTTCAACTTTCAAATTTTCCAAACAACTGTCCATAAATAGGTTGAACAACCACGGGGAAGCTACACAGCCCTGTCTAACACCTTTATGGATGCCAAACCAGTCCGAGTAGACCCCGTTGATTCTAACACAAGCACTCGAGTCCCTATACAGAGACTTTAATGCCTGTATCAAACCAGTGCTCAACCTAAATGCGTTCAGCGTTTGCCATAACATATCCCTGTCCACTCTGTCATAAGCCTTTTCCAAGTCCATGAACGCACAAAAAACTTTTTAATTTTTCGCCAAAAACTTCTCCGCGATCATGGGCATGGAAAAGACTTGGTCTGTACACCCCATTCCCTTTCTAAATCCCGCTTGCACATCCCAAATTTTTTCATCAGTTTCTTTCATAACTCTTTCAAATAGTACCTTAGCACACAGTTTTCCTACAACGCTAAGAAGGCTGATACCACGGTAGTTTTTACAGTCCTGCTGTGACCCTTTTTCCCTTATATATTGGGACTATCACGGCTTTGCACCAGTCTCCCGGTACCCGCTTTAGTTCCCAACATAAATTAAACAAGGTGTGCAGCAGGCCTGCCACCACGTCCTCTCCAGCCATTTCGAGTGAAACTCTATCATATCCGGCTGCCTTACCTACTTTCATGCTTTTCATTGCTTTCATTATTTCATCTATACTTATCTCCCTATCTCTTTCATCTTCTTTCGGAATTTCTATTTCATTTAGTTGACACTTCTCCTCACTCATAAATACGCTTTCAAAATATTCCTTCCATCTCTTTAGACTCAACACTTCATCATTCAGGATACAGCCATTCTCGTCTCGTATCGCATTCAATCTAGGCTGTTTTGAAAGTCCCCTGGTATTTCTTACGAGTTTCCAGAACATTTTAATATTTGCCTGGAAGTTATCCGATATTCTTCTATCATTATTATCTGTTCTTTCTTGCTTTTTCCTTTCAACTAATTCTTTTGCCTCTTATTTAACGTTTAAACTCTGCCTTTTTTCTTTCATTCTCATCATTCTTACCGCCAGAATTACCAGCTTTGGTCGGTAGTAAATCTAGCCATGCTCTCTTCTTTGCTTCAACTTCCATACGTACCTCATCATCCCATCATAACGTATTGTCTTTCCTTTCATTCGTTCTCTTACTAACACCACATACTTCGGTAGCTGCATCCACTAAACCCTTCTTAACATTATGCCACACATTCTCCAAGTCTAACTCATTCACACACAACTCATCCAAATTACTTATATTTTCTCTCAGTCTGCATTTGTACTTGTCTTTCACATCTTCATCTCGTAACCTCTCAATTCTTATACGCTGTAACGCAGTGGTAGACACAGATGTCCTATGCCGCCAACGCCTGAATAAACCCCTAATTCGGCATAAGACCAGGTAGTGGTCCGTCCCTACGTTGGACCCCCTACGTTGGGTAAATCCTTGTATCCACCACTGCGCTCCTCATTCTTTCATCCACAGTTATGAAATCTATCATGCTTCTATCATCACCTCTTTCCCAAGTATACATGTGAATCTTCTTATGGCGAAAGAAAGTGTTCGTCACAAAAAGATTCCTTTCCACACATACAGTGAGGAGGCTTTCACCATTCTCATTTATACTTTCATCACCAAACGTTCCCAATACCCTTTCATAACCAACCCTCCTCACCCCAACCCTTCCATTAAAATCTTCTAGCATAATAATATTTTCATTTCCCTTACACTTCATTAACACCATCCTTACCATTTCCCAAAACTGATCCCGGATATAAGTGGGCTTAGATATGTCTGGGGCGTAGACCCCTAACACAAACAACTTCTTTAAGCCCACTTTCATTCGTATCCATAGCAGTCTTGGGCTTACACATTCATACTCTTTCACATATTGGCCCATTCATTCTGAAAGGATGATACCTACTCCCTGGCATGCCCGCTCGATCTCGTCTACACCAGACCAGTATGCGATATACATACCATGTGCAGTGATATCCTTCCCCTTCCTTTTCGTCTCATTTACACATAATACATCTATTGCTCTATCATACATCATATCGCATACTTCATCCATTTTATCATTCATTGCCCCACATACATTCAACGTAGCCAGACGGGCCTCTGCAAACCACTTTTCGCCTCTCTGGGAGACAGAACGTGACGGGTGGCGAACCTCGTCGCCGGCGAACCTCGTCGCCTATGTTCAGCTGTGGACTTATAGGCTGTAATGGATGAAACCTTTGCCTAAACATAGTTTATAATTCTTATTTAATATACAATTACTACGAGTAACGCAAGATCAGCATATACTGGTTATTAGTAAAATACTTGGTAACGATAAAAGACAAAAATTTATAATAGCAGCACTTCTCATTACCACTCTTTCAATAATAATGCCGTCGCGTGTCGCATGATTGTAAATACCAAAAAATGTGAAATATGTAAATCATACAAATAGTAATTTAACGGCTTTTTAAGACTGGAGCTGCCTTACAAGTTATTATACATAAAGGAGAGTTCCATCTTCGTTTATACTGTATGTATGATCATTTACTGAATAAAAAAATATTTTAATTATGAGATAGGCCCTTATTTAGCAGTGGTTTCCTAAGGGTTGATAAAGAAGAAGATGAAAGAGAACATGGTGTAATACAGAAGCAAAATTCTAGCGTTTCTGTGTAAATTTATAAAATATACTTATCTAATACCCTGTAACATAATCTTATAACATCAATGTATGTTGTAAAAATGCCACAAAGCAACGAAATGGACCATTGATGAAAAATTCGAAGGAAGCAGGGTGCGTAGAGCAGCCCTTGTGGACATGCCGACAGTTCCCGGCTCTCATTACGCGGGCGGAACATACATCATCGTCAGACCTTCGAAGATGTGCAAGTCATCGGGCTTCAAGCTGCCGCCGCTCGGTAAATATGGAGAGGACTTTTTAATAAAAGAGCATTTTGTAAAAAATATTTACTAACAATTTTTTATATATATTTTGATTTCTTATATTTACGCGATCTAAGTGTACATACCCACAATAAAACATCAAGGTTTTGTTAGGTATTCTGCGTTGATTGCATCAAAAGCTAACATTTGAAAGCTGATTGTATCCCGGGATAACTAAAACATCGGCATACTGTAGAGACAAAAGTTCTATAGAGCACTTGAAACGTAGGGAATTGAATAAAACTATTATTTACGGATTTTATCGCGTTTAATTACTACTTCAACAAATTTTTGTTATCTCGACGTTTCAGGTGCTTTACAGCACCCATGGTCACAGGGGGGACTGAGATGTTTGACGTCCCAATGTCATAGTTAGTCCGGCTACCTTCAGTTTTCGAATATTAATTTTTGCTCTGATTTACGCAAAACGAGCTTATAGTATCATGAAGTCTTACAGTGGCATGCATGGGTTTGGGTTTAATTTTGTTAATTATAGGATCCCAAGCAGATGGCAGCACCCATCCATCTTCTGTATTGAAATTTGGATTTTTTTTAATTTCAATAGCCTCGCGTATCATCCTTGGTAGGAATCGGGGTTCTTTTGCGAGGATTTGTGGTTTGTCAAATCTAATGTAATGGTAGGGACTCTCTCAGTCCCACTGTGACCATGGGTGCTGTAAAGCACCCGAAACCCGTCGGGATAGTAAAAATTAGTTAAAGTAGTAGTAATAGTTTTATTCAATGTGTAGTGTTCGCGTAAATTTAAAAAAATCATTACGTAGGGAATTAAAAACAAGTTAAAAACTAAAAGCTATTAATACTGTAAATATCGTTCTTACATCGTCCCGTGGGTGTAGTCAGTAGCGACAGTGATAAACAAACCAGGAGATGGGCAACGGCGTCTTCCAAATAACAATTTAAAAAAACTGCGGTTGCCAACCCGCCCGCCAAGCGTAGCAACTATGGCATATATCCTCCCTATGAGTCACTCTATGGTAGGGGCCCATTTCTAGAGTGGACTTTTGACTGGCCATTACAGTAACGGTAAATCTATAAAATTACGTAAACACACACAGTTTTACAATAAAAAATTCTGTAAATAGTCATATCAGTTTTACATACCTAATGTACATAGGTAATCACTGTTCATAGATTTGTGGTTGTAAAGAAGATAAGGAACTCCTCAACAATTATTATATAGTACTGGAGCAAATCAGGATAGATCCCCGCGGTTAGAACTTAAATTATATATTGCAGTTTACCACGCGCTCGGCTTTAAAAAAATACCTACCACCGTGGCTTCATGTCTGTTCACACGCGGTAGAAGAAGCCTTTAAATAAAATGAAATATAAAATAAAAATTATTTATTTAATATGATCATTTTTAAGACGACACATCGAAAAAGTGACTCAAGGCTATCGCCGTACTAATTTTAGTGAATACATAATTTCTATAAAAACTTGAAAAAACGCCGTCATAAGGTCTAAAATTGCGTAGCGCCCGCGACGAATAAAACCGCTTAGAAATTGTCAGAATCTTAAAATATTTTTTTATAAAATTATTGATTTAAGTAATCAAAATAATGAGTACAACAAGTAAATTATGAATATTGATGTTATGAATATATTTGAGTGATTCCCAAACATATATATTAAGTAATTTCGTTGTAATTTTAACTAGAGTGATTTTTTAGAGGTGTTTGGAGTCAAAATTATACAATTGTGTTTTTGAACAAGCAAATTCAAGATAAAGACATGAATTTACCTATATCAAAATTCCACTTTCGTTAATGGTGTCGTAGTCCTAGACTATTCGATGAAAGGAGGTGCATTTTTTCGCGGTGTCGCCTTAACCACAAGTAGAGCATAAAATAAAAGATAAAAGTTTAATTTTAAAGCAAATAAATCTAATAACCCTTATTTTTAGACATAATTTTATGTTAAATTATAAGAATATTTTCTTCCGAGTAAAATTGTTTTGTTTTAGCGCCATTTACTTAATTATATAGGTAGTCATTTTAGCAATCAAAATTGATTGACACTCAAAGTGAAATTTTCGATTGTTATAAATGGATCATTTTTATTTATTTATTAAATTTGTTATTTTTATATTGTTTATTTGAACAGTTATAGATATATAATAATCATCTTTAAAGCAAAGAGGGGACCGTGATAATATTAATCAGTATTTTAAAAATACTGCAATACCAGCAATATTTATTTTTTTCATTCGACCAATGGCCCAGCATTGAAATTTTGTGTAGTATTACATTTTTTTTAACAACTTGTCAATAGTAAAAACTGAAAAAGAAACTTTACTTTTAGATTAATCGGCAGACTAATTTATGGAATACAAAAACTATTATTAAGATGACAAATTATTTCATTTCAGTATTTCCCTTTGTTGTAGATAGTCAAAATTCATTTATTAGGAACATTTAAAAAATTAAATAATATTTTATAAAAGCCGCCTCTATACTATATCAATAGCAAACGACAAAAGAAAATATCAAAGCGGTAGCTTTTATAGAAATTAACATAAGTATCGCTCGAAGCGAGCGTCGCGCAGTCATTACAACGCGTACGTAATTAAAAACGACTGTCTTTGATTTATTCTAGAAAAAGTACGACATCATTGCTTAAGGGGGAAGAAAACGTTTGTCATGAAACGTGCTTAGCTGAGGTTTGCCGAAAATAAGTGTCATTTCGAATGTCTCAGATGTTGCGCGAAAGATTTTCATTCAGAAGTACGGAGTTACATTCGAGAAAAATAATTTATTTAAAGTTATTTTGACGAATACATAGTGATACATATTTTTTTTGAAAAGAGAACGATTCGTTATAAAGTTATACGATACTTAACCTTCTTAAAAAAGGATGAGGTTATTAATTAAACGTATATTTTTAGGTGTGTTCGGCATTAACTTTTTTGATATAAAATATTCTTTAGTTCGTAGTAGTCGGGTTATTCATTTGAAGGAAATTTTAATTCCTTCACTGCAAAAGCTTGTATCTTCTCTAGCATTCTAAAACTATTTCTTTCAATCTGATTTTACTCTTTCTAAAGCTAAATTTTAATATCACTTATAAAATATACATAAAAAGTAAAGTAAAGTAAAGTTACAGCCTATATACGTCCCACTGCTGGGCACAGGCCTCCCCTCATTTCTGAGAGGGTTTTAGGGCAAGGAAGTGTTCGCCGCGCTGCCCCAATGCGTGTTGGCGAACTTCACATGTCTTCGAAATATTTTTTCTTATTCCTCAGACATGCAGGTTTCCTCACGATGTTTTCCTTCACCGCCGAGCACGTGGTATATCAGCACTTAAAATTGCAATTAACAATTTCATTGGTGCCGGCGGGGATCGAATCCGGGTTGCTCGCGTTCTGTTATATTTACAGCGAGCGCTAACCATCTGAGCTACCACGGCTATTTTACATGTATATGTATATTTTATACATGTATATGTATAAAATATACATATACATGTAAAATATATATTTCTTGAAATACCAAGACTACTAGCACCATCAAAATCGTAGACAATGATTCACCCCATAGTATTGTATCAATCAGAAAAACGTAAGTTGTATTTAATAAATAATAAATAAATAAAGGTGTTATAGCTCGGGTGTTAAGGATTCCGCGAAAATATTTAGGGCTCCAGTAAAATTGTTACAACTACACACAACAACTAATTGTATTAATATTGTATATATATTGTATTAATATTGTAAATATATTGTAATAATGTTCAGTACCACGTGCTCGGCGGTAAGAAAAAACATTGTGAGGAAAACTGCACGTGTGAGAAACAAAATATTTCCAGGATATGTGAAATCTACAATAACACAATGGAGCGGTGGACGGACTTTACTCTCACAGAAATGAAAGGAGGTCTGCATATCAGTGGAACATATAAAGGCTATAACTTTAGTAATTTCAATATTGCCTGTGCCCGAAGGGTTTTTTGGATATAATTGTTTTAATGTTAAATACGACCGCCTCAATTTTTAATTCAGTGAAAAGTAATTTACTAGCCGCGACTCCATAAATTATGAATTGAAATGTTTTTTTTACTAATTCGGTATTTTTAATACTTTTGTTTGTGTCGGGATTTAATATTTTCCAGTCGTTTTACCAAAGTAGTATTTGTAATACTAAACACATATAGATATTGATACAAAAGTTATTAGTTTGAACTTTAAACGTTTCACACGCATTGTGAAAGTACATCATCAAAGTCCTGAATCGATGTACCGAGCTACCACCATTAAAACCGTTTGATGACTCCGATAAATAAAGATCTGATTGGCATTGATACGAGCAGCTTCCATTTGGAAGTTCATTAGGGTATAGTGCCTATGTCGGATAGATAATGCCTTACTTGTCAGAGTAGAGTTACACCTAAAATTATTTTTTAAGTTATTAAATTAATTTAATATTTTTCACTATTAACATATAATATAAAGTATAAGGGAGGCCTTTGTTTATTTTTTTTAGTTAATGATGTAAGAGTCAAAGGCAATAAATAAATTACTATTAATTATGGAACAATTATTTTGCCGCGATGCTCCTGTGCGTAGTTGAAAAAAGCTATAGGATAGGTTAACGCATTTTATTACGTTAATTATCAGTAAAGTATTATTAAACTAAATAATCTTGAAGATTCATTTGATTGTTTCGTACATGTACACATATGTAGTTTATGATTGGAAATGAAAAGAAATGAGTTAATAAAACTTGATAAAAATATTTATTCATGCGCGTACGTGAACGTGAACGAACAATGTTTGTTGGCTTTAACTCATTTTGGAACACCAAAACTCGTGACGGGTTTTTTGTTTCGGGTTCGTACGCATATATCTAGGATTCGTCACCTGATACGATGTTGTATACAGCATTTGAGGATCCTGCGTGGAATCTTTCGAGAGTTCTGACGCACCAAGTAACGTGAGCCGCTTTTTCTCCTCACAGAGCGAATGCGGTATTCATCGGGAGAACACCTTTTTTACACCTAATTTTTCATGTAAGATTATTTGTATTTGACTCATGCATATGCTAAAGTTGCCTGAATTTCGCGGTACGTCACATGTTGATCTTTCTCAGTTAGCTTACGCACAGCATCAACGTTTTCTTGGGTGACTGCAGTTTTTGGACGACCTTGACGGGGATCATCACTGAGCTTGACACGTTCACGTTGAAATTCAGCAAACCAGCGATAATTGTGGTTTTGGATGGGGTTTCATCACCAAATGCAGAAATCATCCGGTCAACACACTTTTTTTGTGTTAAACCACTTCGAAAGTCATAATAAGTCATCGCTCTTGATTTTTCTCGAGTCAATTCCATTTTCTCAACGACTAAACAAGTTTTACAAAACCTTGTGACAAGACCGAGAATCTTTTTTTAAATAAATAAATGGTATTTAATTTTTAAAACCAAGGAGTTTTCAATTAAAAAGATTTTAATATGACAGGAGCAGTGAAAATATTCCATTCCCGATACTTTTAGTGCAGCCTAGGTAAATAAAGAGTTTTGAATTGAGTCATTTGTTATTATAAACAGTTTCAGTTTTACGCGTAATTCAAATTAAAGTAACATTAGGGTAACTTTTGTTGTTGCAGATTAGATGACAAATAACTTATATATTGTTGTTGTAAAATCCTAAATAAAGCACAAATGAATTTTTAAATACAGTTGGATCAACGAAATGACTATTATGCTATGCGTAAACGAACTATGCATTCCTTGGGGAGGCGTGGACTTGTGAAGGGCTGTAGTAATGATGATGATGATGAAACGAACTATGCGTCATTAGCAATGGTAGTCCACGGTGTAACTAGGATCACTCGCGTTCGTTCGTAACACAATACTTCATAGTGAACTTTGTGATTGTTGGCGTGCCCAAAATATTGTGTCACGTGCCATTGGTTCGCCATCCCTGCCATAGAAGATACCACTTGCATAAATTTCACGTAAACACCAATCTTTTATATCTGACGCCAAATAGCAGTGCTTACATTGGTGTGTTCCGGTCTGAAGGGTATTCCGCCTTGGTCCTCAGAGTTGATAATGCATGCAACCCTCTTTGTAAGAAGTCAGCTGCAGGTGTCAATGGACTTCAGTAGCTACTTATCATTAGGTGACCTGTAAGTTCGTTTGCCCCTTCAGTTTATTAAAAAATCTTGCTAATGCTAATGTGCGACTTGCTGGTCTATTATTTTATTTTACAAATAAAAATATTACTTTAAAATTTAAATAGTCGTGAAGGGTGCGAGAAAGCAGAGTACGATTCCCGGTTTCAGCACTATTGGTATTTCTAGCTGCAATTCTTTATTTTGATTTAATATATTTAATAAAGCAAAATGTCGCGAGACACTTGTGTTGTCTCTAAATAAAATAAAATCTGGAGACATATAATATTAACTAAGTCACTCTGGAGTAACCTGGTCTCGGTTCATTGTTTTGCTACCCTCGCGATGAGTTTATAGGTTAATTTACATTTTAGTTTAGTGAAATATGAGCTTACAAAAATAATGTAAAGCAACAATTTTTTATTTAAATCGACTCCATCCATTTCCCTGTCCAGCCTTAGTTCCCATTAGTAGCCGACACCCTCGCGATTAACGATTGAGTTGGCCTTTGTGGTCAATTTTTTCTCGGCTGTCGTTAATGGAGATTTTTCCGATACGGCCCAAGGTGTCAAACATACGCTTGCATATTGTCAAATCACTGCGATCAAAGACCGCGGCCGCGGCCGCTGTACGAGAAGTATAGTGCAAGTCGAACGTCCTGTCAATACAACACGTCTATTAAAAACATAACGTGCTTTGAGAAAAACCACTGTCAAACAGTTACATTTGGTTATACTATAGATTTAGTACTATATTCTTTTTTAGTTGTTATTTATTATAGTTAAGCTTACATTCATTCAAAAATTACATCCTACCAAAAGTTAACTGCTGAATATTCGCCTTCCCCAAAGATTGCCCTATCAACATGATACTTCCGCAACAGCTTGCGGATCTGGATGCTGATTTGCAAGCATTGAATAGCGCAATTTCATTCAAATTTACCGCCTTATTTTCTCTTCGCAGAGTGCTGCACGACGCAAGTTGACGCGATTTGCGTGAACGTTCCCAACATTTAAACAAGGTTACAAACCAACCTATACTTGTCGCCCTACGAAATATAAAGCTATAACACAGCAGCATTAAGCTACTGTCTTCTGCCAAACATAACTAGCTGCAGCATGGCTCTACCACGTATAAAATTATTCATTAGTCTATCCTCGCCACTGCTCGTCACTTGCCTAGCTGGCCGAGTGCAGACGAGCGCCAACTTATTCAACAAACAAAAATTTATTGAATCTTCAATATTTATTAGATGACAATATACAGACAGGAACTATAACAGAGAAAGACTTTAAAAATGCCAGCATTTTAAACTGATGGAATAAAAAATACATCTTGTATTTGACTTTGTTGCACGACTAAGGTACCTACGTGAGGGTTATATGTTCACCTTAAGCTTTGCCGCCCTATAAAACCAAAACTAGAAGAAGGACAGACAAAAACACAAAGTCGTATACTTTAACTAATATACTAAGAAAAAAGCAAACAAGCTATGGCAATAATTAGAAACACTTACAATTAGCTTAATATAACATTAATAATTACAAAAAATCAACTTAGAAAAAACAACTAACTACACTACACCATATTAAAATCGACTAAAATATTAACTACAATGTCAACTGTCAAAATGACGTCGATAAAGCCTGAGCCTGCTGATGGGGAGCTATCGTATCACAAAGCCATCTATGTAAACAAGGCTGTAGTTTTTGAGTTATAAGAAAGTGAACATATTAACCGGATGACCATATTACCCTCACGTACCATATTTATTAACCATCAAACCAACAAGTGTGCAGGCAGAAAGAGCCTTTTCGGGCGCTAACTAAATAATATGTAGTTCTATAAGAAGTAGATTGAGAGATTACACTATTAACGCCGTTTGTTTTTGACCGATTTAAAAAAGAAGAGGTTCATGGGACCACCATATAAATTTGGAGAAAAAAATTTCCCTTAAAGTACGAAGTACTATTATGTGTTCTGTGCCTAATAAATAACTTATTTTTCAGCAATTTGAAATCGGGTTTTACTTTATGTTAAAAGTAAAACCTAATTAAAACACGCCTTTAAGTGCTAGCTGCAGCATTAATAGGTCGCCTCGACCTGGGTAGAACAACATGCTTACAGAATACCAGCATAAAACACAAATAATTTAGAATATTGCAGTAAGATTATTGCAGTTGACTTTGGGCTACGGCAGTCGCTTACTATTTAGTGAGCGGTAATCGTTTGTTAGTTAAAAATAGTAAATAATTTTTTTATTAAATATTAATTTGAACCATATGGCCTTTCGATAGGATTCAAAATTTCGTAGATTATATCTCTACCAGGTGGTTGAGTTTGAGTTGTGGATTCCTCCTAAAACTATAGTTAAGGTAGTAATAGGTTCTATAGTTCGGTATAATTGACACTGAGTCCTATGGTATTCCTCTTATCTCAAAACATCGTAAAATATATTATGACTGGTTATATTGAGTTTAAAAAAAAAGTTCAGTTAAGTTCGTAGTTAGAGTCAAGTGCGCTATCATAGACGGGATCTCAAACACAATACGTTCACATTCGAAATCTATCAATTGTGTTTTGCACAAATTTTGCATCCATATCCTCTCGTCTGTCCAAAACCTCCAAAAGGTCACTATTAAAAAAGTACGCGTCTGTCCACAACCTTTAGAAGGTTGCAATTTACTTATAAACTTCTGACACGAAACAGACGTAGTAAATGTATCTGCATCTCCCTCTAACTCGTGTGGAATTTTCGCTATTGAAGTACACAATATGCCTTTTTTGTGCCTTTTTCGGGTCACCTTAAGTGGCCCACATTATTGTCGAGCTTGTGGTGTAAAAAAATGTACGCAGAGTTGTGTTTTTTCTATAAATTATAGTAAAGTCTATTTATTTATCTTTTATCTTTTTTATATTTTTTATTCTCCAAACTGGAGAAAAACCGCTTTTAGCATTTTTACCATGGAATTTAAAAAATATAAAAAAGGTGAATGTACACATTTACACATATTCTATTAGCTTACTTAACAATAATTCTAACAATATATTATTTTATAGACTTTTTCATTTTCATTTTCATTCATAATTAATAAGATATTGCCATTTTAATGACGCGCGTCACGTAGGCAATAAATCACACGTTTAGGGTTGGACAGTATGCGCCAAAGCGACCATTTCGGCCGGGACAGTTGAGAGCACAGAGTACTTTGAATAATCAGAAAGTTGAGAGGCTATGGTGCACTAGACAGATAATGCCATGCCAAAATTCGAAATGTAAATTAAAATTCGTACTAGAGCTAAACGATTCAAAAGTGGTAATTTTTATTTTATGATTTTCTACAAATTACTTGTAACATTATGTATTAATGGGAGAAAGTCAAATTTCACCGTTCATCGGACATATGTATGTTGTCACATCATAATGCAGCGGAACGGTGTCGATGTCGTCTTGACGTCGAACCACGAAATTTCCAATCAAACCAAGACGAATTGACGATGGCAATTCTAAAGTTTAGGCAATAAATATAATACAATATTGTTATGATTATCAGTCATCATTCACTTTGGTGAAAAGAAAACAAGTACGCGAAAATGACAATAAATAAATAAGTATAACGTACTAATTGTTCTATAGACGGATCAGAATGTTTCAGAAACTAAACATTTTTAAGAAACATCTTCAAATAGTATGATGTAGTTCAATAATTATCGAGTCTTATTATTTTTTAATGAAGTAAGTATGTCCACCACAAGTAAGTATATACACTAGTCCACCTTTTTAAAAAAAACCGATATGACAAACGAATTTAAAGTTCATTAGAGTTCAGTTCACTAGCTTGCAGCCCATTGACACCTGTAATGACTTAATAACTATATAACTTTATCGAAAGAGTCAATTGTAGCAAAACTAGAATAGAGAAGCCTCTGGTGGATAGTTGTACAACGATCTTGTATATATCAGATTTAAAATAAACTGTAACGTAACCGTAACGTAACTGTAACGAGAGAAGTGATCGGGTCGTCAATATACAGATCCTTTATTCGTCAGGCAGAGCGTTTAATTTAAGGAAATGGTCCAAGTCCAACAGTGGACTGTTGTAAGCTGATGAAATTTGTCTAATAGGAATTTATGTTGAGTTTTAGAGACTTACTTTTAAAAAAATATTTCTTGACGTATCTAATACTTAAATACGACTACAATAATACAAGTAAGTATTATTTTGTCCATTTACTTCACCAGTATATTATATTCTATGCCATTTACATAGGTGTTCTAAACGTCTTTTAGTTGTCAAATTCTACACAGAGTATAAAATTTAAGATGCGGTTTATTGCCAATCATAGAAAGCGTTCATAATAAAATTTGCATTGGCCTTTCTAACAGATCGCAAAAACACACTTAAGGTTATTGTAATAGACATATTGTAAAAATATATTACCTTAGTTCTTCTTGTAAGTCATTAATATTTATTAACTGACGACAAATACATACAAACAATTTTTCAAGTCTTCTTATTTATACTGCCTTCTTTCTTCTTTTTCTTTTTTCTCAACTCCTAAAATTCCACTGCTGGAAGTTGACCCTCCCGTGGTAGAGTAAGCTTTGTATTAATCGTCACGATTGGGGGAAGAATCGACGATAATAGTTCTAGACGTCTCCCACATTTGGCGTATTTTTATAGAATAAGGGTGACAAATCACCCCTGAGGTCTAAGATGGAATACCTCATTTCCAGTAGGAATGGGTATCCTATTCTATACACTCACCATACGAAACACAGCAGTATTAAGCTTCTATTTTATGCTGGTATTCCGTGTGTGCTAGCGCCTACCCATTCATGCTACAACCATAATATAGCTGCAGTGTAGCTCAATCACTTAAAATATCTAACGTAAACAAGTTGATCCAATCCACATGATGTTAAATGGATGCTGTGATCCATAGACATCTACATTTAACCTCGATTAAGAATCAAAATGCATTGTCAAGTGCAAAATGGGTTGTCACCCCTGGGGAAAAAGATGAAATGCCTCGATTCAAGTAAAACCGGTTCTCTATACTCACCATACGAAACACAGCAGCATCAAGCTGCTATTTTACGCTAGTATTCTGTGAGAGCGTGGCCCTTCCCCGTTCGAGCCGACCCTTTCGTGCTACAACCATAATATAGCTGCAGCGTGACTCTACCACGTATAAATATAGCCATCTTTTTAATGCAGTAAAATTTTTATGACATTTTAATATGATTTATATCCCATAGTCGCTTCTTACGACACCCACGGAACGAAATGGTGTGAATGTATTCTCTTACGCGGCCCATTTCTCTTAACCTTTTATAATTTCAGCTTTGGTTTATTTATATGTATATTTTAACGTTATATATAACATAAAGAACACTATCATATAGTATATTTTACATTAAGATATATACTATCAAATACTGAAAGTATGTTTAAAAAAAAATTAACTAAAAAAACAGGATCAAACACACTCGCATCAATGTCTCACCTTCCTGAATAACCGAAAAGTGTGAATAGCCTTCGGGTGGTACACATGGTTTAGTTGGCTAACTTCACACTCTAAATTTTTACTATTTGTTTATTATATTCAACAAATTGACTTATTTTAAATGTTTGTTTCTAGTATAAATCTCACTTTAAGCTATTAAATCTATTAATGATACGAACTATACTTCTACTAATGAACTAACTACGGTATGATATTTTTTTTAACTTTGGAACCATTAAAGTAATCTAATAGCTATATTATGATTGTAGCACGAATGAGTCGGCTCGACCGGAGACGGACCACGTTCTCACAGAACACCAGCGTAAAATAGCAGCTTAATGCCGCTGTGTTTCGCATGGTGAGTATAGAGAACCGGAGACCAGTTTTACTGGAATCGAGGCATTTCTTCTTTTTCCTCAGGGTTGACAACGCATCTGCATTTTGATTCTTAATCTATGTTAAATGTAAATGTCTATGGGTCACAGCATCAACTTATTTTCAGGTGACCTGCGTGTTCGTTTGTCAACCTTATTCTATAAAAAAGAGATAGCCATAAAAATCTTGAACCCATCAACAGATAGCGGAATACCCATTTAGGAGCTGACTCCATATGGGTGCCTATTGGTGACCATAATGAAAGATTAAATCTTTTACTAATATATTTATTATAGCGGAACGTGCCATACAGTTGGCGGGCAACTAGTGACTGGTTGAAAAAATCTTATTCACTACATAATATAGTTACAATACAACATTGCGAAGTTTACATGTGTGTGCGCAGCACACCTACAATACTTCCCCCTTTACAAAAAATGAATACAAAAAACTTAAAACTATACAATGAATATAAACTTAAAACTAACAACAAAAACTTGCTAATGCGCTTGTGCGCAGGGCTGTACGGAGACCCCCGCGAAAGGGGTGGCGGCCGCGGCGGGCGCGGGCACATGCTGCAGACTGGTGCTAGAAGCACCTATCATCTGACCCATATTCTGGCCCGATATCGGAACGCCTGTCATTAACACCTGATGACGAAGCCAGCTTTTGAACTTCTTATTAAACTTTACCCAAATAGTGTACAGGATTATCGCCCCCATAAAACTGGCTATCACATATAACCATGTTTGAAAATTATCCACTTTATTCTCTACAGTATTTTGAGCCTGAGAAACAATAACTGGTTTTTCTTGAAAATTACCCATAGTAAAAATCGTAAAACTTATCGCGCTAATGCTATCGCAAAGGAAGTATTTCGAATGAAATTATATTAAATACATTATAACTAAACTAGCTACCTGGAACCTATATGAAAGTGCAGTATACGCAAAATACTGAACACGATACCTCTACAATTACATTCAACTTAAGGACGCGTTTACAAAATGGATAGGTATAGAATCGCACTACTACATTGACAAAAGTCACACACACACTAGTGTACGCACGGTTGGCTGTGGGAATCGTAGTCAAATGAAATTATTTTGATAATTTGAAAGATTGAATTTGTTTTTCATTTCTTATACCTACCTCAGAAATATACTTCGATACGAAATATGAATACCTGCTCCAAAGACTGCTTGGCACTGGAAGCCCTCTACTGGTAGTGAGATGTTAGCTCTGGACTTTGAACTGGTTTTGTCAGTTATAATAAGACCTTACCTACTTGCGGACTTGATGGAGTGACCTGAAGGTGTAATTTGGTGATTACAACAATAGGAACTCCTAGACTAGTGGAACTAGGTGTGCCGAGTTTGGGTTCGTTTTGTTGGTTATGATGAGACCTTACCACCGGACTTGATGGAGTGACCTGAAGGTGTAATTCGGTGATTACAAGTGGAACTCCTAGACTAGTAGAACTAGGTGTGCCGAGTTTGGGTTCGTTTTGTTAGTTATGATGAGACCTTACCACCAGACTTGATGGAGTGACCTGAAGGGGTAATTCAGTAACTACTGCTGGAATTTCTGAACGAGTAGAACTAGATGTGCCGAATTTGGGCTCCGTTTTGTTAGTTATGACGAGTCCATACCTCCGGACTTGATGGAGTGACCTGAAGGTGTAAATCGGTGATTGCAACTGGAACTCCTAGACTGGTGGAACTAGGTGTGCCGAGTTTGGGTTCGTTTTGTAGGTTATGATGAGACCTTACCACCGGACATGATGGAGTGACCTGAAGGTATAGTTCGGTGATTACAAGTGGAACTTCTAGACTTGTAGGACTAGGTGTGCCGAGTTTGGGTTCGTTTTGTTAGTTATGATGAGACCTTACCACCAGACTTGATGGAGTGACCTGAAGGGGTAATTCAGTAACTACTGCTGGAATTTCTGAACCAGTAGAACTAGGTGTGCCGAATTTCACTCCATCAAGTCCGGTGGTAAGGTCTTATCGTAACTAACAAAACGAAACCAAACTCGTCACACCTAGTTCTACTAGTCTAGGAATTCCATTTGTAACCACCTGATTACACCTTCAGGTCACTCAATCAAGTCCGGTGGTAAGGTCTCATCGTAACTAACAAAACGAACCCAAACTCGGCATACCTAGTTCTACAAGTCTAGGAGTTCCACTTGTAATCACTGAACTACACCTTCAGGTCACTCCATCAAGTCCGGAGGTATGGACTCGTCATAACTAACAAAACGAAGCCCAAATTCGGCACACCTAGTTCTACTCGTTCAGAAATTCCAGCAGTAGTTACTGAATTACCCCTTCAGGTCACTCTATCAAGTCCGGTGGTAAGGTCTCATCGTAACTAACAAAACGAACCCAAACTCGTCACACCTAGTTCTACTAGTCTAGGAATTCCATTTGTAACCACCTGATTACACCTTCAGGTCACTCAATCAAGTCCGGTGGTAAGGTCTCATCGTAACTAACAAAACGAACCCAAACTCGGCACACCTAGTTCTACAAGTCTAGGAGTTCCACTTGTAATCACTGAACTACACCTTCAGGTCACTCCATCAAGTCCGGAGGTATGGACTCGTCATAACTAACAAAACGAAGCCCAAATTCGGCACACCTAGTTCTACTCGTTCAGAACTTCCAGCAGTAGTTACTGAATTACCCCTTCAGGTCACTCTATCAAGTCCGGTGGTAAGGTCTCATCGTAACTAACAAAACGAACCCAAACTCGGCACACCTAGTTCTACCAGTCTAGGAGTTCCAGTTGCAATCACCGATTTAGACCTTCAGGTCACTCCATCAAGTCCAGAGGTATAGACTCGTCATAACTAACAAAACGGAGCCCAAATTCGTCACCCCTAGTTTTACTCTGCAAGAAGTTCAAATAGCGGTCACGAAAGTACACCTTCAGGTCATGCCATCAAGTCCAGAGGTAAGGTCTCATCATAACCAACAAAACGAGCCCAAACTCGGCACACCTAGTTCCGCTCGTCCACGAGTTGCAGTAGTAGGTAAGTTTATATATCCTACTTATTTTTAGCTAAATAAAAACTGTGAGTATAAAAATAATAATTTTATCACTTGTCAAGTACTTATGTTTCCAATTTGTTTTTTTCTAATATTTTGTGTATGTACAGCGATCTTTTCAGAATGAGCCGCTGCAAACAGGCGATACAGTGTCCACTCACGACGGCGGCCGAGCGCGGACTGTGGTTTCATCGAAATCTTTGTACAATAAATCAAAGCAGGCACCAACAATAAAATAGCCCTTATTGCAATACATTATGATTCATCCATATTACCAAAATATGTGAAAAAATGTGCATCAGTTTTTATTTTTTTTACGACTATTTGTGACATTTTGTTAAAAAATAAACCCAGGGTTTTTTAATTGAATATGTCTGTCATCTTATAGTATTTTTTAAATTTTTAAATATGTTGATAATAGACCAAAACATCTACCGAAACACAAGCCGGTATCGTTAATTTTGTAGAAAATGGCAACGAAAGTTCGTTTTTACAATATAAAAAACTACTATTTTCAACAAAAGAGTTACAGACATTTGCAGATGAAGAACCAATCTATACATGGTAGTTTTTACTTATATTTGATTTGGTTTAGTTTTGTCACAAAATCTACCGAAAAACACCCTAATTTTGGTTGATTTGCAAACGCGTCCTTAAATAATGTAACTTGAATATCCTGAATGAAAATATTATGCACTTGACAATGCAAATAATACTTTCACATCCATAGTAACTAAACCTGATTATCATTTAGACATGTAATTGTATAATATATATTTTATATTAACACTAGCTTATAAATCGTGAAGGTAACTTAACAATGCGACCACTTCGCGTTGTTTTCACGGTTATCGGGTTGCTCGGGCCGGGTAACGACGACGTCACCGGTGTGGGCGGTGGTAACGCGAACCGTACATGCGCAGGTGCCACATCCGCTGCGTTGTCAGCGTTACTTTGGCGTGACGTTGCTTCGTTACCATCACATTCCTTTAATACATATGCAGGCTTTAATCTGTCGATAGAAATATGTACCTGTCTATCGGGTAATTGAATTAGGTAAACTTTTGAGCCCCTTTTTATCACGCGGTATGGACCGTCGTAGGGTGGTTTCAAAGGTTTACGTATTGAATCGTCCCTAACAAAGACATATTCACAGTTACGTAAGTCCTTGTGCACAAAAAAACTATGACAGTTACGTGAATCGTCGGATGTAGGCTTATAACTACGAATAGTATCTCTAATCTTATCCACTAAACAATAATCATTGACGTTACGGTTGTTCGAAGAGCCGTCATAAAAGTCTCCCGGTAGACGTAAGTTTCGTCCGAACGTTAACTCGGCGGCGCTAACCCCTGAGTCACTGCGGGCGGCCGCGCGAAGCCCAAGTAATACTGTGGGTAGCTCTTCCACCCAGGACCCATGTGACAGGCGAGCTGAAAGTGCTGTTTTTAAAGAACGATGCCAACGTTCAACTGCGCCATTGCTTTGCGGATGATAAGGAGTAGTTCGAATTCTATTAACCCCCAACATTTTTAACAGCTGGTTAAAAAGACTACTCTCAAACTGGCGACCTTGGTCGCTAGTTAACTTTATCGGGCAACCGTAACGACAAATCCAACCTTCATATAAATGTTTGGCAACAGTTTCTGCCGTAATGTCTCGTAACGGAAAAGCTTCAGGCCACCTGGTCCTCCTATCAATTATCGTGAGTAAGTATCTATAACCATCTGGTGAGATCTCAAGAGGGCCAACGATATCGACGTGCACATGCTCAAAACGCTCTACTTCCGGAAACTTAGTCAGATTCGATACCGTATGTCTGTTAACTTTAGAACGTTGACATTGTATGCACGTTTTTGCCCACAAAGAAACATCACGATTCATACTAGGCCAGAAATACTTTTTGGCTAACATCTTTCGCGTAGAACGAATTCCAGGATGGCTCAAATTATGTAAACTATCAAAAGCTAGGCGTCGAAACTTTTCCGGTAGGTACGGACGAGCTGTATCAGTAGACATCTCACAAAAAATAGACTTATTTCCTAGTTCCTTTAACAAAATATTATCGGTATTTAAACCAGACATAACATTCATGATATAACTGTCGCTACGCTGCTCATTTGCAATGTCATCGAAATTCAACGCAGTTGGCATAGTCACGGCTTCGATGCGCGATAAGGTGTCAGCTACGATGTTATTCGTACCGGTTATATGTCTTATATTTGTAGTGAACTCACTTATGAAAGCTAAATGTCTCGTTCTCCGAGGCGTTTCGCTTTCATCGCGTCCTACCTTTTGAAATGCAAAAGTTAAAGGTTTATGGTCCGTATACACGGTTATTTCTTGCCCTTCAAATAATTTCCGAAAATGTTTTATAGCTAAGTATATAGCGAGCAACTCGCGATCGTATGTGCTATATCGCTGTTGGGTGGTGGTCAATTTTTTTGAGAAATAGCCCAATGGTTTCCAGCTATCTCCTTCCTTTTGTTGCAAGACTGCTCCCACGCATGTATTAGATGCATCAGTCATTAAAGCGAGTGCGGAACCCACTCTAGGGTACGTCAATGTAGCGGCCTGTGTGAGACCTGCCTTACATTGCGTAAATGCTTCGTTCGCACTATCCGTCCAGACGATGGGAGTCTTATCATTTTTCTTTGAGCTTTTAAGATATTTATTTAATTCGGTTAGATATAAAGTTGCGTTGGGAAGATGAGCTCGATAAAAATTGACCATACCGAGAAAACGTCTTAGTTCTGCGACAGTTTTCGGCTTCGAAAATTCCACAATTGCCTGAACCTTATCTTGCAACGGCCTGACGCCGTCGGTACTAATCTCGTGTCCTAAAAATTCTAGTTTAGTTTGTCCGAAACGACATTTTGCCAAATTAATTGAAATTCCATATTTATTAAGCCTTTTAAAAATAATTTCTAAATGTTGCCTGTGTTGAACTTCGTTGTCACTAGCTATAAGTAAGTCGTCTAAATAACAAAAAACAAAATCAAGACCTTGTAAAATGGAGTTCATAAAGCGCTGGAAGGTTTGTGCTGCTCCGCGCAAACCGAAGGTCATTCGAGGAAACTCGAAAAGTCCGAATGGTGTTATGATAGCGGTTTTCTCCACGTCACCTGGTGCGACAGGTATAAAATGATAACTTCTATTGATGTCTAATTTTGAAAATATCTTTTTATCCGGAAGAATAAAAGTAAAATCGTTCAAGCGAGGAATCGGGTATCTGTCGGGCTTTGTTATCGCATTCAGCTGGCGATAGTCCCCACAAGGTCTTATATCTCCATTCTTTTTAGGAACTACATGGAGCGGACTAGCCCACGCGCTCTTTGAAGGACGACAGATGCCCAGTTCCTGCATGATGCGAAATTCTTCTTTAACTTTTTTATACCTGTCAGGTGGCAACGGGCGCGCTTTCGCGTGCACGGGCGGGCCAGAGGTCTCGATATAGTGGACGACATCGTGTTTCGCAGTTTCTCGGAATGACGCTGGTTTAGTGATGTCCGGATACTTTAACAATAAATCCTGATATGGATGATTTACATCAATAGTTTTAACACTAGGTTGAGATACATTGACAACAGATGCCGAAACATTCAATTCTGTAGTTTTATCTATTAATTTACGCGCGTTTAAATCAACTAATAGTTTGTGGTACGCTAAAAAATCGGCGCCCAAAATTGGTTGTTTGACATCTGCTACAACGAATTCCCAACGATAAGGTCGGCGTAAGTTTAAGTTTAACACTATTGTCTTGGTACCGTAAGTTGCGATTTCATTGCCGTTAGCTGCGTATAATTTATATTCACTACACTGATTTAGACGATCTTTTCTCACGGCTGGTAAAACAGACACATTGGCACCGGTGTCAACTAAAAATCTAAGTCCGGAGTTACTGTCTGACACACACAAACGATTGAATGGAAAAACGGTACAGACCTGAAGACCCTCGGACTGTACCTCGCTGCTCAGTTTTCCGGCTGTGTTGTTTTCCACGCGCAAGGCTTCGTACACCTGTTGGCCTTTTCTCGGAACCTGTAATGGTAAAAGCATAAGTAGTTCTCCTTCCGGGGACGGCAGGGACTGCTACGGCGCCTGGACCGTGAACGACGCCGGTTGCGATCAGGGGCGCGGGACCGCGACCTCTGCTGATCGATCCGGTCCACGGTAGCCTTTATTTTAGCCACCTCAGCTCTCAACAGGGCCAAGTCATAGGCGGTAGTAGATGCTGGCGCTGGCACGGTGTAAGTAGCGGTGGCGGCATAGGAAGGCCGCACAGCCTCCATGACGTTATCTGCAACTGCTGCTAGGTTGTCCAGGTCCTTGGAGTCAGACGCAGTGAGCACGTTAACAGGCGGCACGTTCTGTGGCGTTGGCGGAAACGGCACACTCATGTTACTATATAAATTGTCCTTCCGATCACAACCACGCGAATATTGCCCACTACTGCATTAACATCACATAGACCACTTCGGTCATCTTGATCACGTCGGGCTTTGCGATCACGTCGGGCTTTGCGATCACGTCGGGGTCACCAGTTTAGGAGCTGACTCCATATGGGTGCCTATTGGTGACCATAATGAAAGATTAAATCTTTTACTAATATATTTATTATAGCGGAACGTGCCATACAGTTGGCGGGCAACTAGTGACTGGTTGAAAAATCTTATTCACTACATAATATAGTTACAATACAACATTGCGAAGTTTACATGTGTGTGCGCAGCACACCTACACCCATCTCGTATAAATACCAGATGATGTGCCATGGTAGCTCCGATGGTTATCGCTCGCTGTAAATTTCATAGTACGCGAACAACCCGGGGTCGATCTCCGCCGGCACCATAAATTGTTAATTGCATAAAGTGCTAATTTATCTCGTGCTCGGTGTTGAAGGAAAACATCGTGAGGAAACCTGCATGTCTGAGTAATAAGACAAAGTATATTTTGAAGATATGTGAAGTTTGCCAACTCGCTTTGAGGCGGCGCGGCGGACACTTCCTTGCCCTTAAACCCTCTCAGAGATGAGAAAAGGCCTGTGCCGAGCAGTGGGACGTATAGTGCTCCCGTAAAAAACAATGTATAAATTAAGCGAAGCTAAACATGTAATAAACTAAATACACAACAAGTACATAGTATCTCGATGTAGACATGGTCCTTCCTTTATGGTAGGAAAATTTAGTCGTAATCAACACGCTCCGATGATGAACCGGTAATATAAGTAAAGTATGAGATGTCCCGTTGTTTTGCCACTACCCATGGTCTTAATTTTGGTACAATATGTGTGGCACGAAGCCACAAAAATTTACACACTAATTTTATAGTGATCCGACACGACCGGAGGGAGATCAGGCGCAGGAGCAACGGCTTTACGTGCTTTTAGGCGCACGAGGGTGAAACACCGCCAACTTACTAACTCCGGTCTTATACTGAGACTTACTGATACCAGTAGGTTCAAATAAAACACCAGAACCTTAATTACAGCCTAATAATATCAGTTACAGTCAGATTACCGTCCCATCGGACTATGCAAGTGTAGAATAAAGAGTGCACCCGTACTTGCGCTTACACTCAGATACTACAATGCTGTCAATGTAATCGAGATTCGGTCTGGAGAACATTATTATTATTACATAAGGAAATCCGAATGGATACCTCAGAGATGCAGCGGTGGTAAAGAGGTCATGTCAGAGTTCTGTCTGCTAAAACCACAATGTGTTCTTATCTTTGCACTTGGTTAGATATATGGGAACGCTTTTGCACACTACCACAGCAACTACCACCAGAACCAAGAGCAACATTTTCGCGCGAACGTTATCTCTGTAATTTGAACCCAGAACCTTTATCATCCTCTTTATCGTGTACCCGTACAGAAATCTGTAATATTATAAAATGGCGTCGCTAAATGCACTTCACCTCACGTTCCCGACATTAAGGCGTTGTACCGTGCAAATGATATTTTCCCGCGCAACAGGCGCAAAAGCGCGCCATAATTATAAACGCATCAATCAGATGCGCGCGAGCCCTTGGGGCGCGACGCACCGAGTAAATGCTTATTAGTCGCTGTAGAAAGCTAAGGTCGATTAAATCTACCCACGTGTGTTGTAACTACGTCCGCATTGTCGTTTACAATGTAATTGGAATTCTACATAACCCAAAAGCACACCTAATCTACAATGTCTTTCACGGTTGTTAGTATTGTATATAATTTATCCCTATTATTATGTAGTAATAGGCGAGCAGCTTATAGCTGATATTCCTATCTGTTGTGTTGGTGTTTTCCACCAAATCCACACTAAATTGGACCATTTTGTTTTGCAGTGTTTTGTTAGTAGTTTCAGAATAAATATGAAACATAAAGAGTGAGATAGCGAACTATAGGGGTAGCCTATGTACAGCAGTGAATTTGTGATGAACTGTAATTATGATGTAAAAAATAAAATAAAATTTTGAACGAAATAAATAATTCAATCAAAAACTATATAAATTAAAATAATACGCACTCGATTTGTAGTATTTATTGAGAGATCAATTTCATAATATATTAATGAAAAAGAAAAAAGAAATCGTTAAATTTTTCAGACGGAAAAATTTACTGTTATTCATAAATCATAAATCATGCACTAGATATATATTAATTAGTGTTATATTTCAATGTTTATAAAAATTGTTTTTAAAAGACATTTAGCATGATTTTCAAAGGGTCGGTAACAAATATATACCTTAATATCGATATTTCCATAGAATATTATAAATTATAATGTAATATTTCCAACCAAACCATATTACATACATTTTTGATATTCCAGATATTATAGTGAAAAATTCATTTCTCTCTTGGTCAAATTTACACATGAGTAAGTGGTAAAGTATCCATTCTTATTGTATATGTTGCTTATTTGTTGGTCTAATCTCAATATACAGGAAGTATGTTCGATTTATTTTCATAGCGACGACGGGATGGTAAAACTCACGCTGTATTAAGAAATCATGTCAAAAATGTAATTTGTTTGAAATAAATAATACGACTAGTGAAGAAGATTTCGACGTTAATTTTGATGAATGAATCGAAAGAAGTTTGTGTTTGGTGCAAGCCAAATATGTTAAGAGTTAAAAAAGTTGTAGAAAGTGCGGAAAAAAAATTAAACGGAAGAGAGTTCAAGATATGAATAAAAACGTAATTTAATCAAATTGCTTTTTTATCGAACGATCAAATCCACCAGTTATCAGGCAAATTTTGCGTAAATAAAATTCATATTCGTTTTCACCTTTATATAGACGATGCAAATATACGCGAATTGATTGAGTGATGGCATTAATGCAGTACAATTGATACTCGACTGTCTTATTAATCCACTGGTCGTAGGCACGACTGCTGAATACCTGGATCTTGCAGAAATCAGTTATAGGGTTTGTTTGTCAAAAAATCTCACTAGAAACCCGGAGTGAAAATGTTGATATCTTTAACCTCTGTGCGTTGAAAATTACGTAAATCCGTTAGTCCTACGCCTGATCTCTCTTTTCGATCCTTTCGGATTGCTGTCTAGTCGAACTATGATAATGTGGGCACTTATCTGCTTTGCGCACAAACTCGAGCTCTATAATCCTGTTCTCAGTGTCTTCGTTGTGACTCCCCGTGACCAAAATTCACTCTGAATAGACTTTAAAGTTAATACTGGTAACTCGTAGTACATGAAAAATCACTAACGATTTCCTTTTTTCATAAATACGAGTAATAAACGAGCTTGCAGTCGCGCTGAGGTGTAGATAAGCTATCGCAACCCGTGAAGTTAAAATTGCAGTCAAAGGATTCTACTAACGTTGTCGAATGACATGTCTTAGCACTTTACTCAGTCTTTGTTGTCACTCGGTCTTTGCTGTTCAGCAGTAGACATGGACAAGACTTAGATACTGTGGATAAAGTTGAAGTCGTTGAGAATGTGTTAAAATCAATTAAATGAAATACATACCATGGAGCAATAGATATTCAGATTAATAAGCGTAGGTCGTTAGGACCAACAGGTCCTTCTCAACAGGTCATCTTTTTGACGTTGAATAAGAACCCACCGTACACCTTGCAAAAAATCTTAAAATTATTTTCCGCAAAGGTGAAAAAAAAATATTTAGTATTTTAACATCAAATCGTTTTTACGTGATGGAGCCACGCTGCAGCTATATTAGGAGTTTAGTGTAGCACGAATAGGTCAGCTCGACTGAGGAAGAACCACGCTTTCATAGAATACCAGCGTAAAATAGCAGCTTAACGCTGCTGTGTAACGTTTTACTGGAAACGAGGCATTCCATTTTTGTCCTCACGGGTAACGCATTTGCATTTTTAAACGTAGTCGAGGATTGTAGATGTCTATGGGCCACAGCAACCGCTTACCATCAGGTGGAGTGTGTGCTCGTTGTCACCCTTCTCCTATAAAAAAGTGGTAGAACAACTTCTTTTGAACGAAGTAGGTGAATCAACAGGGACAAAATATTCACCAAAAATGGTAGGATCCCTCCTCCTTATTCCCTGACTAAGAGTCCGTCTTAGTAGGTACCACTCTCGTACCTATATCTGCCGCTTAACGTGCACTGGTGTGTTCTGATGTAAAGGGTATAGAGAGTCATTATAATTACAGGATGCGAGGGATTCCATCTTAGTCCTGTTTAATGTTATTTCGTTCGTAAACCTCTTTATTTGAAGTTAGTAGCAGGTGTCGAGAGGCTACAGCCACTTACCATCGGGTGGACTATAAGTTTACTGTCGATGTAACTTCAATTATAAAAAAAAAACGGAGTATGTAGATTAAGCATCTCAGAGGAGCGTGCTCAGCGCCTAACCTTAATTCAATGTTGGTATTTCTATTTTGCCGATACTGTTATTATTAGTTAATGTTAGGGCCTTATTTAATTACAGTAATAAAATGATAAAGAAAAAACATGCAATTCAAAAACCAAGACATTTAATTCAAAAAACAACATAAGGATAACGCCAAACTATAAACTTCATAGTATGCGCAACCAAACTAGATCGCGATATAAGCAAACCTAGTTCGTTTCTCACCAGCCAGTGAAATTAAAAATTACAATAACTAAATATATTTAGAACAGTATTCTGGAAAGAAAAAAAAAACGAAAGTTGACGAAATATGTCAATTGGGGTCTTGATCCTTTTTAGGTTGCTTTGTTTTTCATTTTTAATGATCGTTAAAAAATAAGCATCTATAGCGATTTAAAGTTGACTGTTGGCTAGCAACTATTTTCACTTAAATTTTCAAAACTTGTAACAAAGCTGTGATAAAGTTCTTTTATAAGTGTGTAATATGTCTTATTAATCTTTTTTCGCCAGTATTCATATATTTAAATAGCACGACGACTCTTATCTTTCTCCAAAAGCCTAGTATTTTTGCTTTATTTTGACTTACTTACCTATACGTGAGCATAATTGTGAACTATTCCATCTTCCTTTACCCTCCGAAACGAACATTGCAATGTGCATGTCTGTAAATTTAATTAGAGTGGTTTTATCAATAATTCCGATTCTGTCTAGCAGTAATCGTTATTAAAAATAAATAATTTCGTTTCCATAATATCATGAATTATTTGTTCTATCAATATCACAATATCGGCAGCGTGTTCTTACATAGTAAGGGCGTAGTGGATTGCAGCATCGGAAATGTCAAAGTAATTTTCAATCGATTGGTTTCAAGCTAATACCATAACAATGGGTGCGTTTGGCAGAAAAAAGCGCTAGCAAGCGCTTGTAAACAAAATGGCGATCGTAAGCGGTAAGCGCTGTCAAATCATAAGTAGCTATTTTCCTCCAGGACACGATGTTAGTTTTAACGGGGGGAACCTAACCTAATTTAAATATATGTTTGTAAAGTATTCATATTAAAAACTTGACCAATCATGAATTTTTAATAACATGTATATGTTTATTCATGTCATTATATTACTTAAAACTAATATTGCACAAAAGAACTTATAAACTCTACTTCAAAACAAACAAATTAAATAAGCAAAATGGCGGATTGTGTCAGCGGTACTGAAGTAGCAATCGTGTTCTGACCGAAAACTATTTTAGCGCTTGTAAGCGCTTGCTAGCGCTTTTTTCTGCCAAACGCACCCATTGTGTCGATCTACGTTTATAATTTCAATGGGCCTTTCTCTGCTGATACTGGTATTTTACTTTAAAAAAGGCATAAAACAACGTGGTAGAGCCATGCTGCACCTATATGTATCGTGGTTGTAGCACGAATGGATCGGCTCGACCGGGGTACGATCACGCTCTCGCAGAACACCAGCGTAACATAGTGATGCTCATGTGTTTCATGTGGTGAGTGTAGAGAATCGGAGACCCTTTTTACCCTAATGCAGGTCGTAAAGGAGGGTAGTGTGTTTATTAGGCTATGTATGTTTGCGGCGCTCTAGAGACCAAACGCGTGGGCCAATTTTGATGATTCTTACGTCAATCGGTTTATCTTGTTGTTGTGAGTGTGAAATCAAATTAACGACACTACATATTCTGAAAAAGAAAAAATGAAAGTCGACTAAATATGTCAAGAGGGGTGTCATTGATCCTCCTCTTTAGGTTTCTTTAATTGTTTTTCATTTTTAATTATCATTAAGGAATAAGCATCTATAGCGATTTAAAGTTGGCTGTTGGCCAGCAACTATTTTCACTTAAACTTTCAAAGCTTGTAATAAAAGTGTGATAAGTTCTTTTATAACCGTTTAATAAGTCTTATTAATATATATTTTTTCGAAATCGAGTTTTACTAAACATCACTTAACCATTATGCTTGTTACTAGAAACAAGGCATTCGATCTTCCTCAATGGTGACAACGCATCTAAGTTTTGATTCTTAATCGAGATTAAATGTAGATGTCTATGGACCACATAATCCACTTACCATCAGGTGGATTGTGTGCTCGTTTGTCATCCTTATTAAATGTTACAAAGTTATTTTAATTTTAGTTTCATTCGATCAATAGCCATAGCTTACTGTAAAGTATCACCCTGACCCATCTCCTCAATGGCACTTCACGAAAGCCAGCGAGACAAAAGAACAAAGCGGCTAAGACCTATTACATTGCACAACCACAATTTTATATTCACGCTTCGTGGACAACATAATGACATGTACCAGCATACGTTCTCTCTGACTCGTCTAATGGCGATAGACCAAATTACTTCGGCCACTTACCTCCCTCTCGCCTCTGGTCACACAAAATTAAATATATTTAATAATCTCTGTAACCACATCTATTCATTCAAACCTAAAGTTCAACTAAACAGCACTAATAACTTTGTAAAATCGATTTTATAAAGAACCACCACGCCTTTTGTTGCGACAAATGGGGACACTTCTTTGTGTTGATATAGAAAACGCTCCCAAATTAATTTTAACTCTATAACATTGTTTTACGCTGCATTTTGGTTTATTTAATCTCATTCTAAAGCACTTATCTGAAAAATGAATAAAAAGTCAACATTACAGTAATCCAGTACATTTTTTGTGGATTGCGTTAGTTTTGATTACTCGTATTTCTATTTGCGAGTAGCGTTGCATACTAAACATCATCTCTGTCAATTAATAGCGTTTAAGTTCCCAGGAATTTAGAACAACTCCATTTTTTCTGGTGGATAAGGCTAATGAAGAAATTCTGTTGAAAACTTACTAGATGTTGAAACACCTTTTCTGCCTAAGTTCATCTGGGTAACACACAAAGCCTAAAAGTGCATGCACTGCTGAGTTTCGGCATACACAGCCTGTAAATATACATGCTTTTCATTCAGGCATTCCATTCAGGTTTTCCAACTTAGTCTTTAGATGTGATAACGCATATGTAAGCTTTTGTTTGAAAGTGGTCGAAAGAGTCGAAAGGCTGCAACAGCTATTTAAAGTGAAGTGGGCTGTATGTAATTTTGTTACTTCAATTTATTTAAAACTCAAGTTACTCATATAACTTCCATATTTGTAAACTGAAATGGTACCTAGGTAACGGTGTGGTCACATCTGACGCAGAAATACCTAAAAAATCCGCTGAATTAGACGCAATGAGTGTTCCTCTTGTAAA
This sequence comes from Parnassius apollo, assembly GCA_907164705.1. Taxonomy (NCBI): domain Eukaryota; kingdom Metazoa; phylum Arthropoda; class Insecta; order Lepidoptera; family Papilionidae; genus Parnassius; species Parnassius apollo. The sequence goes on from CAJQZP010001697.1 coordinate 12,694,719, forward strand.
TAAAATGAAAACTATAAAATTTCGCGTGTAAAAAATGTCAACATATTTTTTAATTTTCTACTACTTCTACTAATGATTTTCCACCGCTCATGGAAAAAAAAACTGTGAAAAATACTAAGCAGACAGCCTCTTATTTGGAAATACAACGAAAACATGGAGAACTCTTACGAGATTGCTTAAAATATCCAAAACATAACCTTAAATCAAATTTATTCACACATACTTACTTGTCGATTTAGGATACATTTAACTTGGCTCATCTTCAATATATCGCCAGTTTGCTGGGCGTGCTTCCATCTCGGGCGTTCCTAGTCGACTCTGCCACTACATTCTGAATTATTACACTTTCCTCGTTCATTCTTTCTACATGACCAAACCACAAAAAAGTTCCATTTTTAATCCTGGTTACCTACAACATCTTCTGTAAACCAAACTTTTCTCTTATCACACAATTTTTCACCCTGCCATTCAGTCATAAATAAAATACTCTTTAATGACCGCATTTCTACAGCATTAAATCTTATTTTGTGCTTCTACTGCCACACAAAACTTATACTTCATATTAGGTTAGGGATTACCACAACATTTGAATTGCCATAAGTGCCTTTTACGGAATTCTGTAGTCTCTGCCTACCCCGGTAAGTGTTAAAGTATGTATGTACATATTATATGAAATAGATTGATTTTTTAATTCCACAGTACCTACATTTTGTTATGTTTAGCTACGGTAATTCATAGGCGCTCGCTTCAATATTTCATACTAGATGGACAATCCAAATTTTATTTCTGCCGATGTCACGCATGTCGGTGAAAAACAGAAGATATCGTAAAGGAAAATAACTTAGTATCACGGTAACAATCTCAGTACACACAGACTTGAAAAATATGATAAAATATACTTATTTACACGAAGCGTTACCCAGTCGTGACGATAATGATACATTCAAACATTTGGTTGTGTTCACCGTTCCGTAAGACAATCAACATGAGTGTTTAATTAAATCACACCAGGCCTATATCTAGTTTCAATCTTATTAAAGACGAAAAAACAAAAGCATGACCTTCGAAATAATTTCCACGTTCCGTCGTCCGTTCTCGTTGGCGCTCGCTTCGATAATGATACGAATTAAAATAATTGTCTAAGCGGGAGGGGGGCGGGGCAAAATGACAATCACGCGCCGCGACCTAATGAACGGGTGCGTGCGCAGCGAGCACAGGTGGCGCTAGGTTTGTTGTTATAGATATATCGATAGTAATTATGAATTAATAATATATTCAACGTGTCTAAAGTCACGTAAAAATTATTCACATCTTTTAAACCCTCTTACCTAAAATTAGAGTTACCTTCTCAGCCCTTAAAATCCACTTCTTAATATCATCATCATTATCTATCACAGGCTGTGATAGATAATCAAAAATCCACTGCTGAAAATATCTCTCCCCATAGATTGCCTTGCAGGAGTAATAAACAGTTGCCACGCCTATCAGGCGGGTGTGCAATCGCAATATTGTATTATTTTGTGATACTATCGGGAAGATGCCACTGCCCATCTCCTGTTTGATATCCTTCTATTAAATTTTACGATACGAGATGATATGGGATGGTGAGTTATCTTACGCCGCCATCCTCGATAGCTAAATTGAGTAAACATGCTTCCTATTAATAATTTGAACACTTTGGGGTGGAATGATGACAGGAAATTAATTGTGGTGTACTAACACCACAATTAATTTCCTGTCATCAGTTGCTACATAGAATCTTATACATTATAGGGCATCTCATGCAAATAAGGTACCATTTCAAGAATATTTTGTTCATATCTACACTCCTTCTAATCCTCCATAACCCTAACATATCATATTTTATATTTCTAACATATACTTACCAAATATTGCTCTTGCTAAAAGTAATATGCAAATCGCGTTACTATATCATATTTTTAAATCGTAATTCATACATGAACATTTTACATTTTTAACGTTTTAATATAGATAAATATGAAAAATACTAACAACAAAAAAGGAAGCTATATAAATTTACTTATTTTGATATAAAATGAGTAAACATAATTTAAGTATTATCAATACAAATAAAGAAAGTGAAGGAAAATATTATACATTTAAATTGATATAATTTAATTTAAGCTCCACTTGAACTATGTAATGAAACAATTGGTGAATTTATTCACCAACTATTATATTATATAATACAAAGATTATCGACACTTTTTTAAGATCGTAACATCACTATGCCTACATATTTTTAACCAACATCGTAGTCATAGTATGTAGTGTCGTACATGATGTGTTCTTTACATGAGCCGTGACTCCGCGACAGAGCACCACGTCTGATCATCATCTAGCCTATGTAATAATTATATGTATTAGTTACGAAGTAACATTATTTAATCTGTGGTATGAGGCAGTTTCTTTAAGGACTTTTCTATGAGATGCGATAGTAACACAATACGTTTGTCTATAAACTCTGTGTCTCTAAAAAAATACTGCATAGTAGTCCATAACGTTTTTTTTTCTATATCAAAATATCATGTAGGTGTCGTGCTAGAGCCATGCTGCAGCTATATTAGCAGTATAGTTGTAGCACGAGTGGGTCGGTCCGACCGGGGAAGAACCACGCTCTCACAGAATACCAGCGTAAAATAGTAGCTTAATACTAGGTGTTTCGTATGGCGGGTGTAGAGATCTGGAGACCCTTTTTAATGGAAACAAGGCAGTCCATCTTAGTCCTGAGGGATGAAAACGCATATTCATTTTGATTCACAGCCGCAATAGATGTCTTTGTGTAATGTATATGCGTCACTACATTCATTTTCGGCTCGACCGGGACACGCTCTCACAGAATACTGGCGTAAAATAGTAGCTTAATAGTGCTGTGTTTTTTATGGTGAGCGTAGAAATTCGGAGACCCTATTTACTGGAAACGAGGCATTCCATCTTAGTCCTCACGGGTGACAACGCATCTGCATTTTGATTTGTAATCGTGGATAGATGTGGATGTCTATGGGCCGCAGCAACCACTTCCCATCAAGTGGACTGTGTGCTCGTTTGTCACCTTATCCTATAAAAAAAGATTTAAAAAAATGAGCTGTCTATATGTTACTATTCGTCTTCGCTTGGCCGACATGTATAGCCGGCTTAAAGGATTCCTTCGGACCTAGATCTTCGATCTTCGATCCGTCTACGTCGAGTCTCCGTAGGGCTTTGAGGTCGCTGACCCTTTTACAGATCCTTTCTAGGGGAAAATATGCCAAAGCTAAGATAGCCAACAATGCCGTTCCTGAACGGCTCCCAAGATCGGTCCAATGTGTTGGACTGTGAGGACTACCCGGTTAATGGGAATCCCCCATCCTATTAAAAAAACTGAGCTACCTGATGGCAAATGAATGTTGTGGCGCATATACATTATACAAATACATCAATTGCGGCTGTGAATCAAAATGAATTTGCGTTTTCATCCCTCAGGACTAAGATGGACTGCTTTGTTTCCGCATCTGCGCTTTGATTCTTAATTGAGGATAAATATAGATGGCTACGGGCCACAATATCTACTTACCATCAGGTGGACTGTGAGTTCGGTTGTCACCCTTATTATATTTAAAAAAACATTCTGTTACCGTTGTTGTTGAAGAACAAACAAATCTCTAGCGTTTACGAAAGTTTATCTCTAGAAAACTAAGGCAGGTTTTACATATAACTTCCTTAAAGTTAAACATAGCAAGCATTGAATGCATAATTAAAATCGTGTATTAAAAGCCTTAAAAACATTATACTGAAACTGCTAATTATAAGTGACATAAAAATAAATCAAGTAAATGTCCGCAGTTGTTGAGCAATAAAAACCGACGCCGGGTCCCATGTTATTCTTAATTCGGCATCAACGACAATAAGTCCAATTAAAATCAGCGCCCGGAGAAGACGGACCGTCAAAGTTATTTATGTTTTCCAGTGTGTTTGGACTGAACACTTATAATTATCGACGGGAATCGAACCGCCAGTTATAGCCAATAATTGGGAGGGAACAGTGCGTAAGTATAGTGCTCGCGCCGTAATGTTGTTTTATGAGGTTCTTAAAAAATAATGAATGTCATTCGCTGTAGGAAATCCACGCACTGTAATGACTGGAGGCGACGCGGTCGCAGTCCGCTCCACAGGTTCAAAATTGGTTTAGATATAGATTTATAAAATTTTTTTTTCTAAGTAGAAGAGTAACTTAGAGTTGATTAACTTTCTAAATTGTTTCTTTATGTTTTTAGTACAATTTCCCTAACATTCAATTATTAAAGACACTTCTCTTCTCTGCCCACGAATTCATATATTGCTAGATAACACAACACGCTCCTTCTCTTTCATTAACCTTATGTATATTATCTTTTCCACTTATCATTATCTCTCCCCATAACCCCCCCCCCCCCATAATCTCTATATATAAAATTAATTGTTGTCCATTAGTCTCGCAAAAACTCGAAAATGGCTTGACCGATTTTGATAAAAATTTTTGATCGTATTTTAGTGGGTCCCTCGATGGTTTAAAAACTCAGTTGGACCCCGTAGATGGCACTGTTGTCGAGATCCAGAATCACCCGTGCAAATCTGGAGCGAATCGTTAGTGTTTAAAATAAAAATATTATGTGAACTGAATCTAATCAAACATCATAAGCGACAGTAGCGTAATGGCATGGCGCGGATCGCGAACTCAAAAGGTCGTGGGTTCGAATCCGCCATTTGACTACTGTCGTGAACCACTCCTAACACAAGCGTTTCAAGCTTACCAGGAGTGGTTAAAAGGAATATTAGTAATGTTAATTAATAAGATTACTAATATTTTTCTAAAAAAAATAATAATAGTAAATAATTTTTTAAATCGTTTAGAACTGAAATTTTCCCCAGCTTATTCCATTACCACTTCATTGCTCATGTGCGTTTGTATGTGTGTGACTGCGTGTGCGTCTAAAGTAACAGCTTATTGCTGAGAATTCCTATTCGCCGCTAAGTCCTAATGCGGATTTCCACTCCATGCTTTCACTGCATGTCTTTAAATGGTGGCAAAACCTTAATCAAAGTGGATTATAGTACACGTAAAACTTTAAACGTTTGCTCATCTTCACTCCGCTGACTAGGCTGCTTATAGCAAATTCCACTGTCACCTTTGATTACTAAAGTGAAATGCCAAAGAACCGATAATAAAAAAACGTTTCCGCCCGAATACGATCTGGGTGTCTTCAAGGCAAGAGTGAAGGCTTTTGTTACGGTAAGACAGCGCGATTTACCATCTAAGACTTCATCACCACTTCATCACCACTACCATCAGATGTCATATGGTCAAGCATATAACAAGTAAAATAAATTAAGCTTACTTTCTTAGCCTTCCAAACGCAACATTTGAATAATCTTAACCTAGTAACGATAGTATCCCAATATACATAATATCTAAGATTACTGACATATTAAATAGCAATAGGTATAGTTTGATAATACATATTTTGGTACTGATTTAGCAATAGTCTAATATAAAAATTTAAACTGTCAAACTGTTTTAACCGATTTCAAAAAGGGGGAGGTACTCAATTCGACTGTATGTTTTCTTTATGTGATAGTTACCTCAGAACTTTTTTCTAGGTTAACCGATTTTGATGATTTTTTTATTTCAAAGCTGGTGCATCTCTCGTTGAATTTGATCAAGATCTCACCAGTATTTTTTGAGTTATCCTTAATAATGCGTATTTAATTCATTTCGAATACATTGATGATGTTCTTATTTTATTTATATTGAAGTCGGTTATATAACATTTTTAATTTTACTACTTGTATTTATACAACTGTAATATTTAATTTGCTTATGTTGTTTTTGTTCATTGAATTACTTTTTATTATTATTGATATTATTGAAAAATCAGCACTTAATGTAATTGGAAGCAACAGAAGCCTAATGGTAATTTTAAAAAAACTAGCTCACTGATAGAATCTATAAAAATGTCGATACAAAACACTTATTTCCTAACGAATATCACAAACCGAATTACCGGTAATAACCGCATCATTACTGATATGACTTCGAAAATTGCTTTGACATTTACCAAGGCCGCAGATGTGAGGCGACAGCGCACTCACTCGCTCAATTGGATTCTACGTTACTTTTGAATAACCTCTAAACTTAAGGTATCCAACCAACAGTAACTATTTTTTTATTAGAGTGGCCAACTGGCTTATAGTCAATTTGACAATGTTACTACAGCTCGTAGACTTCCGCAAGTTATTTTTTAAACATAGATTACAGATGCTTCGTAATTTTTGAACACTAAGTTAGAATGTCTCACTGTATATAATTATATTGACTCTTTATCCCTTCATCACAACAACGGGTACAATCCTAATTCGCAGAAGAAAAGGACACGAGGGCGGTACCTACCTCCGTAAATTGGTGTACGAGATAAGTCAAAAAGTGGACACTCTCCTTTTCGTGACTACTTTTAGTGTTATAATTCCAGCCGAACCAGAACTATAGAACAGCTGAGTTCAATACCGCAGCTAAGCTTATCTCCCATCATATTACATAAATAGTAAATAATTTTAAACGGTTGAGCCAATGCAGCTAAATAATGAGTATAATCTATCGAGCATTGTGCGCCTGAGTTGTCTACTGTTTTGAAGCGCCTGTACCCCTTCTCTCTTAAAACTTGAACGATGCCGAAATCTTAGAAGCTTGCGAATGTGCAACAGTACCCAGGAAGGGTAGTTAGTCATGCTGATCCCTGAAATTATTAACCAATCGCCATCACGTTCAGACTCTGAAAAGTTATGGGAAGTGTATTGCACAGTTAGCTATCGACATACCTTCAAACAAATAACCTCCTCAGTGACCATCAATATGGCTTCCAACGCTGGAGGATCCACTGGGGATCTTCTTGTGTATGTCACGCACTTCTTAGGCGAGGCCATCGAGATGAACGGTGAAGCTCTAGCAGTTTCACTGGATATCTCGAAGGCTTTTAACTGATTGATTCCCGCCAAATTATCCAACTGGATATCTGACTTTCTGAGTGAACGGTCGATCAGGTTAATCATAGATGGCTGCTCCTCCGACCTAATGCATATGAATGCCTGAGATTCTCAGGGTCTGTTCTCTCTGCGACTCTTTTCCTGCTGCACATCAATGACCTATTTCTACGGGATATTGTTGGGCATGCAGATGACAGTATAGTCACAGAGAGATTCATGTCCAATGCAAAAGACAGAGAGGTAGTAGTACGTTCACTCAGAGAGGTCATGGTCGAGCGGATAAATGCGACTTTAAGTCTCGTCTCCCAGTGGGGTGATGATAATCTGGTCACTTTCAACGTCGCCAAAACGCAGACTTGTCTGTTCTCTGTAAAACAAAGTCCGTAAAAAGTGAATTCTATTTTCCTAGGTACATCTGTATAGGTTCCTGATCAACTGTGGCGCCAACATTGAGTTGAAAGCACAAACTGCGGCCACAAACTTGGGGACTCGAAACAAGGTGAAGAGCGATACTTGATGCCTGGACAGCAACTTTATACAAAGCTCGAGTCCGAACACGCATGGAGTATTGTAGTCACCTTTGAGATGGCTCAGCAAGATATCAAATTGCCGCACTCGACTTAATGGAAAGAAGAGCCAAGAGGCTTATCGGCGACAAAAAGCTTGCCGAAACTAAGCTTCACAGCTTAGCTCACCGCCGCCAAGTTGATTGTTTGTCGGTCTTCTACAGTTTGTACTTTGGAGAGTGTGTCCCTGAGCTTCATAAGCTCATACTGCCATGTCCATTCTCATATCGCAATACCAGACGTACTGCAGGTTATCCACATTTCGTAGATATTCCGAATATTCATACTAAGCGCTTTAAATCATCTCTCATAATGCACAACTAATGCGCATGGCAAACTCGCTCCATCGTAGATCTTGTATTTGCCCTCGTGCCAAATGTAGGTCAAGAGTTAGCCTAGTTTAATAATGAAGAAATCTCCCCTCTCCCCCCTCCCTCTCCGCCTCACCCATAGATTGGACTTTTTCCTGATAAAAACTCGAATAGCCCTATTCGAGTAAAAACTCGAATACCCTTATTCGAGTTTTTATCAGGAAAACACCTTTCACTGTTTCGTATACCGAGTCTTCAGGGGTAACGACTCATCTACATCATCATCTGCTTTTACGCCGTCAGGTGGATCCTATGCTCGTCGTGTTTGTATAAGCCTACAGCTTTATACAACTTACAAGTTGTAATTATATAAAACATCGAACATGGGAAGATACAGTAAGATACTACAAAGTTTTTTCCACTTTTTCTATAGGAGAGGGGGAAAACGATCATGCGGCTCACCTGATGGTAAGTGATCACCGACGCCCAGTTGGCAACACCAAAGGAATTGTAGATGCGTTGCCGGATTTTTAAAACGAAGTAGGCTCTTTTCTTAAAAGTTCCTAAGTTGTATCGGTCCGGAAAAGTTATATATAAGTTATAAAGCTCTTTTAGGTCGACTAGGGTTGAAATTAGCTGGGAGAACATGATAATTATCCTAGGTTTATGATTATAACAATAAGGTATTCCTAATATACTCGTATATGGTATTTTCTACGAACACTATTAAAAGATTCAGAATTGATGCAATCAGCGGCTGAGAAACTCGTCAAACTTTTGTAATTGATTCGAACTAAGTTACAGGGACATCGATCAAATCTCAGTTAAACCATAGACATAGAAAAATTGAAACCGCTATCTTTTTTATCATTTTCACAATCAAAAGACTACCCCCTGAAATTGGTTTTGAGAATCTTTGATATTATGAATAAAAAATCAAAAATTTTCTAAACAATGACGATTGCAATTGTGGAGATTTTTCTATAGCTTTTACTGAAAAAAGCTCATTGAAGAATATAATGACAGGCTAATGTGAACTGTTGTAATAAAAGATGACGCGAATTCCGTTCCATATATAATTTAGTTATAAACATTTTAAAACATCATCGTTTTTATAAAAATGTTAACGTTTTTTTAGTTAATATGTTTGTTTCTAATTAAAGTTTATACTTATCTAATTAACGTTTATATACACCTTTTGGTGAATTCCTGCAACCAGCCCTCTTGCAATAACAATTATCATTTTACAACAGACGTTTTAAAATGGAGCATTTGGCCATTCATCTTTAATATTTCTACATAATGGATAAGATTAGGTTACCTTTCAAACTCGCAACTGATATAATATTGCCGCAAGTGTACTTGCAAGCACAAACAAACTTACGCATCCTAAAGCCACCCATTCCTGTGAGTATAGATCGCAGGCAGCCTAGATTGCAAAACTAAGACCTTTAAAATATTATATAGAGCCATGCTGCTGATATATTATGATTGTAGCTTGAATGGATCGGCTCGACCGGGAAAGGACCAAAATCTCACAGAATAAAAGCGTAAAATAGCAGCTTAACCCTGCAGTGTTTCGTATGATAAGTGTAAATACCCTTTTCACTGGATACGAGGCATACCATCTTCCTCAGGGGTGAGATGCGTTTTCCGCATTTTGATTCTTAATCCATGATAAATTTTGATGTCTACGGGCCACAGTATCTACACTACACATACACTTACTATCAGGTGGACTTTGTATTCGTTTATCATCCTTATTCCATTAAATAAAACATTCACAATACGCCTGTCGGACTTGAAAACTCAAATGTGTGTTATGAACAAAAGTTCACCCTGAAAAGTAACCTACGACCCATAGTCACATAATCTGGTAACAAGCGACACCATAAATTTCCTTTGTATTACTGCATACCGCTGGTCTCATCTTGGGTGTGACCGGATATTGTAACAAGAGGACATTACAATAGATAGAAATAATATTTTTATCTATTATAAAACCTTTAATTTTCCATTGAAGCGTTTTCAAAATATGAATTTCAGAGGCGGAAGTTGTTTTCTAATTTCCTATTGATTCGAACTTGATATTCGTAATAAGAGCGTTTATGGAGAATTTATTAATCTCTTCAGTTGAAAATACAATATTTAAAAACCATATGTAAATATTGAATTAAATAAATTATTTTGTGTTTTAAAATTAGGCTACAAATTAGGCTATTAGAAGTGTCTGAACCATGCTTAGGTCTACAAATAGTTAGGTAAAGTCGTTTCGTGCGATTAGCGGCTTGGTATAGTCAGTGTCACGTAGTACCAGGCGCGGCTTGAGTGCTACTTCTATATAATTAGCGTTAGAGAGTTTTCATTTTACTGCTTATTATACCGAGGGCAAAAGGCGGCACTGAAACTCGAGAAATTATAATAATACCTCTTGAGGTAATTCGAACAAACGAAAACTAAAAAGTAGATTATTTTACTTTATGACCTGTTTTGATACATATGATGCAAATATGCGCCAATAGACTTACGTGTAAAGTTACAGCCTATATAAGTCCTAAAGTTTGGCACAGGACTCATTTTGTTTTTGAAATCGTTTTATCGCAAGGTAAAATTTGCCGTGCCGCCCCAATTCAAGATGAACATGCTGCACATGTAGATTTTCTGACGATGATTTCTTATATTTACGCGAACACTACATATTGAAATAATAATAGTTTTTACGGAATTTATCGCGTATATTTATCGGGAAGGACTGTGGACTGTCCTTCCCGTGACCATGGGTGCTGTAATATGTTTTCTAACTAGCCTTTCATCTCGCGTTCTCAGACTCAAAAAGAAGGACAGACAAACCGCTGCGTATGTTTCAAGGAACACAAAAACCCTGCTAAGCTTCTTGAATAGTTTTCACGCACACATATTTCTTCTTTTTTTATCAGACCGTAAAAGTTAACAAATAGAGCTACACATATATACCTAAAACCAAGTTGTTTATCGTCAGTGATTTTAGATGCATATGTGTTCGTGAGTGCGTATGCACATGGTTTTGGCTTGGTTTTTGTGTCACTTAAATTGTATGCAGCGATTCCTTTATTGGTCCCAGCTCGCGTAACAAACCTCTCCCTATTACCAGCCTATCTTAAGTTGTAGACATAGTGGCATAAAAGCACGTCAATATTTTTGGCTGATATATCGAGATATTGTATACTAATTGAAATTTTGATTTTAACTGCCTCCACAACACAGGAAAAAATCCTACTGTGCGATAACATAATTTATAGACCAAAAGTATTAAAAATAGAATAAATGCATCTTAGGGATAAATAATAAAAGCAAACGAAGGTTTTGATGATAAGGATAGTGATAACTATATGATGAAAGCTATGGTATGCTTTAATGCGTAGTCGAATTCCTCTTTTGCCTAGGTGGTTTGGAAAAGTATCGCCTTCCTTTATCTTTTTTTATTAAGAAGCAGCAGACTGGAAACCTGCAATGCATGTAGCACTGCTGGTTTCTCGTCTGAAGGGTAGGTATAGAGAGCCAAAATAGTTACATTCCATCTTGGTCTCAGGAGGTGACAATGCAGCTGTATGTATTGTGTAATATCCTTGCTATTCAAGGAATACAGAAAAGGTTTATGTAAACGCACAAAATCCGTAAACGTCCACTTATTAACAGACTCGATCAATAAGTACCCTGCATATTAAATGCTGCAATAGTCTTTTACAATCAGATAGATTGTAAGTTAGTCACTTCAATTTTACTAATAAATAAAATAAATCTAATCGAAAATGCTGAGATCCGCAGCGTTGTACGCACCCTGACGAATAATCGTCGAAGGATATAGTAACATCATTTTATCTATAAAGTAGAAATATAACGATCCGATCGCTCATAGTTTACGCTCCCTCCGCCAAAATTGCGAAAGTAGCCTAGAAAATTATGTATGTCATAGATTGTTTGTCACGCCGCACCCGAGATCGAACCCCGGAACCCTACGCATGACGCTTTAGCATTTGTCTTCATTTTCTTACTTAGCTCCTGAGTGAAGAAATTAACTTTCTATCGATATCGATACTAAAAATATATATACGATAAGTTGCCCTCGGTACGTCTTTTTACTTAAACAATAAAAAAAGAAAAAACCTAAACAAATCAAAACAAAAAACAAAGTTATATAAATTGTTGTTTTGTATCGATATTATAAGAATTTTTTTTTAATTATTCATATAAAATTTTCATTACCTAGAGAGACTTTTAGAGATTCTAAGCTCGGAAGTAGAATTTGTGGTCAAATTTGAGCAAGAACTCATTAGCATCTTTACTCAAAGTTCTAGTCGCCGAATGAACGCTTAAAGTGTGTAATAGGATATACAGTCACGTGGTAGAGCCATAGTGCAGCTATATTAGTACTATAGTTGTAGCACGAATATTTCGGCTCGACCGAGGAGGGACCACGCTCTCACAGAATACCAGAGTAAAATAGTAGCATAATGCTGCTTGTGTTTCGTATGGTGAGTTTACAGAACCGGAAACCCCTTATACCGGAAATGAGACATTCCATCTTAGTCCGCACGGGTAACAATGCATCTGCATTTTGTATCGTAATCGAGGATGGATGTAGATATTTATGGGCCACAGCAACGACTTACTATCAGGTGGACTGTGTGCTCGTTTGTCACCCTATCCTATATAAAAAAGGTCCTTGTAAAATTAAAAAGTGTATAAGTATTACTTCTAACTCGATATAGCAAAACCCTTCACATCACTAGACTTTTAGAACAAGGAACATTGATATTAATTCCGCCTTCCCGTACCAAATCACGTCGCTATCTAATTATCCAATATTCTGCGACCGGTAAATATTATATTATGAAATTCGCGACCTTCTTCCCTCCCGTGGGAAATAATAGACGTATTTTTAAATGAAATAAGGAGGGCAACCGGGTATAACCAGACGGACCCCAGTTACAATTTCCAATTTAGGCTTGTTTTTGATATATTGCTAATTTTCATTTGTAATATATATTTTTTTCGTATAACAGGATATAATTTACTCTGAAAGAGTTTAACTGCCGAAAACTGTCTTATATTACCTTTTTCTAATATCCAAAGTATAAAATAATTTTGTTCAAATTATAAGTAGTATTCAAATATAATCAAAGTAGTTTTTGTTTTTATCAGTGGTTTGGAAAAACCTTTGGCTGTGTCCTCTACGAAGACCAGCACCAAGCCCAACGGAATTAAACTTTTAATATTTTAGAATGTAGTACCTACAATAGAATTTATAAACTAACCTAGGAGTTATTAGCAGTTACCAGAGTGGTCTCAAAAGTTTCCGACCTCAACATGAAAATAAATCTAGAATAAAATCTAGTGAATGTAATTGTACATTTTTTTGGAGTAGCGCACCGAATTTTCAGCCGTTTTAGACGTGTAGTTGTTATTTGACTGTCGTTTGAGTGGGTAAATGTGTATTTTTGTAAAAATGGAAAAAATTAGGTATCGAGCTGTCATTAAATTTTTGTTTTTGAAAGGCAATAGTCCTATGCAAATCAAATACGAGTTGAACTTTGTGTATGGGGACTCTGCAACATCACTTACCACAAGGAAATTTTGGGCAGCTGAATTTAAACTTGGCCATGAGAGTTTGGGAGACGATAGCAACTACTGATGATAACATCGTTAAAGTTCACCAAATAGTGCTATACGACCGCCAAATTAAAGTAAAAGAGATAGCAGACGCTATCAAAATGTCCAAAGAACGTGTTTGTCACATATTCAATCAAGATTTAGGCAAGAGAAAGCTGTCAGCGCGTTGGGTGCCGCGTTTTGCTTACGTTAGACCAAAAACGTGTTCAAATGAACGTTTCCAACGCCCTGTTGGCGCAGTTTTGGCGCAATAAATCCAAGTTTTGGTGCCAATTAATTACTGTAAATGAAACTTGATTACACCATTATAACCGGAAACAAACATGCAATCAAAACAGTGGACTGCAAAGAGGGAATCAGCTCCAAAAAAAGCAAAATCTGTTTTATCGGCTTGGAAAATGATGGCGACTGTTTTTTGGGATAGTCATGGAATTATCTTAATCGATTATCTTCAAAAGGCATACTACGCATCATTACTTGACAAATTGAAGGCAGAAATTACGCAAAAATGGCCACATTTGCAGAAAAATAATTCTTTTTCACTAAGACAACGCGCCGTCTCACACCTCAGCGGTTGTCATTGCGAATTACGGTTTGAACTGCTTGACCGTCTGCCTTACTCACCAGATCTAGCCCCAAGCGACTTCTTTTTGTTCCCTCGTCTAAAAATTGCGCTCGGAGGACAGATATTTTCGAATGCAAAGAGGAGGCGTTTTTATACGTGGTAGAGCCATGCTGCAGTTATATTAGTAGTATAGTTGTAGCACGAATGGGTCGGCTCGACCGGGGAAGGAGCACGCTCTCACAGAATACCAGCGTGAAATAGTAGCTTAATACTGCTGTATTTCGTATGGTGAGTGTAGAGAACCGGAGACCCTTTTTACTGGAAACGAGGCATTCCATCTCAGTCCTCACGGGTGACAACGCATCTGCATTTTGATTTTTAATGGAGGATAGATGTAGATGTCTATGGGCCGCAGCAACCACTTACCATCAGGTGGACTGTGTGCTCGTTTGTCACCATATTCTATAAAAAAAAGGCAATCACCTTTGTAAAGAGCCTGTTGCAGAGAACGGCGACTATTATTTGGACGGGTTAGAGAGATGGGTGCATCGCTGGAAGAAGTGTGTAGTTACAAGGAGAATATGTAGAAAAATTAAAATAAATTTTAAGAAAAAATGTCCTGTATCTTTGTTACGTAAGAAACTTTTCAGACTACCCACGCATAAAGGCTGGATGATTTTTTGCCGTCTGGGAAAAAATAGTGTGTAACAGGTGAACGGAATAGAAGCATATTAGGCACTGATATTTTACAGTTTTTAATTTATTTTATATTAACATATTTTGAAATTGATCTGTCAATAAATACCGCTAGGAAATTAAAATAATACGAACAGGTACTTTCAATTAAGGCAATAATGCATTAATCAATTCTAAACAATCCTCAATTACTTTTTAACGAATAAATATAATAATATTCTAATAAAATCGATCGTTACACCTTCCGTACCGAGAAATTCGGTATAAACTAAGAAATAAACAACGACGACGAAAGAGGCTTAGAAACAGACATTTTAAAAACAGTTAAGAAAATTGAAGCGGTTTCTAACAGTTCGGAAATAATAAACGGATACTAGTTAATAAATTATATGGAGGGATATATTTTTAAGGACGAATTTCCATCAAAACATGTTACTGGAGATGTCCGTTATGCTGACCTAGCCCAATATAACAAAGTTTGCCCAAATTACGCCGACATCGGGAGCACTTTGAGCGCAATATAAACTGAACTAGTACCAATCAAGCCACATCAAAGGCCTGCAATAATCCAACGGATACCAAATCACCAAAGGACCAATTATAAGGTTAAAAGGAGGCGCGCCGCGGGGCACACATGGGAACCGAATTTGAATTTGAAATTTCGATACCAATTTAGCTTGAGGTGCCAGGCGACAGATACCGAAACGTAGTACTGGGAAAGGAGTGATCAAAATGATATAGTATATACGAAAACTTAAGATGATTCCTTTACAATAAAAGTTTGACACTAATGTTTTCTTTTTATTGGCTTGTATGAATTAAATTATTGTGATATGGATTACCCATATAGTGTAAGATAATAATCGACGTTCGAAATCCAGCTAACAGCAATACTTTATGACGTCTATAATTTTCGGACATAAATAAAGTTTTCATAATATTTTATCTAAATCTTTGTATTTCTTAATTTGTTAATTTTATCGACCTTACGCTAGAACTGCACATACACATTTCGTTAAATTATATTTATTTATCGGTCATGTTCTCTGTTTATTAGTGTTTTATACGTGGTAGAGCCATTCTGCAATTATATTAGTAGTATAGTTGTAGCACGAATGGGTCGGCTCGACCGGGGAAGGACCACGCTCTCACAGAATACCAGCGTAAAATAGTAGCTTAATGTTGCTGTGTTTCGTATAATGAGTGTAGGGAACCGGGGACCCTTTTTACTGGAAACGAGGCATTCCATCTTAGTCCCCACGGGTGACAACGCACCTGTATTTTGATTCGTAATCGAGGATAGATGTAGATGTCTATGGGCCACAGCAACCACTTACATCAGATGGACTGTTTGCTCGTTTGTCACCGTATCCTACAAAAAAAAAGTTCTAGATTTGAAGCATATGTTTTTAGGTATTTTGGCCGATTTATTGGAAACGGATAAATCGATTTTATTCAACATACACAAATAATTACCTTAAATGTGCAGCTCATCGATCGATTTTATTTTGTAACTGGCTCTTTATAACTTGCTGCTTTTATTTCTGATAAGCAACGAAATATCTACGTCTTAAAAAAACTAATGTAAATTACATTTACAATTTATATTTAACCAAATTCAAAAAAAGAAGAAGTTACTCAATTCGACTGTTATTTTTATGTGTGATGTGATGAACCGATTTTGATGACTCTTTTCTTACTTGAAAGCTGGTGCTTACAATTGGTTCCATATAATTTTTTTTCATTTGATCAATATTTGACAAGTAGTTATTAAGTTATCCTTATTAGTTAATAATGCGTATTTAATTGACTTCGACTACATTGATGATGTTCTCATTTTATTTATATTAAAGTCGTTTGTACGAAATTTTTAATTTCACCACTTGTTATAATTCAGTTGTTATAGTTTAGTATTATACAGGTTATAATTAAGAAGTGTTCCCCATATACAATTTGAGAAAAATTCCTAAGACTGGAAAAAAGGAGATTTAAATTATTTATTTAGGCGAACTTCTACAAGTTACCTTAAACTTGATACATTCTTAGAGAAAGTACTTTAAAATTAAATTTTGGTAAAAATAAAACAGTTAGTAGTAAAGCACATAGTATATCGAAGAATTTAAGATTTTAAGGAAATTTTATTTTAGTAACGTTTCATTTTCGTTTTGAGAGTATACTATAAAGAGTCACAATATTAATATCGGGTCGCGTCGCGCGCCTCCCGAGGGGTTTCTAAATCATCCGTCCCTGTCGCTCCCTTGCGCCCGCTGTTAAAACGTGAGAAAAGTATGGACCAGGCTTTAACGAAAATCCATAATTTTGCATTTTAGCGCAATATTCAACCCGTGACGATTCAACCTTGGGACCGTCACCGAATTGGAACTTTTTGGGTCGGCTCGATCGGGGTAGTACAAAGCTCTCACAGAATACCAGCGTAAAATAGTAGTTTAATGCTGCTGTGTTTCGTATGGTGAGTGTAAAGAACCGGAGACCCTTCTTACTGGAAACGAAGCATTCTATCTTAGTCCTCACGGGTGATAACGCATCTGCATTTTGATTCGTAATCGAGGATAGATGTAGATATCCATGGACCACAGCAACACTTATCATCAAGTGGACTGTGTGCTCGTTTGTCATCTTATCCTATAAAAATAAACCTTGGAACTATGACACTTTCAAAACTCATCAGACAGCCCAATCCTTAATCCTACGCATAAGTATTAGACCAGTGCGTCTATTCATCGCCTAAAAACTAAGCCTTCCTTCTACTCCTGAAAAGGAAAACGCAGCAAACATTCCTGATGAATAAAGATCTCGCGCGTATTTTTATATTAAGCAATAAATAACGTCAAATTCTCACCACTCCATTGGTTGACTTGGAGAATTAAGAATTAAAATAAATGAAACAAAAACAATAAAGTTTAAATAAAAATTAAAAAAGTCTATAAAATAAAAAAGCTGTGTGTTCTGTGTGGAAGACCGATTTTTATAAATTCTGACCTGATTGCAAGTATCCGGTGTGTAAATCGTTATTAATTTGCTTTTCACTCCAAAGATATACACAAAAAATAAAAATAAAATATAGTTTAACTGTAAACCTACTCTTTTTTTAAGTTGAATTATAATATATATATATATATATATATATATAAATATATATATATATATATATATATATATATACATATATATGTAGGTATTGGCCAACGTCTTGTAGGCATTACAACCAAATAGTTATCGCATTATATATTATTTAGTCACATTGAAAACATAAAATCTCAGTTTTTTCATATTACGTGAATAAGATTCAGAGATACACTAATTGATCTATAATAATTTGCACTTGCCCCATTTTACATATAGGGTATTATTATTCAATAACCAAGCTGTACCTGTAAATGCATAAAGTATTTCATACATTAAAAATATCTGATAAAACAAATTTCATCACATCCACTTTAGTCCAACCAAGCTTAGCGCCTCCGGTAACATTCGCTTTACGGTGTAATTTTTCTTATGTTATTTATTTATTTATTACGAAGTGAGTGATCTATATCACGTCATATCTTACACTCTTGTAAATGGGCTGGCATTTGTTCAGGCCCGCCGCGCCGCCATGGCTTTGTCTCGTCTATTGTGCCATTGTTTAAGCCGCAATGTGGTGGCACAGTCATTATAATATGTAATGATTTGAATGCGCTCTTTATAATAAACAGTTTGTATCATTATAAAATAAAATATTATTAATATTTAAACTTAAAAATATTATTAATACTTAAACTTCGTACTATGCAAGCAGCCTGTGTTCGATCCCTGCAAGTAATAAGACTGTTAATTGAATTTTAATGCTGATTTACTATGTGATTTTCAGAGAAGGAAAAGATCGTGAGTATATTGCATATGTAATAGAGCAGTAAGGCGAATTGTTTCTTTACCCTCTCAGAGATGGGACGAAAATTGTGCTCGTTGATTGGGACGTACACGTATGTAAGCCGAAAATTTACAATTAATTTTATTAATTATGTTAAAATGTACGAAACATCTCAAAAGTTACCCATATTTATGAATCAATCAATTAATATATTTTTATTGTATACCAATACAAATTAAAACGAAAACAAAATGAAATAAATATTATAACAATAGGCGGTATTATCACTCTTGAATCCAATTCTTCCAGACAACCTTTTGCTCAAAGAATTGTTGCTTACAACGAATGGCGAATAGGTAAGGAGTTAAGAAATAAGAAAATTGAGTAAAATAAAAAATACTCTGATAAAAATAAAAACACAAGATAATGATAGTTGAAGATCGGTATGATAGATACAATAAAGAAATGGAAGTATGATGGAAAACATTAGAGTCCTTGTGTCCTACGTTTTAAAGTTAAATTTCGAAGGGTATATAATTTAGTTCTAGCTTTAATATAACAAAAAAAGTATTTGGTTTTCTGATTAGCGATTGTAATACCAAATTTCACCTTCGGCGCTGCTTTACTTCTGTTATCGGTCTGGACTTTTATTAATAAATTAAAAGTACGAGCACACAGTACACCTGATTCTAAGTGAATGCATCAGTTCATCATTTCAATCAATCAATTGAGAATGAAAACATAAATACGTCGTCGCTACTGGGGACTAAGGTTAGGAGAAAAATAGTCTTCTGTGTTTCGAATGCCTCCTTCCTAACAGGGTCTGAATATTTTACATCTAGCCTTTGTTTATTATCTATACAAAAATTGTAGGCGTTATCCTTCATGTACTCCTACATCATCCACGGGACGAGATGGCGTTATAGATTTTCAACCGCCAGTGTTACAAACTACACAAACAAAATCACTAGTACGTTAAGTGCACATAGATTTCAAAGTTGTGAAACATAAAAAAAAAAATATATATATATATATATACATCCTAATTCTGAGATTCAGTCCAATTTTTATTTATATTAAATTCGGTTGTACAATTTTTTTAGCCCAATCAACATCATGGCAAACTAAATTACAAAATTCAAAACTTGACCATACTCACGATGAAGTATCCCGTGCCGAATTTTAACTACTTTAAAAAATCTGTGTTGTAGGTTCCTGCAGCTTTTACTGAGCGTAGACCTATTTGCTGCGTTGTACTCTTTATGATATGAACGTTATTTTGCTTAAAGTTTTTATTCTGTTTTTGTTCGTTACAGCTTTATCTTTTATTTTATTATAATTTAATCTATTTGGCACTGCCCGCAACACGCAAAATCTAAATCATATTTGCTTAAAGTTTCATCTCCATTTATTTTAAAGAATGACAGTGATTACCTAGCACACAGTCCACCTGTTGGGAAATGGATGATGTAGCTCCATAGATGGGGTCCATAGATATCTACATCTATTCTCTATTGAAATCAAATGTAAATGCGTATCCACCCCTGATAAATAAAACAGGATGCCTCGTTACTAATAAAAAAAATCTCCGGTTCTCTCTCTTCTTAACATTCGAAACACAGCAGCATTAAGCTGCTATTTTACGCTATGAGGAAGTGATTCTGTCACGGTGAGGCCGAATCATTTATGCTATAGGGCATAATATAGCTGAAGCGTGGCTCTACCACGTTAAAACACTTAAATGTTGTCTTACACTCCAGTGTTGTTTATACGAGTTACAAATAAAGCTTTCTTTCTATCTTTCTTTCTTTCCATTGTAACAACTGCAAAATAATCAAAAACTCACAAAAGTACTACACTACTTAACGACAATTAGTAAAATATGACTAAATAAAGAATGCTGTACCCAAATTAGAAGGTGGGTTTAACGTAAATAACGAATGATGAAAAATAGATCTGGCGGAAGATGGAAACAACGAAACGTAGAAAATGCATTTTCGAGGTGTTTTACATACATAAATTGCACATGAACACACATCCATACCCGATTCGATCTCTCGGCCCTTCGAACCGCGACCAAGTGCTTAAATACTGAGCTACGAAGCCTTCAAATATTATATGCATTTTGATTTTTAATTGCAGATAAATTTAGATGTCTATGGGCCACAGCATCCAATTACCATAAGGTAGACTGTGTGGCGGTTTGTCATCCTTATTCTATAAAAAAATAGCAGTCTATGATTCAAAACCTAACCTAACATTACTTACGGAGAGGGCTTTGAAAGGAAAACGTGGATAATAATAAGCTCTAGGAATTAGATAATCGCTGTCAAGACTTTACTAATGTGATTTGAATAATGAAATAGTACTAATTTTTACGGAATTTATCGCGTATATTTAACTTTTTTACCCGACGTTTCGAGAGCATTACAGCACCCATGGTCACGGGAAGGACTGAGATGTTCAACGTCCAGCTGTCATAGTTAACCGCGGTTACCATAGATTAAAATTTAACTTTTGTTCCGATCTACACAGTATGAACTTATGGTATCATGGAGTCTTGCAGTTGTATGCTTGGGTTGGGATTTAATTTTATTTATTATAGGATCCCAAGCAGATGGTAGCACCCAGCCATCTTCTCTATTGAAATTAGGATGTTTTTTGATTTCAATAGCCTCGCGAATCATCCTTGGAAGGAATCGGTGTTCTTTAGCGAGGATTTGTGGTCTATCAAATCTGATGTAGTGACGGGGGCGATCCTGTACATGTTCACAGACTGCAGACTTCCAGAGAGAGACTTCTTAGAGAAGTTAAATATACGCGATAAATTCCGTAAAAATTAGTATTATTTCAATGTGTAGTGTTCGCGTAAATATAAGAAATCATTATGATTTGAATAATTAATAGTAAAATATATTGCGTAATAATGTAAATTTTCCTTTACTCAAAAAAAAGTCTCACTGGATTTCTTGATGGTTCGTCCCAAAACGGTCTCCGAGTCATGATGGTTTTCTGTGAGAGCAATGTCCTACCTCGGTTAAACCCACCCATTTATGCTGCATTCGTGATATAGCTGCAGCGTGGCTCTAACACGTAATACTTGATTGCGTTGTGGTTGCCCCCATTTTTATGACATTGAAAGCCAGTATACGTGCGAGCGTAATTGTCTTAAAATCGGCACGAAGGAAATCATTATATTCATCTGTGGGTGAAATCTTGGTTAAAATCTTGGTTGTACAAAATAAAGACAAAGAGAAAACAAATAACAAAACTTTCGGTAAATTCAAATGCATGCCTTAAGAGCTTATGTTATACGTCAATTTTTTTAAGTATTTCAAATACACACAAGTTTTCACAAATAATCTTATTATTATTATTTTGTATTTCTGCAGCGATTGATATTTTTCATCAGGAGCCGCTGTAAACAAACGATACACTCATACTCACGACGGCGGTACTCTGTGAAGGCGGTCGAGCCCGCAGTGAGTCAAAGTGTCTTCTAAAATCTTATTTAGTAATATATTTCATATTAGGCTACTGAAGCAGCGAAAGTTTTGGACTGAGGCTGAGAAACATCCGAAATAAATTAATTACAACTAAATAAAATATAATTAAACAGCCATTTACATTCCATAGCATGCCACATGATAAATGAAGAAATTAAACGTAGATTGAGTTGAACAATTGATATTTTCAAAAGTTATTGCGTTTACCCCGCCATGCAGACTTGATAAATCGACTCCATAAGTCACTAAAACCACTTTATTAATGTAAAAATAGCAAATAATCGATTTAAAAAGTAATCATAAGTTCAAAAATCATTTGTCTTTCTAACAATGTGCTTTTCATATCATTATATGTTCAATATTATTGTTAGATACGATTTCATGCGACAAAATGTTTGATACTTGATTTTTAGGCGCTAATAATATACCGGCGCGCTTTGAGCTTAAGGTATGCAATTAAAATGCTTCCCACTGTTTAAATCCCGTTCTTTGTCTTAAGAGGCTTCGATGAAAAATACCAACTAGATAATGGGTCACGTACAAAATCATAGCTAAATACTGTCCGCATGAATATAAGTTATGAAAATACATAAATTAAATAACATTTAGTGTGAAATCAACCTTAAGCTACAACAAATAAAGTTGTTTTTTCCGTTATTGCCTTGCGAGCTACACTCTCACGTGCAAGAGCTCACGTCTCATGTGCGCTCTTATTTACTGAGATGGATTTCTTGCGCCGACCTGACATCTAGTTGGTATTGTTGATCGATGTTAAGAGGCAACTATTATTAATCCCAGAAAGATCTTTTAGCTTTCGATAGAGGCAGATTAGGATGCAGTGACGGAGCTACGGGGAGTATCACAATACAATGAGATCCGAAACTGTGCCTACCTAGACGGACTCCAAGGTAGTAAAGAGTTCTACCAAATAGACAGACTTTAGACTTAGTTTTAAGAAAAGCTTTAGTTACAAGTGTTCAAATACGTTATAGTAAGCAATGACATCAAAATTGTTTGCTACCTTTATTAATAGAATGAGGAGGCGTTACTTTGCGGAAAGCCATTATATTAAAGTCGGTAAGAATTACTTCTTCCATATCTGCTCAATGAAATAAAATGACGTGTCTTACCTGACCATTAATTCCTGCACCGCTACTCCCAACATCACTACACTAGGAAATGTCGCCTCTACACGTTGGCCAATACAGTGGCGAATGTAGTGGCGAATATATTGGTGGAGAGTTGGTGACGGCGTCCACATGTTGGAAGGTCGTTCAGTTTACTTCGGTTCGGGCCAATGTTCGGACGAATTTATGACGACGGCACCGTGACGCAGTGGCTCAGCAATGAGTGGCTGTGCCAGGGGCCGCGGGTTTGAATCCCGCACGGAACAAGTATTTGTATGTCCTACAAATAATTGTTTCGGGTCTGGATGTGTGTCCTTGAGCAATTTAAGTTTGTAAGCTGCCTCCGCGATACAGGAGAAAATTCAAGTGTGTGGGGGGGGGTAACGTTTTTATAAAAGAATTATAAAATAATAGTGAATATTAATGGGGCTGTAAATAGATATACGATATACGATTAGCTTTATTTATTCTTTACGTGCATCATAAACTGGAATAAATACCATTAATAACAACTTAACTTATTTTAAAGTTAAATGAATTATAATCGATTAGTCTATGATTTAAAATTGGGTTTTGATTTTAAAGTTTAGCAAAACATGTACTTGCTTTTCTATCAGACATTTGATGTATATAAAAAACACCTTATAATTTATTTGGTAATTTAATTATTTTTGAGAAAGACAAAAACAAAGAAAAATATAATTAACACTGACTTAATAATAGGTACTAATTATAACTTAGAACATAAATGAAAAACTCATGACAAGGAAAGTGGCTCAGGACCATGCTTTGCGGCATTCTGTGGAGGAGGATGTTCAGTAGTGGACTTGTGAACGGCTGTAATGATGATGACGATTCGAGAACTTGCACGATTAAATTATAAGAAATTGACGTTTTTTATTGATAGGATAGGGTGACAAACGAGCACACAGTTCACCTGATGGTAAGTGGTTACTGTAGCCCACAGACATCTACATCTATCCTCGATTACGAATCAAAATGCAGATGGGTTGTCACCCGTGAGGACTAAGATGAAATGCCTCGTTTCCTTTAAAAAGGGTCTCTGTTTCTCTACACTCACCATACGAAACACAGCAGCATTAAGCTACTATTTTACGCTGATATTCTGTGAGAGCGTGGTCCTTCCCCGGTTGAGCCGACCCATTCGTACTACAACTATACTTCTAATATAACTGCATGGTTCTACCACGTATAAACGACATCATCATTTTTTTTCATTTTAAAATTGTTCTCGTAATAATCTGATTGTAAATAAATGTTCATTTTTTTTTTTATAAATAGCTAATCGATTAAAACAAATAATCGCGCTAATTAAAGTAGTAGGAAAGTTTAAAGTTGAAATTGGCACTAAAAGGCTGGTAATGGGGGCATCCACCCTACAAAGCGTGAATATAAAATTTAAATCAGAGATGCGTGTAATCACTCTGGGAGCTTGTAGCAAACTAAACGCGCGGCCAACGTGTGGACGCGGCGACCAAACTCTGCCAACAATCCTTTGATCTTTTGTAAAAAACCGACACCACACGGATGTCGCGCCAACTTGTGGGCCATCGTTCCAATACATACCAATGAAGCCCAAACACCCCCTCTACACGTTGGCCAATGCTATTGGCCACTACATTCGCCACTGTGTTGGCCAACGTGTAGAGGCGCCGAAAGACACACCATTGAAACCATTGAAAGAGACACACATGATGATAATACGACACGTGTTTCGCCTCCACACGAGGCATCATCCGGTGAAGTAGGCTCCGCGGTGGCTGACCGCTAAGTCAAGCGGTCATCCACCGCACCTTTATATTGCTATCTTTATATTATAACTAAATACCGACGTTTAAGTAAACGGTGTAATGGACGAAACATTATATTAAGTGGCTAATGAAATAAACAGCTAATGTAATGTAATGTACAGAGGTAATAAACAATTTTGATTTTATTAAGACTAGTGGTTGACTAGTAATCGAAACTCTACTATTAGTAATACATAAAATGTTTAAGTTTGCATGTTAAGCTATTTTTCAATTTCTATGGAGGAATTCTCATTTTTTTTTCAGTGGACTATTACAAGTTGTAATGGATAATGGGATGTATGGGATATACACAGGACTAAATGGAGTGATAGATTATTTTAGGCTACCACATGTTGATTGAACCTATACTACGTTTAAACTTATTAGATCGTTTTGCTCACCGTAGTATAGGGGCGAGGGTGAATAACAATCGTTTTGATTGTGGCGTTAGTAACAGTACTCGAACTGTAATGAATAATAGATAAAATTTAACACAATAAAGTAACAGGCACACAGTCCACTTGTAGGTGAGTGGTTGCTGTGGCCCATAGACATCTACATCTATCCTCAATTTAGAATCAAAATGCAGATTCGTTGTCACCCGTGAGGACTAAGATGAAATGCCTCGTTTCCAGTAAAAAGGGTCTCCGGTTCTCTACACTCACCATACGAAACACAGCAGGATTAAGATACTATTTTACGCTGGTATTCTGTGAGAGCGTGGTCCTTCCCCGGTCGAGCTGACTCATTCGTGCTACAACTATACTTCTAATTAACATCGGAACTGTATTACGGTCAATTTTAAGTAAATGAATAGAAAGAAATAGCTCCAATATTTAATTCTGTAACTTTTGTTCTACTCGCGTATCCAAAAATTTATCATAGCTGTGAACAAAGTTAATTTTTGTAATAAAATCTGCGTAAAACCATTTTGCATTAATTAGTTTCATTTTATGGCACACTCTTCACCTGTCACTTACGCTGAACAAAACTTACACGCCCGTTTGTGTTTGTTTTTAATTATACAAATCTTTGATTGGGTGATTATACGAATATAAAAGTTCATGCATCAAGCCTGTTTGACATTATAAAAAGGTAATGACATTTTAAAAGTTCTTTTTATCATTATAGACCACCAAATCTAAGAAATACATTTTGACAGCTGTCAGACTTATTGCGCCAAGCATGTCTACCAAAAAATGGGAACGTACAATATTCGATTCTTAAAAAAATCGATATCGATTATTTAGAGTTGCTAATCATTTACAGTTTCGTTGGACAGTATTTGTTGTTACTGCTTATTTCTAGAGGCACATTTATAAAAATTTAAGATCGAAACTAGATTAAAAATAAATTTATTCAATCACTTTCAGTAAAACTAGTAGAGATGTCGTTGTTTATATTAATTATTATTTGATTTTCAATAATGCAGTCAAAATTAATGTCTCTTTCAAAGTCATACGACTCCGACAGATAATCAATTTCTTTTTTGTTTTTTTCGACCACTTTTGCCCAATTGTCCTACGTGACATGGGCACATGCTTCTACGAATATATAAGAAACAGTCCAAAAACACTATATCACAAAATTACGCACTGTAAGCTCCCGAAACAGAAACAGAAACTTTTTTATTCAATATAGATTATGAATAATACTTATTGAAAGTCGCTTTTTTCATTTACCACTGGTTCGCAATAAAAATCTCTGTCCTGGGAAGAACCAGCAGGAAACCCAACGGGACTAGTTTATAAAAAAAGAGCTTACAATCACGCATGTTACAATTAACAACACAAAACAAATTAGAAATAGCGTGGTATCGATCACCCTTCCAAGGGGTTATTATCATCTATAAATTCCTTAATGTTAAAATGACCCTTTTTATACAAACTTAGTTTAATAAAGTTTTTGAACTTTGGGTACTTACGTCAAATTTTGTATATTTTGTGGGATTTTGTTGTAAAGGCGTATACATCGCCTCAAGAATGAATTGCTGACTCTGTGGAGTCGAGTAACTGGTACCGAAATGGCTGGATATTGAAATTATGTAGTGGTTATTTTAGCACGGCCTTGTATATGAGCTTTTTCGCCTACACAAACTTAGTTTGACAAAGTAAAAACAATAAACTTGTTTTATTCATGATTCATGTAATTTAAGGAACTTTGAAAAGAAAATTAAAATAAAACAAATGATACATTAAAAAAATTAAATATTCGATTATTTGGTTTTAAGTGCAAATTTAGACAAGATATTTTGGTGGAAGGTGTTTTAACATCTTTATATTTAATTAATATATTACCCACAAAAGCGCTTATTAATAAAACACCATATAAGATGTGGCGTGGTAAAAAGCCAAAAATTAACAATTTAAAAATATTTGGCTCAACTGCTTACGTGCACGACAAAGGAAATGAAAGGTAAATTTGATGAAAAATGTTTTAAATCCATATTATAGTCAACCAAATCTAAGAAATACATTTTGACAGCTGTCAGACTTATTGCGCCAAGCATGCACACCAAATGGGAAATTGTAGGTTCCCATTTGTGATTCGATTATTTGAAATTTTTATAGATTATTTTAATATTTTGCCGATTATTCGCATAAAAATGAATTTTAACCATCCAAACATTACGGTAATGTACATAGCGACATAACATAGAAACGACGTCGAGTAAAAAAGTTGTTACTGATTATTTTTTAATATTTTGCTTTGTTTGAAAGATACAAATTTAAATAAGTGATCAAAAATAATACACGTGGTAAGGAAATATAGATAACTTCATAATTCTTCGGATTTACTTAAAAGGTTATTTTAAATCGTGTGAGTACGCTTGTGCAAAGTTATTGCGGAATGATTAATGTGAAACGTCAAAAGGTATTTCTTAGATTTGGTTGACTATAGTTCTAGTGCTAGGTCAATGATTATTTTAAGAACACACGGCCTAATGTGCAAACACTACAACTTGCCCATTATTTTCATTCTAAATATTGTTTCGTCATATCAGCATTTCAATTAACTCAATGTTCACAGAAATGGCATTTAATAACAGGAAAGCTGAATATATATATATATATATATATATATATATATATATATATATATATATATATAAAGTAGTTATTTTATAGACTAGTAAACACAAGAGTGTTACCACACCAACCGATCGTTGATAAAATGGATTAGTTGACGTCTATCGAGCCGCTTGATTATTGGAGAACCTGCCCCTCTGCACCGACCGCGACTGCTATTAAAAATGTCTCTAGATGAAATAAGCTATCCCTAGCCTTAAAAAAACGGTCGCAACCAGAGTCTTCTGCGTTTGCGTATCTGTACTAATAATACGAGCGAGGTAGTTCTAGCGCATGTGAGCCAACCATAACGCGTTCTATTTTATGGTTGTAGAGCCACGCTGCAATTATATCATGGTAGTAGCACGAGTGGGTCGGCTCGACTGGGGTAGCACCACGTTCTCACAGAATACCAGCGTAAAATAGCAGTGTAATGCTGCTGTGTTTTGTATGGTGAGTGTAGAGAACCGGAGACCCGTTTTACTGGAATCGAAGCATTCCATCCTAGTCCTCAGGGGTGACAACGCATCTGCATTTTGATTCTTAATCGAGGATAAATGTGGATGTTTATGGGCCACAGCATCCACTTACCATCAAGTGGACTGTGTGCTCGTTTGTCACCCTTATTCTATGAAAAATTAGCCAAAGATTAATTGTCGATCGATGATTGCACAACGTTTTATCGACCAGCATCCGTCAATCAGCTAAAGTTACCATACCAATCAATTGACATCAATCGATGTCAATCAATGGTATCTTTTGTGTGTGGTAACACCCTAGATTGGGGCACACCATTACCGTTACCCTTGTGTTCTATTCAAGTTCACTGCTGAACATAGGCTTCCTACATAGATTGCCGCATAGGGGGGATGTTTGCCATAGTTGCCACGCATAGCAGGCGGTTTGGCAAATGCGGTGTTTTTAGTCGTTATCAGGAAGACGCTGCAGGCCATCTCCTGATTTGTTTCCCTCTGTCGCCTCTTACGACACCCACGGGATGATATGGGATAGTGGATATTCTTACACTGCGACTACACGGTTTGTACACGAGTGTAGGTAGGCACATAGGGCATTAGATGAGAATAATTATTACACCATGACACTAACTTCGATTACGTCGATGATGTTCATTAGCCTTGAGTCTGTTTTTTATAATCAATGTGTTCGCTTCAACAGCAGATGTGCAGGCGCAGGTGATATTTGATATCTGTGAAATGCCCCTCGATATACGATGAAATCGTTAGCAATCTTTAATGGTGGTTTGTTATTAAATTTTTTACGATTGCCTTCATGCTCGATCATTTGATGCAGCGATTGTCAGGGTATCAAATTTGTTCAGTTAATTAGAGAAACGGCCATCTGCTGTGGTATTATTAAATCTTTGCTCAATTGAAAGATTGAAAAGTATTAGTGTCTTAAATTTATTCGAGGCGAAAGAGGTTTGTAACCAAAATTGTATGGATCGTTGTCTGCAATGCCAATCGGTGTGCCAATTTAAGGCAATAAAATTTTCTCATTATTGTAGATAGTATTAAAGACTGGATAACTATAAACATGACTCACCTGATCAGACTATCATGTAGAGTTAAAATAAGTTATATTCAACCTAAGTAAAATGACTTATGAACGTTAGGCAATATCCGAAACTGTTCCATATAACTTAATTTTTGCATGTCATTTCTTTGATTTTATTTTATCTTTAAAAATACCAGCTTATTTTTTTTATTTCTTTATGTATAATTTTCTGTGCAAATCAGCAAGATAAGAAAAAGAAATGAATCTGTTTCTGAATCGAAAAGCCTTCCCGAGACAGTCTCTGAGAGTTCGCCGACAATTCATCTTCAGGTCATAAAAAAACGGCGTCAGACCGGCAGTGTGTAATCGTATCCAACCTTTTCCAGTTACTTTAGAAACCCTAATAAATAAAAAGTTATTAGCATAAATAAGTAGCTATTTGTAATTTTGCATACCCAATAAGGAACCATTGAAAACCTAGAATCTCAAATTTTATGAATATACCTATTATTACCTAAAGTTATCATTTCATCTCATCATTTAAAATATAGGTTACTTCAGAGCTACTTAGAAACTTAAAATTTGGCTGAAAAACATATAATTGATTTAGATGTCTACAGGTGTTGATAAAGTTATTGGTGCGGTTAGTGCCAAGTGTACTCCTAAATCTAAGCACAACAATTTTATTCTTTAAATTTAATTCTTACTGTTTGAATTGAAAATAGTGTTTTCTATTTTAAGCGCAAATATAAAAAAAAACTATTAATGGTTTCGTATTTATGTAGGATAAAAGTAATTGTTCAAAAATAAATAATCTCACTAAAAACTTAATGTATGGTTTTGATGTACATGTAGTTCATTTACATGTACCAAAAACGAATTAATTAATGGACATGGATTGTCACTTCTCTGGATCAATATATTATACGTGGTAGAGCCATGCGGCAGCTATATTATGGTATATTATGGACCACGCTTTCACAGAATACCAGCGTAAAATAGCAGCTTAATACTATTGTGTTCCGTATGATTAGTGTAGAGTACCGGAGAACTTTTACTGCATTCCATCTTAGTCCTCAGGGATGACAACGCATCTGCATTTTGATTCTTAACCGAGGTAGATGTCTATGTGCCACAGCATCCACTTACCATCAGGTGGACAGTGTGCTTGTATGTTACCCTTATGCTATAAAACAACAAAACAGCAACAATCATCATCACTTCTTGA
This sequence comes from Parnassius apollo, assembly GCA_907164705.1. NCBI lineage: Eukaryota > Metazoa > Arthropoda > Insecta > Lepidoptera > Papilionidae > Parnassius > Parnassius apollo. Next base: position 12,725,649 of record CAJQZP010001697.1, read on the forward strand.
TCGATTTGACGCAATAAAATTTTACGCCCTTTTTTTTTTGGATATGAGTGTATTTTGAGCATTTTTTTTGTAAAGAAGTTTTTTGCCATTAATAGTTTTCTTACTTTTTAAATAACTTGTGAACAACGTCCATAGATTTATCAACTATGTTAAGTGACATCTTGGATACAGCATAAATAAATACCAATAGGGACATCCGTGGACAGTTGTCTGAATAATTCACGTCGTTTTATCGAGCACCGACGGTTTGCGTGTCGCTCGATGTCAACTTTATCGAGTTTATGGTCAGTTATAAGCCTTCCTCAAATGCTGGATATCGCAACGAGTAAGTCAATGTCAGGCTAATTGATACCTTGACGTAGTGTCTTTTTAGAAGTGATAAATGTCACCAATGTCTATATTACGCAGATTTATTTTTATTTACTTTAATTCAGTTTATTTGATTCAGATTTTGCTGTTACCAATGTAGCATGTATGTTGTTGTTTATTTAATTCCTATATGTTTTGTTCTTGGTGTCATTTTAAAGGTTAGCTTAATTCATCATCATCATCATCATTACATCCATTCACTATTCCAAGGAACAAGGGCCTCCCCTAAGGAATGCTCCAAAGACGGTCCTGAGCAACCTGCATTTTTTATAGAAGAGTGGGCAAACGAGCACGCGGCTCACCAGATTAAAGGTGACTACCGCCGCCCATGAACAACTGCAGCACCAGAAGAATTGCAGGTGCGTTTCCAGCCTTTTAGAAAGGAGAGAAAAGAGCTTACTTTTCACGAAGGTCCCTATGTCATATCGGTCCGGAAAATAGCCGGTGGTAAACGATTCCAAGAGGGGTCGTACTAGAAAGAAAACACAGATGGTATGGATGGTATCGGAAGTTTTTCCGCGATGTGCGTTCGTAAAATTTGGCGACTGGATTTAATCCGAACAATTACTCAGCTGCAACATCCCTTCGCAGGGATTCTCCAGGTGCTTGTACCCTGCTGGTTAGTCCCTTATTTAATTCCGCCACCATGTTGATGGGGAGGCAAAATTGGGCCTCCGGCCACCTGAACTTACCAGATGAAACGCAGAAGCAGAGCTTTTACTTGACGCTGGTATTCTGTGAGGTCGTTGTACCACCTCAGTTTGAGCCGGCCCATGCGTACAACAGCAAAAGCTGCCGCGTGACTCTACCACTGTTAAAATCCATCGACTTCCTGCATGTCCAGTGGACCCCCACTAGATGGAGTGATGACCTCGCCTTACACTTCACATACCGGTATGAGGCTGCCACTCGAGAACCCTTTTTCCCCATCGGTTGTCATTGGGAAAAAATGACAACCGATGGGGAAAAGATTTCTTGAAGTGTATGCTGCGCTGTCCCAATGCGTGTTGGTAAACTTCACGTGTCTTAGAAATATTTTTTTCTTATTTGTGAGACATGCAGGTTTCCTCACGCCGTTATCGTTCACCACCGAGCACGTGCTAAATCAGCGCTTAATTTGTTGCAATTGACAATTTCATTGGTGTATGCATTATGAAATTTACAGCGAACGCTTAACCCCTGAGCTTCCACGGCTCACACTTATTAATGTAAAACACAGAAATATTTCAAAGTATCCGTAAAGCAACCAATTATATTGATAGAATAATTAAGGAAACACGTGTTCGTGTCACCACATGCTTTATCTCTGAAGAACTTCATTAGTATTCTGCGCGCGATCTCCAGCACTTAGCGTGAAGATACGAGCCGACGTGACGCACTGTCGTGATCCATCTTGTCAAGGTAACCGATAGCATTCAAGTTTATTGAAACCATGTTTACGTAAAGCTGGTAGGCAATACCACTTTGTGAAAAAGTTTTAAGCGTCAAAATTGCCTAAATTTGTAAAGCCATTATAGAATTAAGACAAACTGCCTGTCATAGAATAAATGTATCTTCTTTTGTTTAAGGCAAATATGGTCTTCACTCTTGTTCGTTATTGCTACGCAATTAATAGAGTAGTAAATATTATATTAAATACATATTATATAGGTTGTTAATTTTAACTGGTTGGAAAGAAAATTACGTGCCATTTTAGTCTATGGATTAGGTAATATATAAATGGGGAGTAAAGTTAGGACGAGCCCAGCTGGGAATTCATGCTATATTTTCGAGGATTTTAAAGGGCATGAACTTTAATCAAACCTAAGACCCGATACACACCAATTAGTTGAAAAAACCTATAACAATATTTAGTCAATAACTTTAAGTAAATAATCACGAATTTAATAAATTTTAATTTAAGTATATGCTATAAAAAGATAAACCTTTCTTATTTTCGAACACCGTATCGTAACGGTAATTACAGCCTATTAAAATCCAGTGCTAAAAGGCCTCCCCCATAGATCGACTCAGAGGCCATAGTTGCCATATGTATATTATGCCATAGTTGCCAAGCTTGTCAAGCGGATTGGCAACCGCAGTTTTTATTTTTAATACGAGTATTACCCATCTACTGATTTTTTCCCCTTTGTTGCTTCTTACTACACCCACGGGATGTTTTGCGGTATCAGTAAATTTGATGATGTGAGCCACCATAAGTAATTTACCTATCAGAATTTATAAAGCGATTAACTGAAGGAAATGGACGAATGGACTGCCATATTTTATATAGTAAGACTATCCCCGCAGCCTTTTATCTTATAGTGTTTTTTTATACAATAAGGTTGATAAACGAGCACACAGTCCACCTGATGGTAAACGGATGCTGTGGCCCATAGACATCTACATTTATCCTCGATTAAGAATCAAAACGCAGATGCGTTGTCACCCCTGAGGACTAAGATGGAATGCCTCGTTTCCTGTTAAAAAGGGTCTCCGGTTTTCTGCACTCACCATACGAAACACAGCAGCATTAAGCTGATATTTTACGCTGGTATTCTGTTACAGTGTGGTCCTTTCCCGGTCGGGATGACCCGTTCGTGCTACAACCATAATATAGCTGCAGCGTGGCTCTACCACGTATGGCAAAGTAGAGCCTGCAGCTTGACTATTTACGAGCTAAATAAGAAGAATCTCTGGAGTAAAATTCAGTTCCACGCTCATAAGAAGTAAAAGATGATATCGTTTTCAAGCTAATAACATTGATATATGTAGTATTTGTTATATATTTTAGATGTAATGTACCTACATACACAATCATTTTGTTAGGTATTAATAAGATATTCTTCAAATTTCGTCATATGCTCAACTTTTGTTAGTGTCTTATAATTAAACTTGAGTGCTCCAGGCGAAGATGGAATTACAGCGAAGCTTCTGAAAGCGGGTGGAAAAGCAGTACTTGAGGTCCTTATGAAGCTTTTTAAACCTGTCTTCCATAGAAGCACTACGTATGTGGACTATGAGAAAGCCTATAGTTCTGTAGAAATTTGGGAGGTGCTACAGTTCCTTCAGCGAAAGAGACTGTAGGCACCGCCCAAATTTCAAACGCTGGTGCCAGGTTGACTGTCGGTATATTGAAATGCTGAGGTGTTTGTATAGAAGGGCTATGATGGCTATTGGAATACAGAACCAGAGTACAAAACCTATCCAACTGCAGAGAGGTGAAAGACAAGGTGACGTTATATCTCCGAAACTCTTCACTGCCGCATTGGAAGATGTTTTCAAGCTACTGGACTGCAAAGGATACGGTATTAACATCAATGGCGAGTACATCACTCACCTTTGATTTGCCGACGATATATCCTTATGGCAGAATCGCTGGAGGACCTAAGCACTATGCTCAATAACCTCAATAGCGCCTCTCCTCTTAATTTGAACATGGACAAAACAAAGATCATATGTAACATACATGTCAATACTATGCCGGTAGTTGTTGGGAGCACTAAGCTCGAAGATGTTAATGAGTAGGATGTTTACCTGGGACAAATAGTCCGACTAGGGTTAGTTCAACTTCGACCGCTAGGTCAATCGCACACATCTTTCTGTCAAGTATACCTCAAAACCTGAAAACGAGATCGTACAAACTGAGCGTGTTGTCAATGATGACTTATGGATCTGAGACGTGGACCTACATTGCTGGCCGAATGTGGACACTGAAGGTCGCTCAAAGAGCTATGGAGATGGCAATGCTCGGAGTTTCTCTGCGTGATAAACTTAAAAATGAATTCTGGCCCATTTTCCAGCGAGATGGCGCTGAAGTCATAAGTCAATCAGTAATTTTTTTAGTTTATTTGGATTTTTGTGTATTTGGAACATTATTAAGTCGTAGAAGTAGCTACCGCGGTAATCGGACATTATACTTTATTGTACTAGATCCGCAGTAGAACTGGAGTGACCAACATAGCCCAAAGGATTAGTAAGTTGGAGTGGCAATGGGCCGGCCATAGTATATCTAAGAATCGACAATTGTTGCGAGTCTGGATGTAAAAAAATTATATAACTCTATAAATAAATGTAAGAGAATTTCATAATTCGGTTTTGACCTACTTCCTGACGCCTGAACAAATTGAAATTTCGCAGATGTATTAAGAACAGGTCATTATCATCATTATGATTTAACATTCTGAGATGGATTATCACAGCTCATGATTTAAGCATATGTTTTAGTGTTCAAGCTCTAATGATATAAAATCTATTGCGTTAAATTGTTATTATGGTAAATATTTTTCAGCAGAAATATGAAATACCAAAAGCAAATATATTTTTCTATTTAAGGAACCTATTTATATGTTTGTGTTGTTTGTATGTATGTCCTTTTGTGAAAATTTAAGTTACTTTAGTAAAAGTAAGGAATTACTTCCCAATGCTTCAATTGAACTCACGTACAGCTCACATACGAAGTGATTAAACTAAATTATATAATAAAATTTCATATTAAACTTATTTTATATAATGTGTCTTATTTGGAAGTTGTTTTGGCAATTTTTTTATAGGATAAGGGCGACAAACGAGCACACAGACCACTGATGTTATGTAGTTTCTGTGGCCCAAAGACTTATACAATTAGCACCCATGGTCACGGAGGACTGGTGTGTTCGACGTCACAATTCTATATTTAACCATGGCTAAATTAAAATTTATTTTTAATCTAGATGTAGCCGTGGTTAACTGTGACATTCGGACATCGAACACCGCAAGTTCCCCCAATCTACCAAATTACCAGTACCAGTTTGTACAGTCATGATAAATCCCACACCCAATGATGCATTTAGAAAGAATGTCACAGAGAGAAGAATAAAACTCTTTCTTTAATATACTCATAGTTGAAAATTTAGTTTAAAAAAACGAGACATCCTTTAGGCGCGATCCATCATACAACCTGAGCAAATGGAGAATTCCATCTACAATGAGACACTTTGCAATGCAGTACCAATTGACAACAATGAGTACATTTTAATCCAAAACCATAACAGCCTATAAAGTCCAATTCTGAACATAGGCTATTTCCATAGATTACCACGTAGGGAGGATCTTGCCATAGTTGCCACGCTTGAGAGACGGGTTGGCAACCGCAGTTTTTTAATATTTTGAGTAACAACAGTCGGGAAGATGCTGCTGGCCATCTCCTGTTTCAATTTCCCTCTGTCGCCTGTTACGACACGCACGGGACGATATGGGATATTGGATATCCTTACACCGCCACTACACGGTCACATTATTAGATATCAATAATTAAAGACAGCCAATGAAAGTCCACCGCTTACTGTATTTTATACGTGATAGAGCCACGTTGCGGCTATACAATGGTTGTAGCACGAAAGGGTCGGCTCGGGGAAGTACCCCGCTCTCACAGAGTACCAACGTAAAATAGCAGCTTGATACTGCTGTGTTTCGTATAGTGAGTGTAGAGAACTGGAGACTCGTTTTACTGGGATCGAGGCATTCCATCTTAGTCCTCAGGGGTGACAACGCATCTGCATTTTTATTCCTAATCGAGGTTAAATGTAGATGCCTATGGGCCACAGCATCGACTACCATCTGGTCGACTGCATGCTTGTTTGTCACCCTAATTCTATTTTAAAAAAATGCCTTCCCATATATTACCTCATAAAGAGGATATTTACTATAACTTGGCTTGGCAACCATAATTTTTATTTTCTATTAGTTATTAGGAAGACATTTCTACCCGCGTCCCAATTTGTTTCGCTCTGTGGCCTCTTACGACACCCACGGGACGATATAGGGTAGTGGATACACCAGTACACGATCAAAACATTTTATGATAACGAAATTGGTAATTAAATATTAAGAATCATTTTAAGTCAAATTACATTACCTTAAGAGTTATGACATTTATAATAATAGTAGTTACCTACGATTAATAATTTATTAAGCGTAGGTAATAATTTATTGCTAAAACCTCTCCAGCTCAGTGACAAGCGAAAGATTTCGCCCGCGGTGATAATTTGTAAAACTCCGAACTGCTAGGTGTACAATCACCGCGTCCGTTTTTTTATGGCGACATACTAATTCTACGTCCGTTTTAACAGCGGATTTTTAAATCGTACTCTTCTTGTGCGTGGAACAGAGAGGGCGACACCCACTGTCTCTCACACTTGATTAGTTCCCCGGGATGCACGTGAAAAGTGACTCGAAACGAGTAGTAACCTATAATTATCTAAAGAGAGACCATTTTCGAAGAGAAACGATGATTTAGTTAAACGTTTTTTAAGGTCTTGCTGTGATTTGTTGACCAAACATTTGGTTGAGACACACGACTCCTACCGACAAAACATCGGTGTTCCAAATAATATTCAAATAAATAATTACAAAATTACCTATAGCGTCGAAAGCGCACGTACATTTTAACTTTAAAATTGACAGTAGTAGATATAATGGTTATGGGTGCGGATTATAAACTCGGAAAGTCGTGGTTCGAATCCACCATTCGACTACTGTTCTTTTGAATAAAACTACATTTACGGATTTAATCGCGTTTAATTAACTATTTTAACTTATTTTTAATAACCGACGTTTCGCGTGTTTTACCGCACATATGGTCACGGGGGACTGAGATGTTTGACGTCACAATGTCTACCTTCAGTTTTTGAATATTAATTTTTGATTCAAATATGGAGTGTAGAGGTAAGGAGGATTCTGTACAAAAAAATTTATTGTTAAAAAAGTTATTTTATCGTTTTCAAAATTTTTATTTTCAAAATCACTCGGCGACTTTTTCTAGGTAATATTTACAAAATTATTTTAGACAACGTGAGTAGTTGAGGTTTTAAATACTGCAGTTTCGTCAACTACTTTACTCACCACGAATATTAAATTCCTCAACTCAGCACATTTCATTCCGTCGACAACTGCTAAGTTCATTTCATCCCAGTAGCTACTCCGGCGCTGTTGTGGAGAGTTTGTGAACTGTTATTTACTGCTTACATATGGACACTTTTTCAATTATTCTCCTGCGGGAAATAAAGCAGAAGAGTTTAAAATAATAAAAAACTGCGGTCACCAACAATCGTGAAAAAATTGGCAAATAAGGGTCTATGTTTAGGAGTGGGCTCTTGATATGATCTAATTTCTTTCTTTCTTTCTTCCTTTCTAATGAATAAATAATTGGATATTTTCTTAGATATTTTACAACAAAATCGAGTTGATTCTTTGTTCGCCTGTCTTCATAGCCATGTGTATAAATTTCAAAAGATGTTCCGAAATTGCCGGTTCTCTTGTCATGTTACAATAGGGACTAATTAAGAGCCCTCAGAGTTAATTAGGTACGGGGTTTTGGTAATATTTTCGAAGCTTAAATTCTCTTTTGTCTTTGTTTGTGAATAGGCACCAGAAGGAGAGGGCAATTTCGTGGTCACAGTTATAATAAAAACAAATATCGTGATATAAATAAGGGAAATTTACTCGGGCCCAGTGAAATCCAATGTTTTAGTCTCGATACAGCGTTGAGCTAAATGATATCCATTTTCCCAATATGCCACATCGTATGTGATACAGCCTACGCGCCACCGCTAGACTCAAGGGATATATGCATAGTAGTAGGTTTTTAGGGTAAAGGATTACCGCTCGATCCAGTCGACCCAAACGTCGTAGGCACATCACACAATGTCACTACACCTACACTAAATGGGAAAAGCACTGTTATGATTACGAATGGGGCGCATCGCACCCATAGACGGGCACGACGCGTTCCAGCATACACCGCGTACACACCGTACACCCGCGTTCCTGGGCGGTTCTCACCGCCCAGACCATCGACCGACACGAATCAGAGACAGAGAGCCGCACTCCCCCCTCGGACAGCGGTTAGATAGCTCAAATACGGCTAAAAAGGCGACATGATGTAACTAATGCTGGTAACAATACCAAATCATAAACCATTCATCATCATCCTTACCTTGCCTTTCCCTTTTTAATTAGCTGAGTCAGACGAAGTTGTAAGAGTCGCATAGACTAACAGCGTTAACATCCAGAAACTAGTGTAAAGGATTTTTCCTATGCTTCTCTGCTTACCTTTCTGGAAATTTTAAACGTAGACCTAACGATTCACACGGGTGATTTCTGCATCTCGACAACAGCGTCACCTACCAAGTCCAATCGAGTTTTTAAAGCATCCAGGGCCCCACTCAAATATACACAAAAATAAATCAAAATCGGTCGAGCCATTTTCGAGTTTTTGCAATACCAACGGACACCATATATATAGAGATAAGAGTGACTCACGAGCACACAGTCCACCTGATGGTAAGTGAATACTGTGACCCATAGACATCTATATTTGTCCTTTATTAAGTATTAAAATGTAGATGCGTTGTCGTATCCAATAAAAAGGGTGTCCAGTTCTCTACACTCACCATACAAAACACAGCAGCATTAAGCTGGTATTTTACGCTGGTATTCCGTGAGAGCGTGGTCCTTCCTCGGTCTAGCCTACTTATTCGTACTACAGCCATAGTACAGCTGCGGTATGGTTCTACCACGTTTAAAATAGCTATTTAGTATCATTTATATATATTTGTTAAAAATATTTTTATAAATAGTCATTGAAATAGTAGAATTGAAATAGTTTGATAGAGGAACAGATGTGTTATGCGTAAATGAGACGAAAAGGAAGGGGAAGGATGTCACTGCACATGGGATGTATACCGCATACTGGTCTGGTGTAGACGATATCGAGCGGGCATGCCAGGGAGTAGGTATCATCCTTTCAGAAAGAATGGGCCAATGTGTGAAAGAGTATGAATGTGTAAGCCCAAGACTGCTATGGATACGAATGAAAGTGGGCTTAAAGAAGTTGTTTGTGTTAGGGGTCTACGCCCCAGACATCTCTAAGCCCAATTATATCCGAGAGCAGTTTTGGGAAATGGTAAGGATGGTGTTAATGAAGTGTAAGAGAAATGAAAATATTATTATGCTAGGAGATTTTAATGGAAGGGTTGGGGTGAGGAGGCTTGGTTATGAAAGGATATTGGGAACGTTTGGTGATGAAAGCATAAATGAGAATGGTGAAAGTCTCCTCACCGTATGTATGGAAAAGAATCTTTTTGTGACGAACACTTTCTTTTGTCATAAGTGATATTGAAAGAAAAAAGGCAGTCTTTAGACATCTTAATAAGAGAGTAAAAGAAGTAGTTGAAAGAAAAAAAGCAAGAAAGAACGGATAAGAATGATAGAAGAATATTGGATAACTTCCAGGCAAATATTAAAATGTTCTGGAAACTTATAAGAACTGCCAGGGGACATTCAAAACAGCCTATGATGAATGCTATAAGAGACGAGAATGGCTATATTCTGAATGATGAAGTTTTGAGTTTAAAGAGATGGAAGGAATATTTTGAAAGCGTGTTTATGAGTGAGGAGACAACGTGTGTACTAAGTGGAGTAGAAACACCGAAAGAAGAGGAAAGAGGTAGCGAGATAAGTATAGATGAAAAAATGAAAGCAATGAAAAGCATGAAAGCTGGTAAGGCTGCCGGATATGATAGAGTTTCACTCGAAATGCTAAGGGCTGGAGAGGAAGTGGTGGCAGGCCTGCTGTACACCTTGTTTAATTTATGCTGGGAACTGAAGCGGGTACCGGTAGACTGGTGCAAAGCCGTAATAGTCCCAGTATATAAAGGAAGAGGGTCGCAGCAGGACTGTAAAAACTACCGTGGCATCAGCCTTCTTAGCATTGTGGGAAAACTGTATGCTAAAGTACTGATTGAAAGGGTCATGAAAGAAACTGATGGAAAAATTTGGGATTTGCAAGCGGGATTTAGAAAGGGAATGGGATGTACAGATCAAGTCTTTTCCATGCGCATGATCGCGGAGAAGTTTCTGGCCAAAAACCAGAAGGTTTTATGTGCGTTCATGGACTTGGAAAAGGCCTACGACAGAGTGGATAGGGATTTGCTATGGCAAACACTGAACTCATTTGGGTTGAGCGCTGGCTTGATACAGGCATTGGAGTCTCTTTATAGGGACTCTAGTGCTTGTGTTAGGATCAACGGGGTCTACTCGGACTGGTTTGACATCCATAAAGGTATCAGACAGGACTGTGTGGCTTCCCCGTGGCTGTACAACCTATTTATGGACAGTTGTTTGGAAAATTTGAAAGTTGAAGAATGCGGTTTAAGAATGGGTGAGTTAACCGTCAAATGCCTTTTGTACGGCGATGACCAAGTTATTCTTGCGTCGTCGGCGGCCGAGTTGCAAATGATGGTTACATTAATGAACGGATCATTAAAAGAAAGGGGTATGAAAGTGAACGCAAGTAAGACGAAGGTTATGGTTTTTGAAAGAGAAGAAAGTAAAACGATTTGTGAAATAAGAATAGAAGGTGAGTTGATCGAGCAAGTAGATGAGTTTGTATATTTATTTGGGCTGCGTATTTAGCAGGGATGGGAGATATGATAAGGATATAGAACGACGAGTGAATGCGGGAAATAGAGTAAATGGGGCCTTGCACTCTATTGTGAAGAGTCAAAATGTGTCGAAAAAGGCACGTATGGCAATTCACAATGCTGTGTTGGTCCCTACTTTAACGTATGGTAGTGAAAGTTGGGTGTGGCAGAAGAAGCACGAGAGTAGAATAAACGCAGTAGAAATGCGGTCGTTAAGGAGTATGTTAGGGCTGAATCTGAATGACAGGATAAGGAATTGTGTAATAAGAGAAGAGTGTGGTTTGCAAGATGATGTGGTGACCAGGATTAAGAAAGGAATGCTTCGGTGGTTTGGTCATGTGGAAAGAATGAATGAGGAAAGAGTGACAAAGAAAATTTATGGTGCAGAAGTGAATGGCAGAGTCGGAAAGGGCGTCCTCGGCGAAAATTTATCGACCAAATTTGCGATTTATTGAAAACGGGCCAAATTAGGAGTACCCTTAACCGACGAGCATGTATGCGTAGGCGTATGGATGTGAAGGAGGCAAGAGAGGTGTGTCAGGATCGTGCCAAATGGAAGTCTGTAGTCTCTGCCTACCCCTCTGGGTGACAGGCGTGAGTGTTTATGTATGTAAATAGTCGTTGCTGTCCGTGGATGTAAAATGCTGCCGACTTTAAATATATAAAAGATTAGATGCGTTGTCAACCCTGAGGTATGATTTGGAACGACCTACAACTTGTAATTAAACTGGATTCCTGGCTTGACCGGAAAAGAATAAGCTTTTACAAAATACTATCGTAAAATATAAGTTTAGTATATAAGTTTAGTTATAAGTGTTTCGTATAGTGAGTGAGAAGAACTGAAGACGCATTTTACTGGCGAAGAGGCATAACATCTTTGCCCTCAAGGTTCACAACGCACCTGTAATTTAATTAAATTAACTTTCTATGGGTACTAGCAACCACTTACCATCGAGTAATGCGCTCTTTTTTAACACGCTTTTATGAGCTTCGCGTGTATCTGTCTATCTATGTAACGGAATCTTCTAATGTAATTTTCACCAACCTGATGACGGCGATTGACTTGAAAATGCGCAACTCGTATCAAGGGCCGATTAAAATACAATAACTTAACAACAGTATCCTAGTACCCTGAGCAGGATCACCAGGATAATTCTCTCTAGTCACCATAGCTCATGATCAATGCGTTTTAATAAATTTTCATATTATTTATGGCATCCTTATTTGAATAAAAAAGCGCTAGTCCAAGTTATGTGAGTAATGATTTTATAATGAGATGATATTCGAGGTCAATCCCAGTCAAGTCAACTCAATTATAAAACTATAATAGAGGTCACAGAACAAGATGGACGTAATGGACATTACACACGGACACGGAACTCGTACACCATCGGTGAGATACATCAGACGATAGTGTTCAAACAATAGACGATCTCATATAGTAATTTGTATGCAAACCGCGGGAACAAATTTTCCTAATTTGTTACTTGCCTCTGTGATTCGATGTTTTCTTGAAGCTAGTTATTGTTGGATGCGGCATTGTTGCTATTATAACAATATATGGTTATAACGACAGTAAGTCTAGTATATCAATTAGACTACTGGTTTATTGTGTTTTGAGTTCGATCTTAAATCAGAAGTTTTCTTTCTCACACAACTTCATTGTATAATCGAATACCACCTGCGATTTTTTGCGAAATGAATACGACTTAGAAAGGAAAGCTTCTCTTTTTCTTTACACTCATCATACGAAACACAGCAGCATTAAGCTGCTGTTTAGTGCTAGTATACTACATGCTAGTATAAGTACAATTCAACTAAATTCAAACAAAGAGGCCCACAGAATATTATTCATCCATGAGAACTAAGATGAAATTACGACACATTTTCTCATCAGGTATGCCTCAAAACCTAAAAACTAGATTGTACAACCAGTGCGTGTTGCCAGTGATGACTTAGGTATGGATCTACAACATGGTCCTTTACTGCTGGCCGTATTAGAACGCTCGAGGTCGGTCAGCGACTTATGGGCTTAACGACGAGAGGGCTATGCTCGAGGTTCTCTGCGTAATAAACTTATAAATGAGGATATCCGCAGTAGAGTCAGAGTAACTGCAATAGCTCAACGGATTAGTAAAATGAAGTGGCGATGGGCAGGCCGCATAACTCAAAAAACCGACTACTGATGCGGGAAAAAGATTCTCGAGTTGCAGCTTCGTAACGGTGGGCAAAGTGTAGGCCGATTTCGCGATGGATGGAGTAACGATCTGGTAAGACTTGCAGGAAGTCAATGGATGCAGGTGGCCCAGGAACTTTGTGGTATTCCTTGAAGGAGGCCTATGTTCAGCAGTGGACTTGTGAAGGGCTCTAATGAACTCTGGATCTCTCAGCACCGCTCTAGACATGTTACCCGCCCGTTTTAGGCTGAATTTCCCTTAATCATACAAATACCAGTATCAGTATAACACATATAAATATCAGTACGAGACGACTTGTACTTGCGGTGCTACTCCACTGCTCTGGAATTTCATGGCTGACGTAAACAAGATTGTTATACCATTACCCATCGGATTCCATGAGATCTCATTGGCGTTTTCTACAGTGGCCTTTTATCATGGGAAGAAATGGGGTGATACGCTACCACCACACGGATTTACTAATTGCAATTAAAACGTAGTATTTTTATAAATCCATATAACAGTCCAATGTCCAACAGTATACGTGGAACGTGAAACTGAAATTATTTAAGTATTAAAAAAAATATATGTTTAGGATTTTAAAGTCACATATTTAAAAAAAAATACTTGGTGGTGGGACTTCTTTTTTGCTTAGGAATCCGTCCGGGTCACACCTTTTTTACTGTTTCTGTAGTCATATAACAGCGCGTACAATTCGCGGCACGAAAGTCTAGCGGTGAACGTTATTGAGCATAATTGGCCGTATTGAGCATTATTGCATATGCTTGGCTGTACGTATCATTCGCACGCGCTGATTGGCTCTCCAGTCGCATTCTGTCCCCCATACTGATATGACATTTATGGCTATCCCCTCCACGTTGCGTTCGATGCTAGAGTTGCGTGCCGCGTTTCTTACGCTGCTGTGTTTCGGTCTGAAAGGTACAAAAAGCCAGTATAATTACAGATTGTAAGGCATTCCACCTCCTTCCTCAGAGGTGACAAAGCACCTCTAGCCTTCTTTGTTATGAACTTGGCTGTAGTAGCCACTTACCTTCTGGTGGACTGTAAGTTTGATCATCTCTTCAATTTTATTTAAATAAAAATACTTTTAATCTCTGCACGGCATAGCGATAATATGTACTTTATAAAGATAATTTAGTTTCTAATTCTATGTGCCTGATGCACATAAAATCGGAAACAATTGTGGGAGATGTGCGTGGGGACTGAAGATTGTCGCAGTTCTGTTATATGCTGATAGCAATCTCGACGTTCTCATACGTAGCCTGCGACAAGTTTTAAAGAGGCCTTCGAACACATTTTGTTTTTGTTTTTTATTGCAAGTTCACATATGGATGCCCTGTAAAGAAAAATGTCATTGTTTCGTGACAGTTTTCGCTTGTCAATTAAAAAAAAACACCTTTAAACCTTTGAGTATTAAACCAAAGAATGGCACGCACTTCCACAGCGGTTAAGAATTTCAAATTATTATAATATAAAGTAGCTGCATCGCTATGATGAAATTAAAAAATATTGTAAACATATTCGTAATCGAGGTATGATATTATAAAGAAATATTGTAATACACATTAAGAGTTGGTATCCGAAAATTCGTGTTACTAAAATGACCGAAGAATGAACAAAATATTCCAAAAATTATATGTGCATGTCTAACCCGTTGCAATTAATAATAGCAAAACTAGTAAATATCATATTAAATAACAAAAGTCCCTTTTTATTATTTTATTCTGAAGTTATTATTTTAAACTAGATAGACACACGCAATTTTGGCTAAATTATTTCATTCCAACATTTTATTGAGTTGGTTACTAACCAAATTAGAGGATTAGAGTAAGTAAAATGAAATAACTGATTTGCCTACAACAAAAAGTAGTGTTTGAAAACCTACAGTTTATCAAACATGTGAACAAAAAGACCGTCGGTCTAGGTATGCCCTTGATGTGACTGCAGCTCATTGTTGACTTCCACTTCGAAAATTAGAACGCTATGTATATCATTTCAAGTTATGAGACAATCAACCTAACTACCTACTATAATAACAGTTTTTATTTCAATAAACTGTACAATTAATTCAAAAAATTTAAAGGTTTCATATTTAAAAAGCAATAGGTATTTATAAGGCTTTCCTACACAAAATTTAAAACACTTTGCAATCCATATATTTTATTTTCTATAGTATTGGATGATAGCTGACAGACGATTTCGCTGGTTCAGCATCACATGTTCCAATATCTGGGCTGGGGCACCCCAGTGCCAACTTCTCCACTCGCCAGAATCCGACGGAGAGCGAGTTCTTTTTGATCGACTCTATTCACCGGCACTGCGAAGAGATATGGGATCCCTATACATTTCTATCTTATTTACCACGGATAGTGATCATGGAAACTGTTAGGATTAATCCCATCCGCTAAATTCTACCAACACACCCCGGGACGAAACTCTCGATACCATCCACACGAGCTGGATGCTAGGCGGTCCACCACCGTGCAATTTACTAGAAGTTTTCTTCTCCGCACGACTTCTTTGTGGAATCGTTTACCACCGGCAATTTTTCCGGACTTTTTTTTAAAAGCCGACAACGCTCCTGCAATTCCCCCTGGTGTTGCAGTTGTTCTTAAGTGAGGATTGACACTTACTATTAGGTAAGCCGCAAGCTAGTTTGCCTCTCTTATATACGAAAAAAAAATAAGGGTCCACCTTCATGGTAAGAGGCTACTGTAGCTCTTGGACAATTGCAAACAATTACAAATTAAGAAGGCTTTGCCTCTCAGAAGTACTCGGAAGAAAGAAAATACCTCCAATAAATAGACCGCTGCAGCTATAATATGGTTGCTGCACGAATGGATCAGCTTCGAATATTTGCCAGTTTTATTAAATAATAATTTAGAATTCATGGCTGTAAATACATAATGAATAAAAAAAGTACGCTTCAAAATAAATAATGTGAGACTGATGTGCACAGCTCAATGTTTACGTATATTAACAAAAGCCATTTAATATTTATTCTCTAAAATATTTTTGCAATATGGCGTGAGTTAATAGTCAGTCTAATCGGAATTAATTCCAAAAAAAGGGAGTCCATTATTGTGTTGTCAGTCTTGTGGACTAAAATTTCTCAAAATTTAATTTACATAAATAGGTATTTTAATTTTATTATCCTTCTTAAAACATTTTGATACCTAGCTGTTCTTAAATGCTGTCAATAGCTGTCAAGGTGAAAAAGAGAATAAACAATGGAACATTTATTAAGTCAAAAACCTTAAAAACCAATGTTACTAAGGTGCTTCGGTTATGCGTGTCACAGAGGTAGCAATTACAAAGATAATTAAACGACGCCAGTGACACTTGTCTCCATTATATGCAAATTTATACAGACAAACCATCTCGCTAATAATTAGCTACTTATGTCGCGTTTACACTGTACGAATAATTGCAATAATTATTCGAATCAAATCAAATCAAATAATTTATTTGTAAAACACAGGTAAAAAGTTACAAACTTGGTGGAAAAGGCATGATAAGTAACGGTATGATATGTTTCGCCTACAAAGGCATACAAATATTTGTTTATCATTATCACCTGGCAATATGAAAATTAATTTTTAATAAAATAACAATTTCAATTACAATTAGTATGTTTAGAAATAAAATTAATTATTATCTTAATTATCAATTACATAAATATAAACATATAATAAATAAATCGTCCATTAATTATTGTAGGTACTAAAAACCATTCATTTTATCTTCAAAGTATTCGTTGATAGAGTAGTATGCTTTATATATTAAAAAACTCGAAAGCAATTTCTTAAATTTGTCTATATTATCAGTTTCTTTGATGTTTTTTGGGAGTTTATTAAAAATTTTAGGAGCCATACCCAGGAAACTTTTTGAATACAGGGCTGTTTTATGAGGTTTTGTGCGTAGTTTATTCCTATGTCGTTTATTATTAGCGTTTTCAAACATGCTAAAATGTTTCCTTACAAACATAGCTCTTCAAATATATATAAAGATGGTAGGGTCAGAATGTTAAGATTAATGAAATGCGGTTTGCAACTATCGGTAACCTGCAACTGACATACTGCTCGTAAACATTTCTTTTGCGCTTTAAATACTAGTTCGCGTTTTGCAGAATTTCTCCAAAATATTATACCATATCTCAATGTTGAAGAGACGTATGCATGGTAGGCGGTTATGACTGTTTCACGATTTGTAATTTTTTAAGGTTATGTAGTGCATAGTGGAATTGATTTATCTTTTTTATTATGTGTTCAATATGTTTACTCCATGTCATTTTATGTTCAGCCAAAATTCCCAGAAATTTTGTGTGTTCTTTTTCGTTTACGATTTTAGTTTTATAGTTAATAAGTTTTGCTTGTTTTTTTTTCTTTGTTTGAATGACATAATATGCGTTTTATCCAAATTAATTTTAAGATTATTGTCATTCAGCCAGTCTATTATCCTGTATAAATTCTGAGTTATGTCCGATTCAATTGAGACCTTGTCTCGTCCCGTGAATAAAACTGTGCTGTCATCAGGAAATAAGGTCATAGGGTGCTGAGTCACCTGAGGCAAATCATTGATATATATTAGGAATAGTAATGGACCGAGTACGCTTCCTTGCGGCACACCGTAGGTTGTTTGCTTTTGTTGCGAAAGGTATGTTATTTCAATATTAGTACAAGGACAGATCTTTTTTATTTTAGTAATTTGTTTCCTATCATTCAGGTTTGAAATAATAAGATTTAACACATTACACATTATATGTTTTTACTAAAATATTACACGAGAATAACAATAAATAATTATACGAGAAAAAGATTAGAGCTATTTTGAGTGTTAAAATTAGAGTTATTGTTTGAATTATTTTTGCAAACAATAACTCTAATTTTAACACTCAAAATATTTGCACACATTATCATCATTACCTAACTTATTTGCATTAATTACCAAGTCAGTCTGAGTACAATTATTTATTACGTCTTTTTTTATTCGCACACAACAACGCCATTCAAGAATTGACAGTAACAGTTTACATGAGGTGGATCGACATTATCTTGCATGAAATTATTGTACACCTAGAAAATTTTCAAAGAGAGAATTGATTTCAACTTTTGACGCAAATATTTTAATCAATTTTTAGCAGTGTTCCCAAAATGTGGATATTGTAGCTACAATTCTAGTACTCTAGAATTGTTGTAGTACTCTGCAGTATATTTGAATTCAACTTGTCCCTCCAGAGCAAGAATATTACAGATATCTTTAACTTTATTGTATGCATTAGGCAAGAAACTTGTTCAGTGTAAATGGGCCTTAAGTCGCGATGTGACGCAAGCTTGTTGAATATTGTCATAATAATTATAATTATTATGACAATGTAATAACAAGGGAGTAACACAAATATATACATTGTATAATTGTATATACATAATCTATGAAATACCGCATATTTATTTTGAGTTTTCTATATCTATTTCTGTGTACTATATCCATGAGCGATTATAGTTTGTAAGCAGATTTATTTTGAGCAACAGTTTGATTTTCACAGTCAAAAACAGTATGGTTGCAGAAAGGTGGTTTGAATCAACTGGGGAAGTATAACGCCCCCAAAGTATACCAGCGTGAAATAGTAGCCGCTGCATTTTAAATGACAAACTATATATATGTAGATAGTTTTGACAAACGACAGTAGCCTAGTAGGCAGGGCGCGGACCGCGTACTCAAAAAGGTCGTGGGTTCGAATCCGCAAATCGACTACTGGCGTGAACCACTCTTAACACAAGCAATTTAAGCTTACCACGAGTGGTTAAGGGGAATATTAGTAATGTTTATAGCATTGTTAATATTCTTTTTAAAAAAATGGTGAGCGAGGCTTGGAACCCTTTTAACAGGCATTCCATCTTAGTCCTCAGTTGTGACAACGCATATGCATTTAGTTTATTATTTTTATCTTTATTTATCTAAAGATGTAAGTATCTATAGGTCACAGCATTCATTTGATATCACGTTGATAACAGATAGCTCGTTTGTCATTCTTACTATAACAAAGCTATTTTATAGAAGGGGAGGCAAACGATCAGGTGCGGTCCACCTGATAGTAAGTGATCAAATGTTCATCAGCAATACCAGATGAATTGTTGTATCATTGCCGGCCTTTTAGAAAGGAGACTGCTCTTTTCTAGAATTCCTAAGTTGTATCAGTCTGGAAAAACCGCTGGCGACAGTTAATTCTGCTATGTAGAACGCATGGTAGTGCTTCTGCTGGCATCGAGATAATGTAGATGTAATTTCGAATTCATTCTTTGTTGTTGCAATAACTGTCCGAAATGGCAGAGAAGGTTCAGAATAAGTAATGTAGGCAAATGGTGAAGAAAAATTAATTTAAAAAATCTCAAACATCCTGTTTTTTATCTTTTAAATTCAAAATGCATTGTAATGCATTATTTTAACTGATTGTAATGCGCACGCACATATTCGTAAAGGTTGATCGGTAAGCAAAAAGGTTGTTGCCCGTAAATCATATTAAATTTGGTATAATTTCAAATAACAGTAGAAGCCTTATTTACGTGTATTTTTAAAAATTGCATTAATGGTATATCATTATTTATATAATATTTGAATTCAAGTTTAAAATTTGGCTATTCTTTGAAAAATAACCCTGTATAATCCCCAGTGGCGATGGCAAACAGTATACCAGTCCAAAGTAGCCATTAGATGCATTTTCTGTAAAGGTTCAGCTATACACTTCGAAGGGCTTTTAATCAAGAAAGGTATTTTGGTCCTCTGAATATTTTTCTCAAAAAAAGAGCCATTGCGATTACTTTGCTCACATTTTATATTTTTAAATACAAACTACATAAAGAAAAGTACCTATAAAATATGTTAAATAAGGGGTTTTACCGAATGACTATTATTTTACCGTATGGAAAAAATAGTGTAATAATATTTCAAAGAATAGAGGCCTTGTGACATTCATATTTTTTTATTTATTGTTTCTTTTTAATTTAAATTTCATTAAATTGATTTATCAATAAATACTAATACTATTTACTACTACTAATTTGAAGAAAGCTATTTACCAAATGGCCGGTTCAATATTCCGCGAGTAAAGTAGTAGGGGAAAAAGTTTAGTTTCCGAAATTAATTGGAAAAATATCATCTACTGAATTCACTTTTAATAAATAATAAGAGTAATAAGAGTTAACTTTTGATAAATAATAGAATGTGACTCATTAATACTAATCAGATGACGGCAAGTTTTAAAATTTAGCATTCCTAACCGCTACCACAGCGTTCCTAAAACATGATGTATATGATGATAACACAATCTTACGTGTATTTCAATATTAATCTTTATTCGATCTTGTAAAAGGATCATTTTCCTGGTCGAGCACATTGTTTGCAAAATAAGTTATCGTATGCCAATACCCTCGTTAATATTATAATTAGGAGTTCCGTGACCTTTAAAGTGTTAAATGACCAATTAATCAGTGAGTGTCTGATTAAAATCATTTTACAATCAGATATTTGGAAATCCGCAGCTAAAATCTTGATAGCTAAACAGTTTGAAGTTAATAAAGATTTTTCAATTAATTTATGACTATTTAATATCATAATATCATCAGTGTATTTCACTGATTTATCGTGCTCTATGGTCCAAAATTGAGAGGAAGCCAAATAAAATAAGTATTCATTCATTAAAACTTATCAAAACTCAAGTACTGAGTTCCGGTATGAAGAATAAAGAGAGTCGGTGAAATAACATGCCGCGAGGCATTCCATCTTAGGCTTCAGAGGAGACAATGCAACTGTAGACTTCTCGGAGTTTTGGCGGGAACTTGGCCGACGACGGACTGTCGCTCCTGTTTTGTCGCTTAAATAATGGTTTGAAGTGGACTTTAATTCGTAAAAGTGATGTGATTTTGTGAATTAAGTGTCTGCGCGTGTGAACTAGTAGAGAAAACGACGAAACCAGTTCTTTGATGTCGATATAAACCTCAAGTTAATTTGATCGCTTGGGCGCCTTATGAACTTGAGTGGCTGTCGTCATCAACAGTCCACTGGGTGAAGCTGTCGTCAAAATCTCCCAAAAACTTCGCGATGTGACGCATCAGCAAATTGTGAAGAAAAAATATTTAAAATGAAGATTCTGAAATAAATGGTAGGCTCAGAAAGGCTAGTACCCAGAGCCGTAAAGCCAGTTAAATTAAAAAAATGTGGACTTCTTTGTCTGAAGTGAACTGCAGCTGTCCACGAACTGAAATAGCCAGGACTGTTATTTAGTATGTCTCATAGATTGTCTCGTAGAAATAAAATAAAGCATAAAGGAAAGGTCTTAGCGTTCATATGTCTCAACCGTGTAGAATCAGTCTAGTCCACCCCATATTCCCATATAATCAGGGTGTCGTAAAAGGTGACGGAAGAATACTGAAAAGAAGATGGGCAGTAGCGTCTTTCGGATAATAATTCAAAAGAATACAAATCTACGGTTGTCATCCCAGGCGGGTTGCCAAGCGTGGCAACTATGGCAAAATCTACTGAGGGGGCCTACGTTCAGCAATGTACTGTTTATAGACTGTAATGCATTAAGGACAAGGAAGTGTCCGTTGCGCTGCCCCATTATGTATTGTCTTGAAAATATATTCTTTTTAATTTCTCGCGGTTCAACATTCATGTTCATTGATTCGGTGTAACATCCAGGTTTCCTCGCGACGTTTTCCTTCACAGCCGAACACGTGGTATATCAGCACTTAAAATATCAATCAACAGTTTCATTGAAGCCAGCGGGCATTGAACCCGGAATGCTCGCGTTTTACGACAAGCACTTAGAACCTGACCTTAAACTTACAAAAATTTTTGTCTTAGACCTTCGTTTTTAGACACATCATTAGACTATGTGAATTCTAAATCTATTATATATCTATTATATTGATATATAATAGATTTAGAATTCACTTTATTTAGAATTCATTAAGACTTAGTAAGGAAGATTAAACTGCATTATATTATGTATTATCCTCACTTTGCGTCTGCCTTTGTTTTTGTTATATTTATTACTAAGTAAGCATCATACTAAGGTCTAGTTATAAATACACACAATCAATGCAAATTATAGAAAAACTCTTTACGTAACGATGTAGTAAGCCTTCTTGTAGTGTAGTTACGGTTCTGTGTACTAGAGATAAGAAAAGAAGAAAAAATTTAGTTCTACAGTACAATAAATTCATAAAAAGGTAGTAAAGTTCATAGCGGTTGTTGATGATGTTTGATCGTCATAACCGAAATCGGACCTTTCGAATACTGTTGTGATAGTGTTAGCAAACCCATTATACACATCTCGTCCCGTGGGTGTCGCAAGAAGCGATTCCCTTGTAGGTACCGAGAAATGGCGGTATCGGTATCTCTTTACGCCAGAAGTAAATTTACTCAAACCTGAGACGGGGAGCAGAGTCAACGGTGTGAGAGATCTGGTACCGCAAAGCAATGTATGCCACGCGTGACGAATAAAGCGTATGAACCCTTCAACAAGAGCACGTGGACAAAAAGCACAGAAAATATAATAGTGCCTCAAATATACACGCAATTACAGATGCTCACACACTCATTACCTTTCCCGTTCCTGCCATACGCAGAATTTACTACATGTTGTGTCAGAGACACAGAAACGATGATAACACAACTCGAACCAAAATACTTTTTTTTGCTTGTGTTTGTGCTTGTAGCCACTGATTCCGTGATCGCCAATTTATAGTAAATCTATATCCTAGGGGGTGTCCTGTGTTGCTTGTAGTTTTTGACAACCGCATAATACGATGCTCAAACCAGTGAACAAGGTACGAGGATATTTAAACGGCTTATTATCTCAGTTTGCATCGTAGTTTGTTTTATATTTTTATACCTCGTCTTTATTTTTTTAGCTTACTCTGCACCTGTATAGTCTACTAAGTATTGCTTAGGCTTCTCAATGAATATGAGAAGGAACGGCAAAATTCCCGCATACAAATTCTGCAACAGCAATAACAAAAATTAAAACAACCACTTAGTATTAAAGAGTGATGGGAAAAGATCTACCCGATAGCTTTACCGCGCTTTAATGCATACTTTGTTATAATTGTACATTTTTTTCTTTTTAAAAGGCACGTTTTGTGTCATGCATGTTTTCTAGGATGTTTTCTTTCATTGTGAACATGTGTCAGCCCTTGTATAATAAAAAAACTTATGATCTAAACAATTTTAGTTGTTCCACGTCAGGTTTCGAGCTTAAGCTTCTTGTGTACCAAGGCTTCTATCGATTTCGATTATAAACATACCATCGCAAACTTGTGTGCGCGCTACTGAAACATTTTTTTTCTTTTTTCCAATGCCCAACTTCAATTGTACCTATGTTTATATATACTTATCTATGACATTTTAGATAAGTTAAAATTCATTTTTTCAAATCAATGCAAATCCTAAATAACGCAGAAAATATATTTTTGTA
The DNA here is from genome assembly GCA_907164705.1 of Parnassius apollo. NCBI lineage: Eukaryota > Metazoa > Arthropoda > Insecta > Lepidoptera > Papilionidae > Parnassius > Parnassius apollo. The sequence continues at coordinate 12,749,135 of CAJQZP010001697.1, forward strand.
CTGGCAACAAGGCACCACGTCCGTTTGCCTAATATCTATTTTAAGTGTGGCAACAATGTCATACCGACACATAATGGCGACATGAGAGTTTTGGCGCCAACGCGCGTGCCGCCCACTGTAAACACCAATTGTGAGACGTTCAAATTTCAAAAACATTCGCGCCGACGTGACGCAGTTTCCGGTGACGATTCCGTTTTACTTAGAAATTTGTTTTTCGTATTTGGTACAAAAGTGGGTTGTTAATTTGTAACGGATTTGTTTCTGTACGCAAACGTTATGTAACACGTGTCCAAATAAAAAACCTTTGGATGAAAATTTGATTTAAAATAGTAAATAGTAAAACAACAATATATACCTAAACGTCCTACGCCTGGATACAGGACGCCTCTCAGTTCAACGAGAATAATGTAGGCTATAGATGCACAATATTCACTTCTGGAAACGTAGACAAAAATAATAAAACGATGTAAAGATTTGATTTCGATAGAGTGAGGGACTCTTTGTAGAACCACCCTCTTGTCTGTTTTGCCATGCAGTTAATACATGCATTGTTGTAATTCGGTTTGAAGTCCATGGTAATACTGGCATAATTCAAGCCACGATGCATGCTAAATTAGTCTAAGGAACTCACAAAAAATAATCTGTAATTTAGTACTGATCTCAGCTGTTTACCTATTATGTATTTTGATCCCAACCCAGGATCTATGATTTAACTACGTATGTCATGGAAAATATAGGAAGATTTAATTGAATGCCTCGTTGCTTTCATTCACTTACATTATATTTTTAACGGTGGTAGTTCTCAGATATTTTAACGCATCTGTATTTTTATAATATTCTTATATATACTTTATATATACATATATATATACTTTCTCAAGCATATTTATTATTGACTATTGTATTTGGGTCACAAATTCCACTAACTACAACGTAAACTAGGAGTTTGTGCTCGTGTGTCACCTTTACTGGTATGAAAAAAAAAACTTAGTACATTGACTTGCACAAAAGGACTGTGTCGCTTTGGACCCAATTTTTTTTCATGTTGAAGTATTTTATATTCTAGGCCCTAGACTTTGGCTTTCCAAGACGTGTACCTGCTCAGCATCGCCGCATCGACTGCTGGCAGAGAGAGTTACTTGAAGATAGGAGTACAGGAAGAATTTCTTGACAGTAAAATCTAATAACTGATTTTGGTCCGATCCAAAATTCAAACCTGGGACAGCTTATGTTAATAATACAAAAAGCCTTACCTCGTTATATTCTAATGTAACCAATGGCAAACTTAATTCAAATGGGGACCTCGTACAGAAAAAAAATTAATAATTGACCAACGAATTTGAAATAGATATTCCCCGGAGCCCGACATAGGCGGGGACAGGGCTTATGAGTTTTGGTTTCGTACTTTTTTATTTTCGTCTGGGGGCTAAATTAAATTGAGGACGCACGTTCACGGCCATCCATTACCTACGTTGGCACTTGAATCTGACGCCGATCAACATTTTTGGAGTGTTTTTAATCTGGTATCAAAGTTAACCTGTAAAATACAATGTTTTAGAAAAAAACTGTTGTATTTTTTAAGTGCCATGCAATCAAGTCTTTTTTTTTTACACAGAATAGCAGCGTCAAATAGAAGTTTAATGCTGTTGTGTTTTGTATGGTGGAAACGATGCATTCCATCTTAGTCCTCACGGCTGACAACGCATCTGCATTTTGATTCGTAATCGAGGCTATATGTAGATGTCTATGGGCCACAGCAATCACTTACCATCATGTGGACAGTGTGCCCGTTTATCACCCTATCCTATAAAAAAATGTTACCTGTTGAACTTTTTTTTTATTCGTATTTTATGCGCTGCGATACCGTTCATCAGATTACGATAAAACTGTGTCAACATATTGCTTGCACTTCCACGAAGTTATATAGTTCGACCCGGTAGATGGCGCTTTTGTAGAATACAGATATCACCCGTGTGAATCCCGGGCAGATTGTTAGTTATAAATTTAAAAAAAACACAAATAGTGTTCTGTACAAACATTAGCCTATTAGTAGGGCGCGGAGAGTAAAATTTAAAAAATCATGGGTTCCAATTCGCCATTCCTTTACTGTCATGCTTTGTTGAAGGGAACATTTGTAATGTTAATAGCATTGTTAGTATTTTTATAAAAATATTAAGAAAAAAGTGATCCCTGCTCATCCCTCCATGATACTCAATTCATGTATAGGCACTTTTCCTTAGAAACACATTAAATAACGTAGTTTTGATCATTTTACCACGTTTTAAGTCACTTTCTTGTTTGCCTGTCTTTCCGAGTGGAATTTAGTGATTGATTTTGAAAATTCCCGATTAGCTAACTTGAGTAACTTGAAATTTTGAACATAGCTCAAATGCGGATGACAATGCAAGAATATGGTAAAAAAACGTGTTTTTTTTTAAATTCACTTGTTGTTTTCATTTTTGATTTAACGGCTCCGTGTCGCAGTGACTTCTTTGCATTGAGCTGCAGCGGTGAGTGCTGTGAGTTCGAACCCCGCACGTAACACGCATTTGTATGGCCTAGAAATAATTGTTCTGATTCTAAATATTTACATATGAACCCTACCCTTACCCTTGTGAAATGTATGTATGTAAACTTCTTCCACGATATAGGAGAAAAGTCAAGTGTGGTTTTTATGTTAGTTAGTTACAGCCAGTATACGACCCACTGCTGGGCACAGGCCTCTTCTCATTTCTGAGAGAGTTCTTTAGGGCAAGGAAATGTCCGCCGCGCGGCCCCACTGTTTTCACATGTCTACGAAATATTTTTTCTTATTTCTCAGATGTGCAGGTTTGCTCACGATGTTTTCTTCACTTCACATCATTCTTCTTGGTAAATTAGTACTTAAAAGTTCGATTAACAATTTCCTATTGGTGCCTGTGGGGAGTGAAGCCGAGTTGCTCGCGTACTATGAAATTAACAACGAGCGCTAACCATTTTCTTTAAATAAAATAAGAAAAAAAGGAAGAATGGACGCTTTATCACTTTTATTCAATATACTTTTTTATATTTTTCCCTGCAATACTTTTTAATATAAAAGACAGAGGATAAAGATTTTATTTGGTAAAGTTGGCATCAAAATAATGAATATCTTCTAATATTAACAATTTTGATATAGTATGACTTTTCAATTTTAATTTTGATAGTCCCATCAGTCTCAGTTATTCTTTCCTCTTTTTTCCCTGAAAATAACCTTTAAAGTTATTACTGATATAAAACGTTAGGAATATCTGAAATTAGACACAAAAAACGTGATACATTACATGAAAATTAGTTTGCAATTATCTATCCACTACAGCATATAAAATTCCACTGCTGAACACAGGGCTCTCCCATAGATTGCCTGATAGGGGGGATTTTGCCATAGTTGCCACGCTTGGCTAGCCCATCTCCTGTTTCAGTTTAGCTTACGGCATCCACGAGACGATAGTCGGTAACTTATGTAACTATGTATACTTTTATATACTCTGAAAATATATAAAATAAAAAAGCTATCACACTGTATACATCATACCAAGGTATGTCTGTTCTAGTTTCTCTCTGTCGCTTGTTACATCACCCACATGTTGATATAAGGAAATGGATATTCTTTCACCGCCTCTTCACGGTTAAATTAATAAAAAAAATAGTTATAGGCAATGTTAAGTCGTCGCATGATATTTTTTATGAATGCTACTTTATAATTTAAATATTATAGAGCATACTCCAAGACAAGATTAATAAAACTACTTTCTAAGGTCGTGACATCTACTGCAAAGGCTTTCATTAAACCATCGTCCCCTGTCTTGTGTAGGCGGAGTAAATAAAAACTTGTAGTTTTTGCCAAGTTACACGAGACTAACATTTGATAATACGCAAACAAAATTAAACCGTAAAACTTAATTTGTAAAGACGATAGCGTATGAAAAAAAAACCGAACAGTGGTTGTAGTAAAAAGTTACTTAAATATAAATTCACATCAATTAAAGCTATGTTTTGGAAGGGGCGGACTCGTTTGACCGTTGCTAAAACAAGATAAATTATTTCGTATGGCATATTGAAATTTTAAAAACAATCTAATACCATATAAACCTCAATTAAAATTCTTGTTGCTAATATTGACAATAATTAGAAAAAAATTAATTATTAGAGATGCCGCGAACAGTTGTTATAGCGAACAGTTGAATACCGATTAAACCGCCATTCCCTATCGCGAATATTCGCCATTATTATTCGATAAAAAACAGAATATAAAAAAAAGTTTCTTTGTTATCAAATAATAATATCAAGCTAGTAGTACTCTTGAACTTACCAATCATTTATTTGTTACCGTAATCTTAAATTTTTCTAAGCTTTTGAGAAAAGAAAACAAAAACTTTAAAAAAATCATTCTCATATTACACTGGTTTTACATTTTTAAATGCTGATATCCTTTTTCTTGTACCTATTTTACTGTGAAAACTTTATTTTGTATAATCCATATAGTACTACTAGCTGTTACCCGCGGCTTCGCCCGCATGGTCACTGGAAAATGAACTATCCATCGCTTATTGAATTGAAAGAAAACTGAGTTTTATAGATTTGTCAAAGATTGTCGTCAGCCTATTTAAATGTTTTGAAACGCAGCGTATAGGAAAGGGACATTTTTTTGAAAGGAAACTGTAGCATAGATATATCCGATAGGGATGCAGACTTTTGAAAAGAAACTGAGCTAAAATGATTCGTAGAGATGCAATTTTCTGAATTGAAAGGGAACTAAACCAAATAAAAGATTCGTCAGAGATGCAGCCTTTTGAGTTGAAAGGAAACTGAGCTTAATAGGTCCGTCAGAGGTGCAGCATTTGGAATTGAAAAGAAACTGAGCTAAATAGGAAATTTTGAATTGAAAGGGAAGATCTGTGGAAATTCTGATTAATTTATTGTGGGAATTTTGAAAAAAAAAAAACTAACTGAACACTATTTTAAGACGCTACTGTACACAATGTTATATGTTTTTCCATTCGGGTAAAGAATGAGGAGATTCTTTGACACACGTGAATATGCTACATACAGCTGACCATGAGAGAAGCACGGTTTTTCTAAGTTGACCCCCGCTACCTGTAACGTTTGCCCTTGCGCTTTATTAATTGTTATTGCAAAACTGAGCTTAATAGTAAACTAATACTTTTGTATTGAAAAGGAATATCTGTGGGAATTATAGGGATCCGTGGTATAATAACATTTTCACCTTTTCCTACGCCTGTCAAAATTGTAGCTCCGATTATGTTCCGTCCAAGATGTGTCACACGCAGCCTTGTCCCGTTACATAACCAAGGAGCATCTAAATTTCGCATTAGCATGACTGGGACGCCTAATTTTAATTGAAGCTTATGTGAGGGCACACATGACAACTCTAGAGAATTTAGAAACTCTACGGGATATGAAGTGCTCTGTTCTGTGTCCATAAATGTGTCTACTGACAAATAATCTGTTATTTCTCCTGCTACTTCGCTTAATATATCTGAATTTATTTTGTTAACGCTCTCATTTTTTGGTGCAAGAATCGCCCTTTAACATAACCATTTGTCTTCATGCATGTTGTTCGTTAAATCTGAATAAACGCTCGCAATTAATTCGGAATGACTCTGTACTAAATTACAAAAATCTCTCGTCAATTTAACGCAGCCCTCAGCATCCGTTTCCAACCGCCCATCGCCAATTTTTAATAGTGCGTCAGCATAGTTTCCAGCATTGATATCATTATACAAATGCAACTCTCATATTCGTAGTTAAACTGAATTTTGTCATCTTCGTTCCATAAAATAGACGACTTGAGGCATGCTTTAATTTCATCTGCAGGTGTGCCCTTTTGAATGACAGGCTATGTTTGGCGAAAGTCATCAGCCAGTAAAACCACCATTCCTCCCATTACATCGGTATTGCTGCGCAAATCCTGGAGCGTTCGATTTAGTGCTTCTACAGCTTTTTTATGCGACATTGTACTTTCGTCCCACACTAAAAGTTTGCATTGTCGTAGCATTATACCTCGTGCACTATTTTTTAAAACAGAATGTGCAGTGCGGCCCCCGCTTAGCAGCGTGGCGGCTATACCGGAGGAAGCTACGGCCACAGCAATGTTTTTATCTTTCCGTAATTGCGCTAATAATAAATTTAACAAAAATGTCTTCCCAGTTCCTCCAGGGGCATCTAAAAAGAAAAGTGCACCATTTACAGATTCAATTTGTCCTAATACTTTGTCAAAAACTCGTTTTTGTTCGGGAAGCAAGCGGGGTACAAATTCAGCTACTTGCTGCTGCAAAGCTGGTATCTCGTAGTTTGTTTCACGTATAATTTCATCACTTAGTTCATTTTCGGTTGTTCGCTGAGGGCTTATCATTCCAAAGTCGCTTAATTTTTTGCCTACCATTGCCATTACTTTATCTTCAATTTTTCCAAGTGCTTCATTATAAATGTGTTCATTGTATGTCATGTTCGCGTGTGTCTGCTGTAACCTTCGCAAAATATCTTCCGCCATGTACTCTTTATATTTGTCCCACAATTCATGTGCATTAGATAGCCCGCAATATGATAGAGAGTTGCATAAAGATCTCTAAATTTGGCTGGTGACTGGCACTGCACAGCTTCCTCCATTGTTTCATCCCAGTGATTATCGTTTTCTAAAAGATGCAGAGTTTCACATGCTTCTCTATAAGTTGCGCATTCCTGACCGTTGACAGTTTTAAGGTCTTTATATCCTGTAGGACCCCGAACATGGTGCAGCAGTCATCGTAAACAAAAACATTCAAAATTAGTTACATGGACGGTATACACACGAACAAGGGCATCTGATGACTTTACACCGGGCCAATTTGCAACAGGCGCGCCTTGAATACGGCGTTTCCACTCCTTCCTACATGTGTTCCAAGATAATAGCGGGGGACTTCAGAATATAACAACGTTTTTGCAAAGGGGTTGGTTTGACAAAGTTGAAAGAAGGCTGTTAGTGTAGTTTTTGGCGGTTATACAATTCTTTCTTGGAAATTTCTTTCGGTGAAATATACACGCTCTCCATTTCCTAAATGCACAGCAAGGTGAGTAACTGTTTGGTGCTTTTCGTGTAAAGGGAAGCCAAGGTGACGCCACGCTGCCTCGTTACTGCTGACATAACGCCCTGCTTGAAAGGTCTGTACTACATTAACGGGATTTGCCTCACCTTCACTCCTGAGATTAAATATTGCTTGATCGCTTCCTTTATTTATGTACTTACAGATATACTAGATTGCGCGGACAGAGCTACATGATTCTACATTCATGTGGGCATTAAACATTTTACATAGAATGAGCGAATACGGGACAATCCAGCTGTTATCTAAGGTTTCGAACGCTCCAGAGCGAGATTTAATTGTAACTTTCCTGCCACCATCTTCGGGAGCTCTGCGTCTGTATAAAGGGTAGCCATTGTCATTGTGCACTGTTTCTTTTAATAGCTGTTTAGGGAATTTCTTTGTACATTTTCCTTCTTTCATACAAGGCGATATTGAATTTCGTGCTCCACATGGACCGTGACTCATATTTCGGACGATGGTATCATACAATTCTTTATCTTGCTCAGGATCCGGAATCTCGGCGCTTATTATGTCGTCTATTTGGCTGGGCCACAACTTCTCTTTAAGCCATATTAGAATGTGCGCATGCGGTAATCTCCCTTCCTTAATTACAGTCCCTTTGTTAATTACATACATTAATTTTTGTACTTTTAATCTAAATACTCTAGCAACTAAATCGTGTCTGTCAGTACTTTTTTGGCCCGGCATTAGCTCCTCCCTTATTTCTTTCCATGTGGGATTTCAAGTAAAAGTAACAAAAAGATCAGGTCTTCCGTAAGTTCGTACATAGGCGAATGCGTCTTGTATGTACTGATGTAGGTAGCGGGGACTGTTAACGAATGATGAGGGCAGAATTACCATTTTACCTAAATCTCTGGGGTTTGCATTAGCGTCTCTGGAAACTGCATCTTGTAAATGTATATAATTCTCTACGCGCAGCTTTTTTAATTTAAAGATATATAACGGAGACGTTCACTTTCTACCTTCTATGTGAAGGTCTACACCGCGCTAAGAGGTTAAAATCATTTTCTCGCAACATCATATGATACGCATAAAAATACATACACTTTGAATAGCCGGGTTAATGAGTGGAATTTGAAAATGATAACCCTCTTCTCCTTTGCAATAAATCAATGGGTATTGCAGAGCGTCATAAAACTTATGTATATCGGCTACCCATTGCAACGTATCATTACGTGCTCGCAAGACAATATCTCGTGAAGAAAATTGATCACCACTAATTACGCTCTTTTCTTTATCAAGGTACATTGTAGCGCCTTTCATGCTCTCCTCGAGGGGTCCGATCTGCATGAATGACGACTTTATAATCCTCAACAGGTAGGTTTTCTAAACCAGTTTTAAATGTTTTAACTAAAATGTTACGTTCATGCAAGAACCTTTGAATTTTGAACACTGTGTCTCTCTCAACTCCCTGGATAAATTGGCAGCGACGGTCTACCTCAATTTCTTCGTCACCCATAAAATATAATTGTAAAAATTTATGCTATTCATTTTCAGCTGGAAAAAGTGAACCTATTCTATGATAAATTTGCCATTGCACCGTAAATGTAGTTGAAAATCCCGGCATTATTATTTCCCGGTCAACTCCGAAGGATCTCATTTGAAAGCACGAGTTATAATTCCGGATACTGTTTAAAAAGCGCCGTGACTCATTAGCATCATGTAAAAAGAGATTTTTCAAAGGTTCTTCTGGTTCCCCAAGTAACGGAATAGACACTTTGTCATTGGAACAGCACATGCCTGCGGTCTCATCTTTCCATTTTAAAGCGCTGCAAAATCGACACGCCTTGTCCATCAGTCCGATAACAACTAACCTGTGATTTTTATAATCAATCAACGGATCATAATTGAATGCTGCGTCATTAAAAACCGACCAGTTATTTCTTTGAAAATTTTGTCGACGTTCAGCTTGGAGCCGTGCATTTGCATCTATTCGTTGAGTTTCATCAGGTGTTTCCGCGGCTCTTAAGGCGGCCTGACATTCCGCTTGCTCGAATAGCCTTTGCTGACTTTGAGCAGGTTTTTCAGTAGCTCTTAAAGTAGATTGACGCTCTGCCTGTTCAAGACGCCTTTGCTGACTTTGATCAAGTGTTTCAGTAGCTCTTAAAGTAGCTTGACGCTCTGCCTGTTCAAGACGACTTTGCTGACTTTGAGCAGGTGTTTCAGTAGCTCTTAAAGTAGCTTGAGGCTCTGCCTGTTCAAGACGCCTTCGCTGACTTTGGAAGGTGTTTCAGCAGCTCTTAAAGTAGCTTGACGCTCTGCCTGTTTAAGACGCCTTTCCTGACTTTGAGGTGTTTCGGAAGCTCTTAAAGCAGCCTGACGCTCTGTCTGTTCAAGACGCCTTTGCTGATGTTGAAAAGGTGTCTCAGATACTCTAAAAGCAGCCTGATGCTCTGCTTGTTCTTGCCTTCTCAGTTCATCATCTTCTAAACATTCTAGCGATCGAGCTAATCTTTTCGCTTGTCTTTGAGAAGATACTCTTGAAAGGCAGGACTTACGTTTGCGAGGCATTATGAAGTAACAAAAAACCTATTTATAAAAAAACGTTAAAATACCTAAAAGGAATTAAATTTCCTTTTAAATATTTTTTTTTAAAAGCAAATCCAAAATATCTAAAAGGAACAAATTTTCCCCTCTAAATATTTTTTTTAAAATCAAAGCACCAAAACCAATTCAAGACACAACACGAATCCGAAAACGATAGCCAAAAAAAAAACGAATCAACTTAAACCAAATCACAAAACAAATCGCAGAAAACCGAAATCGAAAGCAGTGGTCAATATAAATATAACCAACGAAAAAATAAGTAAGTGTATAGGTACCGTGTACACTATCTATACTATTCATATTCCTTTGAAATATTTTTAAACAACCTAAAACAACGAAAACCAATTCACGATTCTAAATAAACAAAATCCAAAATCAAATCCAGAGTCTAAATATGTATACAAAGACAAATGTGACACAAAAAATAAAGGAATACCAACCAAATCAACAAAACTGATCCAAGAAAATACACAAATCCGAAAATGAAAGCCAATATAAATCCATTCAACCTTAACCAAATCACAAAGCAAATAACAAACAACCGAAATCGAAAGCAGGTAGTCGAATAAGCTACGAAATAGAAACAATTTAAGCGTATAGGTCCGGATGCACTATAAGTTGACGCGCGGCTCAACGGCGGGAGATAAGTACATGTCAGGAAACATTTCGTTCCCGCTTTTTAAAAACCTAGTAACGACATCTAGCGGAATCAATTTAAACTATGTATACGTTAGTTAATAAGAACTCTCAAAAAAATATTTTTCTTATAATTTTGCACAATTTTTCTTATTGTAATACCGATTCATTCATAACCACATATAAGAACTGTATTCATTTCCGTTCAATAAATATTACTAAGGCTTATTAATAAGGCTTACTAAGAACTGTTTTTACCACAGTTAAGTAATAGTTAAGGGTGAAATCGTGACAGGTGGTGATAGTATTTCTGATCCATACTTATAATCACGCCTGTAACCCTTGCGGGGTAGGCAGAGCATCAACGGATTACTTAATATCGTCTGCGAGGTTATCGCCTATTCTGTGAATTACAATGCACCAAAACGTTCGAAGAAAATCAGCTGGTGAATTTTATGTATTTTATCGCTCTTTTCCCGGTCCTGCATGGAAAAATACAGATCCATACATTTTTTATCTTAATTTTGGTAAAAATACATAATAATCCAGATATTCTGACCTTCTGTGTTCGTCCATCGTACCGTCGTCCGTTTCGTAGAATCACGGTGGCGCCACATAGCTGAATTTAATTTTGCAACATATTCGATTTTCCCACGGGAATGATATGTTTTTCCGCTGAAAAAGTAGCCTATGTCACTCTACAGTCTCATTCCCGTGGGAAAATAGAATATTTCCCAAGGAAACGTTAATGAGATGTTTTTCCGCTGAAAAAAGTAGCCTATGTCACTCTACAGCCACCGAACTATCCCCTTACAAAAAATCATGCCATGCTGACGCACTGTTGCGACGTGAAAGAAGGACAAACTTGTGCAACATATTCGATTTTCCCACGGGATTGAGATATTTTTCCGCGGAAAAAAGTAGCCTATGTCACTCTACAGCCACCGAACTATCCCCATAAAAAAAATCATGCCATGCCGACGCTCTGTTGCGACGTGAAAGAAGGACAAACAAATAAACAAACAAACTATCGCATTTATAATATTAGTATGGATACGGCACCCCCCCCCCCCCAATCCATTTTAAGTGTGTAAAGGTTGCGCGGCGCGCATTTGTTTTTCACTTTTTTCAGAGCGGTGAACAGGAAACAGCCCCCCAATAACAGAAATTCTGACTATTGCGGCTAGTGTCCACCACATTGTGACACATTTCAAACACTCGGTATATACAAAACTTGAAAGCTTTCAATCTGAACTCAGCCTGCCTAAACATAAAATGATTCAATATATTCAAACTCATTGGAACTTAACATATTACCTAACAACATTTTTCTTATATAACATAATAAGGGATAGTAAGAAAGGGGATAAGTCACTCGCGTCCGTGGGTTTCGACCATCTAATCCTAGATCCACCCTACATGTATACCCCGGGTGGTGCTAAACGAGCGACAAAGCCGATATACCACCCCCTAGTTTGGCACCATTAGGCAAAAAAGCAAAGAAATGGCCCCGAGTTCCCGGCTCCCCTTTAACGGAGCGGGGGTATGAAGAATCTCCGGGAGGAAAACTGGCAACGAGGTTCACCACCCGTCCACACGACGTTCTGTCTTCTGGATGGGTGAAAAGAGGATTGCGGAAGCCCGTCTAGCTACGCTGAATGAATGCGGACACGAATAAAATTGGGCCTAAAAAGTTGTTTGTTCTAGGGGTCAACTACGCCCCGGACATGTCTAGCCCCACTTATATCCTAGAGCAGTTTTGAGAGATGGTAAGAATAGTGTTAATGAAATGTAAAAGAAATAAAAATATTGTTATGTTAGGAGATTTTAATGGAAGGGTTGGGGTGTAGGGGCTTGATTATGAAAGGATATTGGGAACGTCTGGTAATGAAAGTATAAATGAGAATGGTGAAAGCCTCCTCACGGAAAAGAATATTTTTGTGACGAACACTTTCTTTCGTTATAAGAAGATTCACATGTATACGTGGAAAGGAGATGATGATAGAAGCATGATAGATTTCATAATTGTGGATGAAATAATGAGGAGCGCAGTGGTAGATACAAGGGTTTACCGGGGGTCCAACGTAGGGACGGATCATTACCTGGTTTTATACCGAATTAATAGCTTATTCAGACGTTGGTGGCATCGGACATCTGTATCTACCACTGAGTTACTTATAAGAACAGAGAGGTTACTAGATTAAGATGTGAAAGACAAGTAAAAATGTAGACTGAGAGAAAATATAAGTGGTCTGGATGAATTGTGTAGGAATGAGTTAGACTTGGAGAATGTGTGGCATAATATTATGAAAGGCTTAGTACACGCCGCTACCGATGCCGTAGGTAATTCTGGCGGTATGAATGATGAGATTTAAAGAAAAAAGGCAGAGTTTAGACATCTAAATAAGAGAGTTAAAGAATTAGTTGAAAGGAAAAAGCAAGAAAGAATCGATAAAAATGATAGAAGAATATCGGATAACTTTCAGGCAAATATTAAAATGTTCTGGAAACTCGTAAGAACTACCAGGAGACATTCAAAACAACCTAGATTGAATAATGAAGTGTTGAGTCTAAAGAGATCGAAGGAGTAATTTGAAAGCGTATTTATGAGTGCGGAAACGTGTGAAATAAACTAAATAGAAATTCCGGAAGAAGAGGAAAGATATAGGGAGATGAGTATAGATGAAATAATGAAAGGAATGAAAATGATATTGTTACGCGCCTAAGTCGACGACACTAGCGCCATCTAGTGTCAGAGACGAGAGCGAGGGGAGCTTTCCAGAAAATGACATCACTAATCTTTCCACCGACAGCGCCATCTAGTCTCGAATTGAAGAACTAAGCTTTCTGGAAGCGCCTCACTCGAACTTTCTGCGCTTGGTCGGTTGGCGCGCGTATTTACTCGAATATTCTGGATGTTTTCGTGGAAGAGCCCTATATAAAGGCGCTGCAATACGCAATCGGGGAAGTATTGAATTCGGCGAGACAAGCGAAGCTTCGGAGCGGAATAAAGTGAATCAGTGTGCTTAATTATTAGTGTTTTAAGTTTTAATTTGTGTAAAGAAAATTACAGTGTTAATTTAGGTAATTCTATCGGCAATTTTTATTGTCACGAAGCTCAAGCTCGTAACAATTGGTGTCAGAAGTGGGATAAAATCATGCCGATTTTACCTAAGGAGGAAACGGACGGTGTCCGTACCCGAAGTCAACGCCAGCAGGAGACGGACCAAAGAAGATATGGTGGTGCAACGCCGTAGACTTCGGAGGGCCAGCCGGCGGCTGCAGGCCCGTCAGTAGCTCCTACATCAGCAGCACCTGACTTAGGTGCTCTGATGGTGATGCTGCAGGGGCAGGCTCGCCAACAGGAGGAACAGGCTCGCCGACAAGATGAACAGGTCCGTCGGTTGGAAGAGCAGCTGCGGGGCGGACAAGATGAACCCAAAGGCCCGCCGACAAGAGGAACAGGCCCGCCGACAGGAGGAACAGACCCGTCGGTTGGAAGATCAGCAGGCGGAACAGGCTTGTCGGTCGGAAGAGCAGATGCTCCTCATGAAGGACCTTCATGCTACCTTTGGAAAAGAGATAAGGGAGGTGAAGGATAGGGTTGCTTAACATGAAAACCGCCTGTCGGAATCTGAAACCCAAATCAAGGAAGGTAAAACCCAAATCGACCAAGTGAACAATGGGGTTGATTACGTGGTGGCTGACGTGAAGAAAACGCTGGACGACCTCAAACTGGGTGATGGAACTACAGCTCCCGTAGTAGCTACTACATCTTCGCTACGTGGGTTCAAAGTGCCACCGTTCGACGGGACTTCTTCCTGGTCAGCCTACAAAATCCAGTTCGAGGCTGTTATGAAGGCGAACGGCTGGAATAAAAGTCAGGTCATGACTGCTCTCACACTAGGCCTGCGCGACCAGGCCTTAACAGTTCTGGAAGCTCTCGGTGAGGAAGTGACTTATGAGCAACTCCTTGAGGCATTGGAGGCGAGATATGGCGACGCTCACCTGGAACACGTCTTTCGTGCGCAGCTTAAAGATCGCGTGCAGCGCATCAACGAAAACTTGCAGCAGTGGGCTCTAGAGGTGGAGAAGCTGTTGCGAAAAGCATATCGGTCTGTACCTGCGCTCATTGAAGGGAACCTGGTGCAGACATTCATCGACGGCATCCGCGACCTGAAATTCAGAGCTGCTGTGAGGCTCGGGCACCACGAGACGCTTAAGGATGCCTTGGCCCATGCACTGGAGGTGGAAGCCGCCAGTGCCGGGCGGGATCATCGTTCCCATCCCGTCAGGGAGGTTGCAGCAGCTACAGCTCGCGACCGCAACAAAGGATACAGCCCTAGGTGCTACGGCTGTGGGGAAAAGGGCCATCTTCGATCCAGCTGCCCTAAGCGAACCCTAGAAGGGGAAGTTGATCGATCTCGAGAGGGTAGTGCAGCTAACGGTACCGCCTGGCGGCGGCAGGATCATCGTTCCCCTCACGCTAGGGAGGTTGCAGCAGTTACGGTTCGCGGCCACGATAAAGGATACAGCCCTAGGTGCTATGGCTGTGGGGAAAGGGGCCATCCTCGATCCAGCTGCCCTAAGCGAACCCTGAAAAGGGAAGGTGAACGATCTCAGAAGGGAAGGGCGGCTAACATCACCGCCCAGCAGCAGAAGGAATACGACTTAACTATCAGATATCGCAGCGGGAAATCTCATGGCAACGCAGATGCATTGTCAAGAAGACCTTCTCCTGAAGATTGCAAACATTGTACTAGGCAAGAGAGTAAGGAAGTGGTATCCGTGAGGATGCTCAGGACAGACCACCTCAGCAACGAGTGGAAGGACAGCCTACGACATGCACAGCAGGAAGATCCGGACATCAAGCCGATTCTGGAATGGATGAAGGCCCGTGCTACCAAGCCTAAGTGGAGGGACGTCTCAGCGATGAGTTCAACCACGAAAAGCTATTGGGCCCAATGGGACAGCTTGCTGATTCAGGATGGAGTCCTGTGCCGTAAATGGGACAATGGTCGAGGAGACAGCTGTCGTTTGCAAATGGTTGTCCCTAAAGCTAAAGTGCCGAATATTCTACAGCTGTGCCATAATGGTCGTTCAAGAGTCCATCATATCAAATCAATTATTGAGTTTTTCTGTCAAGAAATTCTCAGTAACTGCCCGAAGTCAGGAAGTTGGCGGTGTCTCACCCCCGTGCCTCGGAAAGCACGTAAAGCCGTTGTTCCTGCGCCTGATCTCTCTCCGGTCGTGTCGGTTTACCGTCCCATCGGATTATGAGAGTGAGGGAATAGAGAGTGCACCTGTTCTTGCGCATACACTTGGGCACTATAATCCTGTCCTGCGCCGATGGCTAGTCTCCGTTGAGGCGGGCCGCCGTAACCGAAATTCGGTCGGGGGGACATTATTATAATCTTAATATGAATATTTATATTTCAATGAGAATCAAACGCAATCGCTAACCACTATTACAGTATGCTCATTATTGTATAATTTGAAAATGTCTGAAAGTTCAAGGTGTTTCAATTAAAATGTGCCAACACGAAACATAAAACCAGGGCAACACAAACTAGCTTTTATTATCTAAGTGATAAGAACTCGACTAGTTTTCGTCGGATGTAAAGTTACTGTCGTATTTAAATCAGGCAAAGGCTGAATTATATCTTTGCATGCAAATGAAAACAATGGCAAAAATGCAACAATGGTGTGACAAAGTGACAGATTCGTGCAAAAACCTAGAGGTAATTGCATCCCGCTGTGTGATTAATAACTTTGAGCAATGCGAATTAGCTGTTTCTTTTATTCCCCTTGCCAATAAAATTAATATAAACAATACGATAAACAAGGTTTTCATTTTTTTATTTTAACCGCCTTTTTTATTGTAAAAAACAGGCACACAATCCACCTAGTAGTATATAGGATGGGGCGCCCATGGGAATCTAAATCGATTAAGAATCAAAATGCTTATACATTTTCACCCTCAGGACTAAGATGGAATGCCCGTTTCCAGTAAAAAGTGTCTTTAGTTCTCTACACTCAACATACGAAACATAACTGCAGCATGGCTCTACCACGTATAAAATTGGAGGACTGTGCTCGTTTGTCACCCTTATTCTATAAAAAAAAACCTTGGGCTCTGTTTTCTGTTACCGATATTTTACTTCTAGAATACACTAGCTGATAGGACCTGTTTTCTACATAGGAGTGTGTCTGGGCAGGTGACACTCTCTTTCATACTTCTGCTGTCAAATAATAGTGTCTGCACTGCTGTGTTTAATAACATACTGTGGAGCATTAAGAAATGCTTATATTCCTCAGAGGTGACAACTCATTTGTAGCCCTCTAATAATTTTGAGAATTTTGAGTTGAGGCAGTAGGCACTAATTATCAGGAGAACTGTGAGTTCATTTATCATCTCAGTTTTATAAAAGAATAGTATGACTGTACTGCCATCTGTTGGAAGCTATAAAATCCTTTTTGTTACCGACTTCACAAAGGAGGATTTACTCAATTTGACTGTATGTTTTTATGTTTATCTGAAAGTTGGTACTTCTCTTTTCTCGTGTAGTAAGTAGTCTTTGAGGTATCTTTAATAATGTGTATTCAATTGACTTCAAATTCATTGATTCTGTCGTATTGAAGTCGGTTGTACAAAATTTTCAATTTTACCACTTGTAATGTCCATTGTCGCCTCTTACGATACTCTAAGAACAAAATAGGCGGATGAATTTTTACACAGCTATCACACGACATAAGAGCCATTAGAATATCATAAGACCAAATATTATTAGCATATATATATATATATATATATATATATATATATATATATATATATATATATATCTACGTAGCATTTCCCATAGTCGGATGACTTCATCTTAATGCAAACTTTATTATTACGAAGATTTTCCAGTAATTGAATTGTACGATTAAAGAATTGTTAAGTGCACTTCCGTTATAATTGAAAATATAAGAACGCGTTTTGGAAATACATTCGATGATTACTCACGTATAAAAATATAGTTTACACGTGGAGAGATGCAATTTATAAACCCAAATTTTTATACCAGTCGCATACAAATTGAAAGTCCACGTCACCGTCCACGTACTAACATTGCTAAAGCATTATAGCGAAACCCATAAAGCTCTCTATGGGCCATATATCTAGTAGAATTAAATGGTTGTAAATCCATCGAAGCCAGCGCTTTTAGTTCGCTTTATTTAGTTCGCGGAAGCGCTGCGACCTATATAATTGTGGCTGTGAGCGGGATAAGAGGAGTAAATAGTTTCTGTAGATATACACTACTGTATACCTGCTTCTAAAACTCACCTAGGTTGGGCTTGCTCGCTATATATATCGTAGGTCATTTATCGCTTATACGCTATATATATTGTAGGTTTATCATAATAAAATTAGGTTCTTGATCAAAAAGGAGAAAAATACAAAGTGACTTTTACTTTGACTGACTTTATTTATGACTTTATGTTACTAGAAACCTAAAAAACTTACTTATCTTCACGCACAATCCCTAACGGGGTAGCCAGAGAGAACAGATCGCCAAGTGTCACGATCCTTACATACCTCTTTCGCTTCTTTCAGGTTCATTAACTTCTTCATACATGCACGTCTAGGTATCCGAGTACTCTTGACCCTCCCCTCTTCGAGCAATTTGCTCACATGGTCTTCGAAAGTTAGTCTCGGTCTACCTCGACACCTTTTAATATTTACTTTCGCTCTATATATTTTCTTCGCCATTCGGTCTTCACTCATTCGTTCAACGTGCCCAAACCATTGGAGTACGCCCCTATCAATTTTTGTGATAAGGTCATCTTTCAATCCTGCCATATTGCGAATCTCTTCGTTTCGCTTTCGGTCGGTTATGGTAACGCCACACATTTTACGAAGAGATCGCATCTCCACTGCATTCAACTTGCTTTTATGCTTCTTCTGGCATACCCAGGTTTCGCTGCCATATAACAAAGTCGGTACCAACACTGCGTTATGTATTGCAAGGCGTGCACTCTTCACCACGCCTTGCCTTTTTACTAATGCATTCAGGGCACCATTGACTTTGTTTCCGGCAGCAACACGCCTATCCACATCTAAATCACATCTTCCATCCCGGCTGAAAGCACTCCCCAAGTATACAAACCAAGTATAAAAACGTAAAAGAAATAGATTTTTATCAAAAGTCTAGACTGATTTAGGTTAATAATAAAATCAACCGAACTAACCTCACTTAAGCTTGTCATAAACCTAAACAAGTTCAGGTTTTTGATCAAGAACCTTACATTTACATTAATATCATATAGGGTTATTTTGCAATTAACTAAACCAAACTAAAGACAAATTTGCAGAGAAGGTTCAGGATAAGTAATTTAGACAATATTTTTATCTTTTAAATTCGAAATGCGTGTTAATGCATTATTTCAACTAAATTTACTACGCACGCACACATTCGTAAGGGTCGATCGGTAGGCAAAAGCGTTGTTGTCCATAAATCACATTCACTTTGGGATAATTTCAAACGAAAGTAGAAGCTTTATTTACTCGTATTTTCAAAAATTGCGATAGCCGTATATCATTATTTATATATTTGAACTTAAGTTTAAGATTTGGCTACTCTTTGAAAAATAACCTTGTATAAATAACCTAATCAGGATAATTAAAGGATGGAGAAGAAAAATTTTCGAGTGGCAGCCTCGTGCCGGCAAGCAAAGGTACTGAAAGTGATGCAGGAAGTCGATGGATACAGGTTACTTGGGACCGGAATGGCTGCACAGATGGTAATGAAACTTCACTAACAGATGGAGAGGCAAAAAATGTATTATTATCTCATATCCAAATAACGGAACATTAATAGATCCTATACAGGCGATGTAGGGACGGATTGCTAGTGATATGAAATTAAATACAACACACATAATACTTCTATACTCCTCTCCTGTAAAAAACTTTTTTTAAACATATTTCACTTTACAACAATTTATGTTGTACAATTTTTGAATAAACTTTTATAGAACCAACATGGTGGCGATCACCTCATTTTTGTGTTCTTTTCATTTATGTATTCTTTGATATTATAATAACCCTTTATGTACAATTTTTCTTTAATAAAACATTTAGACTTGTTAACAAATTTTGTACATTTTCTGGGATTTTTTTTAAAAGCGTATACGTAGCCCCATAAATTTATTACTAATTCTGTGGACTCTAGAAATTATTACTCGTAGTAACTGCCTATCGTAACTGACATTATTATCATACATCTTTATGTGAAAATATTAGTTACTAACTTAGTGTACGTAGGTGTATCGATTAAACTCCTTATCTTAATGTGGAAAATGCGTATTCGTCTCAACAAATGGTTTTTATTATTTTACTCTTTGAACACCTATTTTCCTGTCCTCAAGACTTTGTTACGATTATATGCGCCGTTACAGGTTACATTAAGACATAAACCACGCATCAGATTCCAGTGAAATTGCTCAGAGCGTTCTATAAAATCGACGCTCTCGACGACCGTTCGGTCTATTTCGGTAAAAATAAATAAATATGCGCGCCCGCTGTAGCCCGCTGTTAAGATGTTGATTTAATAGAAATGGCTAGCAGAAAGTACGCTCTCATGTTTACCATACCATCATATGGTAGGTAGAGGCCAAAATTTTAGAAATTTTAAATGGCGAAACTCAGATGTTATTTAAATATCGCCAGTTTCGCTGCACGTTAGCTCAAAATTTCATGATTAGCAAATAAACCCCCCATAAATTTTACTTATAATTTATCTGGCTAGAGTCGTGGTGGCTTTTTGCCTTAAATTCTATTGAACGATAAAAAGCAGAGTTCAATACCACTGCCTTTTTTGTATAATCTGGAGGTCGTCAGTTCGCAGTAGCGGCTCACCTGTCTTTTTCTTCTCCATTCCATTCCATATGAAATTAGAGGAGGCTTGTGCCCTAAAGTGGAATGTATGTAGACTGTTTTATTTTTAGTCTTCGCAAAATGATTAGGTGCCTCTATGGGATGAAACTATTATTTTCGAATTTAGTCGTTTTAAATTTATCCACTTATTTTCTATTAAGCTCGACGTTTCGAGAACCCTTTTTACTGAAAACGAGGCATTCCATCTCAATCCTCAGGGCTGCCAACGCATCTGCATTTTTTATAGCATTGGGTGACATACGAGCACATAGTCCACGTGATGGTAAGTGAATGCCGTGGCCCATCCAAATTTATCCACAATTAAGGATCAAAATGCAAATCGTTGTCACCCCTGGGGACTAAGATGAAATTCCTCAATTCCAGTAAAAATCGTCTCCGGTTCTCTACACTCACCATACGAAACACAGCAGCATTACGCTGCTATTTTACGCTGGTATTCTGTGAGAGCGTGGTCCTGCCCCGGTCGAGCCGACCCGTTCGTGCTACAACCATAATATAGCTGCATTGTGGCTCTATCACGTAGAAAAGTTATATATCATTCAATTTAAATGAATGGGTGCGTTTGGAAGAAAAAAGCGCTTGCAAGCGCTTGTAAGCAAAATGGCGATCGTAAGCGGTAAGCGCTGTTAAATCGTAAATAGCTATTTTTCTCCAGGACACGATGTTAGTTTTAACCGAGGAATCTAACCTAATTTAAATATATGTTTGTAAAGTATTCATATTAAAAAATTACCAATCATGAGTTTTTAATAGCATGTATATGTTTATTCATGTCATATATTACTTAAAACTAATATTGCACTAAACAACTTATAAACTCTACTTCAAAACAAACAAATTAAATAAGCAAAATGGTGGATTGTGTCAGCGCTACTGAAGTAGCAATCGTGTCCTGGCCGAAAACTATTTTAGCGCTTATAAGCGCTTGCTAGCGCTTTTTTCTGCCAAACGCACCCAATGTGTTATCAAACAATATAAGTCTTCCAAATTTAAAACGATATTTCCACAATTATTTCTTCTGCGGCAGCAACGCGCCGGGTACCATCAGCTTATAATATAAATAATTAATATGTTTGAATACTACATACTGTTGAGGATATTTTGATTCTTAATTGAAGATAAATGTAGTTATCTATGGGCCACAGCATCTACTTACCATTAGGTGGACTGTGTGCTCGTTTGTGACCTTCATTCTATAAAAAAAGAGTATTTTGCGGCAACCTAGCAATAAAGTGAGGGTTAACAAGAGGACTGAAGTGTTCAACATCCTGATGCCGGCTACCACCTGCTTTCAATTATTAATTTTTCATCTGATATCTGATGATAGCGTCCAGCCATCACGACCATTGAAATAACAATTTTTTTATTTCAATAGTCTTATCTTACAGTGCTTCACGTAAACTTTTTTATTAAAAAAAAAAACTGTGCCCGTTTACGCAGTGGTTTGCTAATCTTTTTACTTGCCCTATATAAGACAGACCATATTCACAACCTAGCTTGTAAACTCCTGCATCTTTTAGATGGAATTATACTTGATACATGATAATAAGGAACTAATAGCTTAAAGTATGTTTGGAGGAAACCTATTTACTAGCTTGTCCAACTTCTCTGACATATAATAATGTCTCGACGGATACTATCCACCTGAACAGGACAGGATTACAGTTTACGAGTGTGTGGAAGCACGGGTGTACTCGCGATTTCCTCATTGATGGTACGATGGGACGACAATCTGACACGATTGAAGAAAGATTATTAAAATATAGATTAAGTGCAGTGCTTTACGTGCTTTCCAAGGCACGCCAACTTCCTGTCTCCGGGCTGCGATTGAGAATTTCTAAATGGAAAAACTCAACAACTGTTTTTATCTTGACCCGGGACTTCATGGTCAGCTGTCGATCTTACGATCACTAGACCAAAGGCGCGGATGCTACAGACAGACAATACACGCTCAACCGTGGCTGATTTCACTCAGACATTGTGAGCAGATAACTATATAGATATGACAGCTCTGACAGATGGTAATATGAAAAAAAAATGAAAAATGTTTTACTAACAGAAAAATATATACAATATGTAATATCTGTCGGTTTCCTCACTAAGCAAGCCTGTATCGAGGAAGCCTGAGACCAAAGTTCATTAGGCATTATTTTATAAGTACATCTTATCAGACAATCTGTCATAATAGACCTACACAAAACAGCAATAAAAGAAATTAATTAATGCTCAAAATCTAAAAACATAAAAAAAGAAACCTTTAACAACCAAGCCAAGTTTTATATAACTGGAACGTATTAACTATATGTGTATTTACTTTTAAAAAGAAAAAGAAAAAAATACGTGTGGCACTCCGTGACTGCCGCGGTAAAGCTATTGCATAGCATTTTTTATCAACTTATGCAATTATAATTATTTATTTATTTTATTTATGCAGTTAAGTCTTTGATATTAAATCAAGTTACACTTTTTGAGCGTGGTGACCGATAAGAAAACAAATTTTTTTCTCTTATTGAATAAATGAGAAGTTAATATTGTTTAAAATATTTTTAATATCTTACAATACATGTAGGTTATTCAGGAATTTTTATCATTGAGTTAGCAGCTAGTGTACACGCATACGTCTAGTCGCACGCACACAAACACCGTGCCGAAGTCTGCCGAGTGCCGAAGTCTGCCGAACTGAAACGACGTTAGACGATGCACGGCTTTCAACGCCACACCTCCGTGCCCGTCGGAGTGGGGAGCGTGAGGTTTTTTTCGTTACGGAATTTCTGGATTCGGTCCCCGCGCTCAAGGCCCGCGATAGAAGCTATGCAATAGCTTAAAATAAAATTAAAACAACAACAATATTATTTACCTAAAAATTTCACAAATACCATCAATTAGCAAAAGACAGTTTTTAACAATTCTTCTGTTTCCTCATATGATAGGGTGACCAACCATTTAATTATGATTAATTTTACTGATGCATATTTTTTATTTATAATATTACAGTGTTTGACGACTTTATTATAAATTCGTCTTTTGATAAAGTCGCCAAAACGTTGCGAAATTTCGTATTGACAGAAGGTATGGATAGTTTGTATACCCTGCGATTTGTCAGTAGTTTGTGGTCATTGGAAGATAATGTGTATTTATGTACTGCTAAAGACGTATTCAGCACAAAGGGTTGACGTACAGTAAGTACTCCGGCATCTTCGCTTACGCTTGCAGTAGGGTATCTGTACGGTTTTCCTAGCATTGCCTTTAAAATTGCCCGCTGTGCTCTCTCAATCTGTATTAAATATGTTTTGGACGCACACCCATATGTGATGCAGTAAGCTATGAGTGATTGACAAAGGGCGTAATACACAGACTTTAATATTGCCTTATATACCGGTATAATCATGTTATTGTTTAAGTCTGGCGTAAAATACACTGACCGATGGCGGGAAGCAGCATTAAAAGTGCGAACGTCTGGTACTAAGATCTCAATCCGCCTGCTAATTACTTGTTGCAAAATGCAAATATTACCTACAAAGAAAGCGTTAGGTCCATCTCTAAGGGTGGACAGTCGTGAGTTAATTAATGTATGACTAAATAAGCAGTTAATTGACAATCAGTCAAATGATGATGTGAACGCAATAAAATATTTATAGCGCTAAGCACGCTGAGCAATAAAAATCTAAATAAGCCATTTCCAGCAACTCTATGCATAAAAACTGTACCACAGGACAAGTCATCCAAATATAACCGCACTTGATAACGACGTATTAGACGCATAAATGTTTTACGTCCGACGGTAAGTGTTCCATATTTAAAATTTGAATCCGTACCGCGATGGACGCCTGTATTTATGGTTCGATCCGACCGATGACGAGCTTCCGGTGTCGTTGTCGATGGCTCGATGGCAACTGAGATTGATTTGAAATTAGAGTCTGATTCATTCAATTCGTGTTCGAATGCTTCTGCAGAAGATGAATGTGGCATGTTAAAATTACAGTAACTCTAAAAAAAGAAGGTACTCAATTAGACTGTATGTTTTCTTTTGTATTTATGTTACGCTATTAATTCTTCAATTGTATATCGATATTGATTGACGAATATATATTTATAAATAGCTTTTATTTCAGGGGTGGTCCCATATTGTACAAAAAGTGAGATAAATTCCATCCATGAGGAGCCAAAATAGGGGTTAATGTTTTTAATATAACAATCGAGACGACATTAATACTGTAATTAGTAGGTACAGTCAAAAGGTTAAAAAAATACTTTTCATATGAAGTAAAAGCCCATTAAGAATTAAAAAGAATAAAATAATTTCATATTCTGAAGGCGGGGCTTCAATTCCTTCATACAATGTCCCAGCACCAACTTCAAAATATGATATTCTTTCATTATTTTAAGTTCTTTAAAGTCAGCTTTTATTCATTACCAAAAGTTATTTTTTAAATTACAAATTTGTTGTTGAATGATCCATTCCAAAATTAACAGTAGAGTCGCCTTGATATACCTATGTATGTTTAATTAATGTGTTGTTAATTTTATTTAAGATTATTACAAAATAAATGCTGTAGTCATTCCCCGACGTAGGTATTTCTAAAACAAAATGTAGATAACAAGAGGAGGCTGATAAAGAAAGAAAGAAGAAAAACTTAGACAAAATTATCATCATTATCATTATCATCATCATCATTATAAAAGCCTAACAGTCTACAGGTGAACAAATTCTTACTTTATGGGTTTGTATATCCGCTTAACAGTCAAAACATCCATCCCTGCTATGTGTCAAATATCTATTGTCAGTTGACATGACAAATGACAACTGTCATCCATTGCGGCGATTCAATTCCCACCATTTTCCGCCATTTTTTTAAATACTATATTTACTATTATACTTCGCTTTTAGCACCAATATTATAATAATATACAGAATGGGTCCCACATATATGCAATAAATGAAACCATATACTTGTTATCGCCTTTGCTGACGATATACAAAAAATGAACGTAATCGGTTCAGTAATTAGGTCAAAAAGTAGAGTTTTAATTTTAAGCAAATTTGAACACTCTATAGAATTGGGTCACTAAGTCAATGATTCAATGAACTTGAATCCTTGAACATTAAAAAGCGACGTTGCCACGCAGTGCAAACTATTGGTATTGTGACATATCGACAGCGGTGTCTTTTGTCGGCGTGCCACCCGCGTGCAACGTTGTAACTCTTCCAAGGGGTCAAGGTACGTTGTCTAAACGGAGTGTTCACTTTTACTGAATTTATTTTAATATTTATTTTGTTTGAAAATTTCACTTTTTTATTTTACGGGTTTTAATTTAATATTTAATTTTTCTACACTTCTATGGACTAGTATTACTTGTGGTTTCATTTATTGCATATATGTGGGACCCATTCTGTATAAATTTAGATGATGAACATGTTTTTATATTTTATTGTATAAACCATAACATTATACCCATATATTTAAAGAAAACACGAAATTAAGTAGATTATTTCTCTCGGGCAGTAAATACAAGCCGCAGTGGTTGTAACATTTAAGAAATGGCTCCATTTACGAAGATATTGTTGAGGGGATATTGTGATCATTCCCGTGACGCTGACACTGCACCTACTCTTTACTTTCACCTAACCGTTACATTAGTATAAGTCAGGTAAGTCTGACTAACTAACTAATTTATAATTTGTACAATTCTGTTTTTTTTTTTTGTTCCTTAAAAAATGCTACACCACAAGTTTTTGTAGATGGAAACACGCTGCAGCTATGTTATAGTTGTAGCACGAATGGGACTGCTCGACCGAATAAGGAGCACATCCTCACAGAATACCCGCGTAAAATGGTAGCTTAATGCTGCTGTGTATGTGATGTGTAGAAAACCGGAGACCCTTTTGATAAGAAACTAACCATTCCATGTTAGTTCTGAGGGGGGACAACAATCTCGTCAACTTCAATCTGTCTAACAATCAACGTCAAGTCTGTCTGAAGGTGCTGTCTATGGGCTACAACGTTCATTTACCATCAGTTGGACTTAGGCTTGCCACCCGTACTATAATATATAGTATCGTACTATATTTCAGTCATTTGTACTATTATATTATAGAAAAATAATATAGTACGAAAAGTACTATATTTTTGTTCGTAATTCAACTGTCGCTCTTTTTTATATTAACTGTGATTGGAAGTCCGGAACAAGTAACTTTTACCTGAATAATTTTTTCCGTCATGAATGTAAAATTGAAAGAAAAAAGAAATAAAGCATGTATTAATTTATTAAAAATTAATTGTTAGTTTATTTTAATATGAATCTAAATTGGTCAGACTCATTTAATTATTTTAAAGGTAATAGATCGTTGATGGCCTAAGCAAAGAGCAATTACAAATATACAAGGAAAAATACATAAAGATTAAAAGTAAATGTGTACATTTTTTTTGGGGAAAGTACTATATTTAATCAAAAAAGGTGACAAACCTAGTTGGACTAGGTGCTCGTGTGTGTACTTAAAAAAAAGGCATTTTCCTGCAAGTTGGAGGAGTCATACAGACACAAATTGGACTAACCTATACCCGAAATAAATAATTCATTCAATTCAAATCGATTCATTATCAATTGCCAAAAAAGGCTACAGCGTAGTGGACAAGCATGACCTTCAATTGTTGCGGGTCTTGATGTTTGTACATGTGCAGTTATTGTGCTCATCCTTCAGCGGATAATTGAAAAGAAAAAGACGCAAATATTACGGTAAACACCGACATCATAAATAACGGTAACACTACTCTCACGGCACGTGCCTATTTCACGCTCGTGTACTATGCGGACGTGGTCCTTTCTACAGCTGTCGTCGTAAGAGACGCTAGGGGGAAACTGAAACAGGAAATGTAATAAAAAAGCACAATATAACAAAAAAAAACTTCCGTTGCCAACCCGCCTGTCAATCACGGCAACTATGGTTAAGTTTCCCTTATGACACAATATGTAGAGGCCTATGTCAGCATAGGACTTTATTAGGTTATAGTGATGACGACAATATTTTATTACTTGGTTCTGGTAATCAGAGACCAAGCGTTCGCCATAATTTTCATAGCGACACAAGCAACTCGGGTTCGATCCCCGACAATAGAAATCAAATTGTTAATAGCAATTTTAAGTTATGATGTGCTCTGTTATCAAGAAAAACATCTCAGAAGACCTGTATGTCTGCAGTATAAAAATCTTTCGAAGATACGTGTCAGCTTCGTGGCGCAGTGGCTTAGCAACTTGTTGCAGCACTATATTACTATTAAGGTATTTTGGTCCTTGTGAAATTTATGTATGTAAATTGCCGACACGATTCAGGAGAAAATCCTATAGTGACGGTAACGTTTTCTTCAAAGAAAAGAAATTAGAAATATACTGAACCTTTTTTACCGTCTCGTCTGGAAAAAAATAGGGTGTAACATGTGAACGGATTAGAAGCTTATGGCACTGATATTTTACAATTTTTTTTTAATTAAACGTATAGAAATGTTTTTGTACAATTACTTTGCCCTTTGCCCTTGAACCTGTGACCCTGCGAACTGACAAGGTCAAAGATGCCTACTGTTTTATTGCCGTACGTAAAGTAGGGTGGATATGATTTCAATTTCGATACATTTTAAATAATTTATTTATTTAATTCAAAATTATTGTTTTTATTTTTTGCACCATGCACCACATACATATCCTTCGGCAAATTGTATAGTAGACCGAAGAGTACTATCTGCCACTTTGCCTGGCGTATGCGGACTATGAGAAAGCCTTTGATTCCGTTGAAATTTGGGTGGTGCTGCAGTCCTTTCATCGGTGCCAAGTTAACTATTGGCATATCAAAGTGCTGAAGTGTTTGTACAGTAAAGCTACGATGGCTATCCGAGTACAGAACTAGAATACAAAAGCTATACAACTGCAGACAGAGGTGTAAGACAGTGACGTAATATCCATGAAACTCTTCACCGATACATTGGAAGATGTTTTCAAGCTAGTGCCATAGGCTTCTCTTCCGTTCACATTTTACACCCAATTTTTGTCCCGACGGTAAAAAACCTCATAAAGACCGTTAACACTCACTGGAGTAAAGCGGTGGACACATAAACACGCACTGGAGTACAGGTCTACGCGGTGGACTAATTGCTCCATAATCCTCTCTGATCTGATAGGTATGCTGTTTACTGGTTTAAAGGGTATAAGAGAGCTCATTAAGACCTTTTACATTTTTATGTTACCGTTACAGCCCATTAAAGTACACTGCTGAACATAGACCTCCCCTATTGATTGCTCATAAGGGGTTTGCCATAGTTGCCACGCTTGGCAAGCGAGTTGGCCACCGCAGTTTTTTATCTTCACACATTATTAGGAAGACGCTGCTGCCCATCTCCTGATTTGATTCCCTCTGTCGCCTCTTATGACACCCACGGGGTGGTATGGGGTAGTGGATACTCTTATTTCTTACACCGCCACTACACGGTAACTATATACGGTACTTCACGGTACATTTTTTTATGTAAGAGGGGGCAAACATCGCACCAATGGTAATGATTACCGCCACCCACGAAAAACTACAACTTGTAAATCGCATATAGTGGTGGTACGACTATAATCCAGATGTTTTTTTTGCGCCCGAAGCAAATATGGGCAACCCTCCGGAAAGCGGGGGAGGGAGGCGGTGAATGCTCATAGCATACCACGCAGCCGGCTGCGTGGTTATGTGGAGACTTTTACCCACTAAACACCGCCTTTTAGGGACTGGCTTAACGGTCTAACTAGAGATCTCTAAGCCATATACGAACGCGACCCTCCTTGGCGGAAAGGAGGGCGCAAGCGGCGAAAAGTCGCTTGGAAGTGTGCCTAACTAAGGCAGATTAAGGGATGTGTTATCTAGGCTCGGCCTGAACCACCAGGAGGCAGTTCAGGTCAGCCGAAAGCTTGTTGGGGGGTCCGAGAGAGAGTTTCTCGGTCTGCGCACACTATAGCGAGTGTGGGTAGGGGCTGCATAGGCAGCTGTCTCACGAATGAGATGATTTGGGTGGGACTCTGAGGCTTTGAAAAGTCTCTCAGAGAGTGATTTAAGGAACTACTGGATTGTTGGGAGCTCTAAGTCTCGGTGTAGGTCGGCATTACGGACATAATAGGGCGAGTTAGTGGCCCTACGACAGAATAGATTTTGAACTATTTGAAGTTCATTTATAGCTTTGGGCTTAGCATGTGCGAAAATGGGGGCCGCGTAGGTCATGAAAGGTCGTATGCAGACCTTATATAGTTCGCTTGTTGCGGAGGTACATTTTACTGTGTCTGCCCAACATGCTGTTGAGCCTACCCATGTAAAATCGTGCGGTGCGAGTAACCTTCTTGATATGTGGTTTGAAAGTGAGCCTTGCATCAAGGGTGACGCCTAAATATTTGGCTGTGGTTTGCCATGGGACAGAGGTTCCTAACATCCTGATTGGCGGAGTGGTGGTGAGGCGGCGTCGTTTATATTCGAAGTAAACGGCGGAGCTCTTCTTCGGGTTTACGTCGATACGCCATTTTTTGGAACCAAGCTCCTAAGTCGCTTACTGACTTTTGGATGTTGTTCCGAATCTGTGGCAGTCAGTTGCCTTTAGAGTAAAGGGCTGTGTCATCTGCGAAGATGGGTTAGTTTAACACCATTCGACGGGATAGGGATGTCGTTGGTGAATAGTATATATAGGAGGGGGGAAAGCACAGAGCCTTGAGGGACACCGGCTTTGATTTGACGACTAGAGGATAGCGTGCCTTCGTGTCTAAAGCGAAAGGTACGATCTTTCAGATAGGAGGCATGGATCCTCCAGATGGTATGGATTGTATCTCAATATAGGTACTGCTTACCAGGTAATAAGCCTCTTTTCTGACTTCTGGAGTCCGTCTCGGTCCGTACCATCTTCTCACCTATACCTGCCGCCTTGTAGCACTGCGTGTACTAACTACTGTGTTCCGGTTTGATAATATAGTGCCTAGTTTGGTAAAGGACCTGTAACTGTACCGCTGAAGTTGACAACGAATGTTTAGCCCTCTTTGTTTGTAGGTCATTACAGGTGTTAAAGAGCTGCAGCAGTCACTGACGGTTCACTGTGAGTTTGCTTGCTACTGCAGATTTAAAAAAAAATATTATCACAAGCTTTCATTCCATCGTAGACTTGAGAGGCCGCATTCACACCGCGATCTCACCAGCACCGGCGGCCCTATTGTGGGGCCCCTTCGCGTGAGAGGACTACTCCTCGCCTTCTCCTTCTTAGGTAAGGCGAACTAGAATACAATACGCTTTCCTCTGCAGCCTCCAATTTCCCTTAAAGAACACCCCCCCCCCCGTATCCGATGCGTAGAGGTCATGCATGCGGGTCAGGAAAAACAAACAATCAGAGGCACTAGCCTTCCTGAGTTCAGTGGCAGATCTGGTCTATTACTCCGCCGCTAACCAAGATTCGACTACGGAGGGTAGGAAGAACGGCACCTCACAATATCGACGCTCTTGTTCCCGCAGCCTCACCATCACCACATCAACACTGCGGCTTCGTCAGTGTCGCGGAGGAAAGGGCGAGTGGTGCCTCGTCATACCTACATTTCTGTTCCTTCGCGACTCCACCTCGGCTGCGTCCGTAGGGAAAGCATCCCCCTTTCGCCGGAGTGCACCAATACACATCCGAAGTGGACTTACCAAGCTCACTTGTGGGTTTCACTTAGTTCACCGTGATTGACCAAACCACGGCTATAAAGCCTCCCGCCACGACAAGTTAGGAACGCGTTCACTAGCTAATTACCATTATTTAGAATTTTGGCATGTATTTTTTTAAATAGTATTTAAAAGCTCGCACTTTCAAGCAGTTTTTCCACGTGGTATAGCCATGCTGCA
This sequence comes from Parnassius apollo, assembly GCA_907164705.1. NCBI lineage: Eukaryota > Metazoa > Arthropoda > Insecta > Lepidoptera > Papilionidae > Parnassius > Parnassius apollo. The sequence continues at coordinate 12,780,264 of CAJQZP010001697.1, forward strand.
GTTATATTAGTAGTATAGTTGTAGCACGAATTGGTCGGCTCGACCGGGGAAGGACCACGCTCTCAAAGAATACCAGCGTAAAATAGTAGCTGCTGTGTTTCGTATGGTGAGTATAGAGAACCAGTCCTCATGGGTGACAACGCATTCGCGTTTTGATTCATAATCGAGGATAGTATGCAGATGTCTATGGGCCACAGCAACTACTTACCATCAGGTGGACTGTGTACTCTTTTGTCACTCTATCCTATAAAAAAAATATCCTCGGGACGAGCAAATGGTAAAAGCTTATCTTTTTGGCTGACAAAAGAGTACGCAGTCGACCAGATGGTGAGTGGTTGCTGTGGCCCATAGACATATACATTCATCCTTGATTGCGAATCAAAATGCAGATGCGTTGTCACCCGTGAGGACTAAGATGGAATGCCTCGTTTCCAGTAAAAAGGATCTCCGATTCTCTACACTCATCATACGAAATACAGCGGCATTCAGCTACTATTTTACGCTGGTATTCTGTGAAGTGTCGAGCCGACCTATTCGTGCTACCATTATAGCTGCAGCATGGCTCTATTACGTGGAAAAAGGTAATTAGTATTCCCATCTTTATTATTAGTTTTTATACTTTATATTTAATAAGTATTTCGTTTTTTTTTTCGCTTGCGATAACGCGTGGACAGTACCTAATGTTACAAACTGTTAAATTATAACAAGCACAAGAGACGCTCAATAATCGAGCAAGCGGCTCCAGCGACGCCCATCGCGTTATACCGGCTCCCTGCTAAGGTGGCCATGAATTACAGTGCACATATATCGGGAATTTTAATAATTCAGATTGTATAAAAATTACATATTTTAATATTAATATTTCCCTATATAAAATTCCTTTGTGCTAAAATCATGTAGTGACCGAGGCATGTTTAGAAAATGTACCTATATGTCTAACGGTATTATAATCAAACAGATCATAAATTTATGTTACACTTTTTTTGTTCTTTTTTTTTTGCTCGACAACCGTCATCTTTTGAAGTCAGTTTTTATAAATTTTAACATTAACGTTATCTCAATCATTTATTGTTAAGTGTTGGTGGAAATAAATACCCCATATCACTCCGTGGCTGTCGTGAGAGCCCAACCCGCCTACCAAACATGGCAACTATGGCAAATATCCCGCCTATGGGCCGACTCATTATCCACAACATAATAACAACCTCATACAAACCCAAAGAATGAAAAAAAACCCCCCCAATCAATGAGGAGGTCCAGTTTAACAGTGGACATTTAATAGACTGTGGGTATTGATTACAGGTGACAACGCATCTGCATTTTCATTCGTAATCGAGGATAGATGTAGATGTCTATGGGCCACAGCACCACTTACCATCAGGTGGACTGTGTGCTGGTTTGTCACCCTTATTCTATAAAAAATATATAAAACCCATAATCCGTCTCAAGTAATAATAAACATTGATTTTATTTTGAGACATCCATTTTCATAGTAGTATGCGGTAAACATTTGTTTGTTTTCAGTCGATAATAGCTTGCCAATTGTGAGGTGCACCTAAAGGTCGCTCCAAAACACATGGTACTTAAAAAGGAACCATACAAGAGATGTACAAAATAAGTAAGGTCGTGACTCTGGAATCAGTTTTCTAACTACGATATTTATAGTAACAATTACGTACACTGTTTTGACGATGCACAATTTTTTTTTGCTAAATACATACTGTCGCTACTAGTCGATACTAAATGCTTACGTTTAAAATTTAAAAACAAACAGATAACATTAAGTATAATATTTTTAATAATAATCCGGAGACTGGCCATTTGCGCAGGACACGAGTGCTTTAATTCGGACCTGCGCACGAGTTTATGCATTTAAGACCGGTAAACAAACGAGACATTAATATGAGTATAATATATTAATATTATGTGTGTATTAGTATTGCCAACATGGTGACTCTACAAAAACATGGGAACAGTGCACTTAATGAAATTAATTGAGAAAAATCTCGTAAAGTTGAAAACAAACTTTAACAGATATTTATGTAACATATCCGTAATATTGCAAACATGGTGATCCTACAGAAACGTGGGAACGGTGCGCATACGAAGCCAAAACTCGAAGCGGGCGGGGCCACCAAATGCTTTGTTTTTCACATCATTTCCGGACGTCATTTTGGGAAATTATGATTTTTCGTCCGCCCCGTAATAATTTATGTTGTATTTCTGTCCCCGCGAATCGAAAAATTTAAACTCTTAAGAACCTAATAAAACATTTTTATCGCTTTGTTAAATTAAGAATTTTTTTAAGATCTACGGCAGTAGGATATCGGAAATATTATTACACTAGCTCGCCCAGCAGACGTTGTTCTGCCCTTTCCGCTAGATGGTGCAATGTGTTTCACTCCATACTATTGCCAGTGTAAATATAAAATTCATAAATAGCTCGAATACACGCGACTCAAATCATAATCAAAATCGGTTATAGCTTTTGTGATTTGCTTTATGGATTTTAACCAACATAATATTTTTAAAGTTAGTTAAAGTCATATACGTCCCACAGCTGGGCGCAGGACTGCCTTCATTTCTGAGAGGGTTTTAAGGACAAGGTTCGCCGCAGAACAAAAGACACGAGGCTGTACCTTTTGTGAAAATCTTTTAGAACTGCACTCCTTTCCACATATGGGTTCTCCACAAAAATATGTAAATAGGTGTCAGAAGTAATTGTACAGACCTTTCACCTTGAGCCCATGTTAACAGTGCCTAACAGTCTTATTTAAACTCAGCGATAATGATGTAGGTAAATTATTATATTTAAGTTCATAATTACTACTACAAACTCTTTTATTTACAGATAGATGTTTGTAGATTCCTAAAAGAATGTGATTCTAGGACTTCGTTTTATCCCTTACATCCTTAGTTTATAGGAAATTACCTACATAAGTTAAGGTTAAGTTGAGGTATATTAAGTGTCTGATCGTATTTGAGTTAGTTTAGCAGTTCAAATCTATGCGATAGAAATAATTTACCAAAATGTATAAACTATGACAAATTACGTGATCTTAAATTAAGTTAAAAAAATTGATGTATTATATTTTCATATTACCTTATTTCTTTTATATATTTAACTCACTTTTTAGTTTTTTATGTATATAGATAGTTAATTTTGCGTTATATTTATTGTCACATTAAAGTGAAGTTCGGAAAAATTGTTGTTTTTTTTTTAAAGTAAAGGGAGAAAACGCAAACGAGCATGCGGCTCACCTGGTAATTGACTACACATAAACAACTGCAACACCAGGGGGACTGCAGATGCGTTGCCGCCCTTTTAAAAAAGAGTAGACTCTTTTCTTGAAGGTTCCCCGCCATATCGGTCCGGAAAAAAATCGGATCTCTGGTAGTAGTCGATTCCATAAGAAAGTTATTCGAGAAAAAACTTCTTGTAATTCGAACTGTGGTGGACCGCTAATCATCCAGATGGTATGGATGGTATCGTGATTTTTTCGTGATGTGCGATGGTGAAATTGAGCGGCCGAAATTAGTCCAAACAATTCCCCAGAGTACTTCCCGTAGTAGATGCGATGAAATACGCAAAGAGATGCAGTGCCAGGGAGTCAAGCCAATCAGATAGAGACCAGTGAAGGAGCTGGCACTGGGGTGCCCATGTGAGGCCGAACCTGCACCTTGTAAAGTTGCAGGCGGTGTGCCGCGATGAAATACTGTTCCGCTCTGCTGAGCACGCCAACCTTTTCTGAGGGCAAAATGGCCTTCTCTTCTAAGCGTCCACGAAACTGCGTCACTTGATATGTCGACGCCGAGGATTACGAGGCTGAGGCAACAAGGGGAGTCCCCTGAAACTGAGATGATACGACAAAGGGGTTCGTTTTAGCGGTAAACGCGCAATTGTATTTCTATTTGGCGCTTTGTTTGCATGATTGTTCTTTAATTTAAGATTATATTCCTCATACTATTTTTGGCGTTAATTGCCGGTACTATGTTTACTTTAAATTTTAATTTAGACTACAGCATATGATAATAAAGGCAATAAACGTTATGACATATTGAGCCTTAAAACTTAACAAAAGCACCGGCATGTTCACAAAGAGCCTAATCGATTATGAGTGTATCGAATATAATGTGAATCGATTATCCGGTACCTCCGGGGTCCGTGTCACCCATAACAAATCGCTGTGGCCCACGGACAATGGTATTTCTTCATCAAAGACAAAAACGGCAAATGTGCTGGGGCAAAATATGAGATTATAGATTATAAGTTATACGTAATCTGGTATACAGGTTGTTACATGATACAACTTTTTATTTAATATTGAATGTTGTCAAAAGATTTTAAACAATTTAAATGTTTAATTAATAATCTGTGGTATTGCAGTCTAATTTTGTCAGCAAACGTAAGTGTTATAGAAATAAAAAAAAAGTTTTTAAAAACTAAATCCATCAATCAGTAAAGAGAAAAGTTTTCGTGTGGTGGCATCTGAAAATTTTTGAAAACTTGTTTGAACTTTCATGAACTAAGGTCAAATTTTATGTATGACTATCTTTTATATGCCAGATTTGAAATACAACAGCGACGGTATAATCTGCCAAGCCAATATAATATTATCTAAAAACAATTCGTTCCATTAAATTTAGATAACAGTAGTTACATATTATCTCTGTCTGAGCACAAGCTTCCACTTATTTCTGATACGGAAATCGAGCTGCATTCCTCCAGCGCCTTGACAAGTTTTATAGAAGAGAAGGCAAACCAGCTTACGGCTTATCTGATAGAATCGGTCCGGAAAAACCGCTAGCGACAATTAATTCTACACAGTGGTCGAGCGTAGCAGAAAATTCTTTGTAGGTACAACGCACGGCAGTGTACTGCTAACCATCGAGATGATGTGGATGGGAATAATATTTACGTCGCTGTATATTATGGTGGAACTTAGCAGCTGCCAGCAATTTATGCAAACAATTCCTCTGAATACTCTTCGTCTCGTATTTGCGATAGAATATGCATTTAATGACTTCGAAATATTATGTTCCTCAGACGGACAGGTTTCTCCGCCATATTTTTTTTCCCGCTGAGCACGTTATAAATCAGCACTAAAAATACAATTAAACTAGTAAGCTGTTTCTCCCGTAGTGTGGTAGTATTGTAGCTTGGGGACTATTAACTTACTTTAAAAATATTTAGGGCCAGTTTTGATTTAAGCAGGAAGAATGTCTATTTGCTTAAATTATAAGTCATGTATTTATTTATTTTTAATAGTAATTTTTAACAATAACTAATTTGAACACGCCATATAAACTTCATGTCCGCGCATTCTGCCAGCGGGGGAGGGCGTTTAAAAAGCAGTTCGCCAGCGGGGCGCGGGCGCCGGCGCAACCTTTGTGTTTTTACTTTTTAGACGCGGCCGAAGGCATCTAGTCATACAACCACTTTGGCTTGGTGGACATAGGAATTTTGAATGGAATAATTAGTAGTGTTGACGTTTTAGATAAAATCTGATAAATAACTTAAGAATCAAGTTTTAGGAAACTAACTCTTATATGTCTTAATACCTGTTTGTAGCGCTTTATCTGAAATTCAGCGCTCTTTACAAATGAAGTGTCTTCTAGAAAAGTTTAGTTTGGTAAATAGCCCAATGGTTATGCCAGTAATTAAAAATACAGCAACGACTCGACTAAAGGGCGCTTATTCACTAATAAATATTTCGTTTAACGTATGAATTATTTCGTAAAATATAAAACAGAAGGTTACGAAAAAGTTATAAATAACTATTATAACAGTAGGTAAGTGGTGTTAAAAAACTTTTTACAATATAATTGCCATTTATTTACATAGTTATAGTAAACTTTCAGACAAATATATTTTTAACAAGCTGTGCTGGATATGCGTGACAATGCCTTTTTTGTCAGAAACCTTCGCGGACGCGCACACAACAACTTACCAAAGTTTCATCGTAATCGGATGAATGGTATAGGAATTCATAGACTATAAACAACCAAAAAAATCATTTTCATATGTTAAATTAATATAAAAAAAAAATAAAAAAAATGAACTAATTAAAAAATAACACTCCGTGCTACTTTAGCCAGGTGATAATAATTTATATGATCACTAACGCCTTAGGGTAAAACATGGCCAAACAAAAATATTTATTTTAGCTCCCGCAGTCCTAACATCATCAGCGGCTTGCCAAATTAAAAGAAAAATAAAAAGGCGCGTAAAACGTTCGGTCATCCAACACCGGGTGAAAGTCCCGCGAAGCTTTTAAACGGCGTGACAGAGTGACAAGTTGACGCGAACGTCCGTCAGAATCGAAACGGTTAATTTAGACGGTCTGTGGGTGGTTGTTAATGGCGGATTGTCTCTTACACTGTTCGTTTTGTGCGGGTCAACGACCCGGCTCGGAGATGTCATGAGAAAATTTGAAATCGTTACTTCACGATCTGCGGATTTGAGTTTACGCTCGCATGAATATATTATAAGCCTTTTACATCACAACATAAGTACAATGGGTTATTAAAATAACAGATATTTTGCGTTTATATCCACTCGAATATCGGGGTCATTTTCGCCAATATGGCGCATCTGTCGAGCACTTTCCGAAGTACTAAGTATATAACAAGTACTACATATATATATATATATACAACGTGTCCCAAAATTCAACGATAAGCCAACACCGGAGGATAGACCTGCCCCGGACTAATCGGGGAAAAAAAGAAAAAAAATATATCCCAATTATATTTAAAGTTATATAAAAAAAATGAAATACTTCAGAAATTGAGACCGTAATGATATTTTTCACTACCATGACCACAATTTCTTTAATATTTTTTTCTTTTTTTTTTATAGGCAACCTGAATAGTACTGCTATCTACCACAATTCTTAAAAACTCCAGAATAACTCTTGTTTTATCACGAAAATTAATGAAACTTAAGTTATTCCCTAAATTTTTTGAAGACTTTTACTTTTAACTAAATTTAACATATCGTGGTGTAAAAAAAAGTATAAACAGTAGTATGGCAAGTTTTTTTTAAAAATTGACGCAACTAACCAACATTCCAAAATGGTATAATACTCTAGGAAAACAAGTTATAAAAAAATACGGGCCTATTATATCTAAACAGCGGCCAAATTCCTTAAATTGTAATTGTCAGTAATCACTTTTACTACATGCCCAAAATGGGTTCTTGTTACAATTTCTAGGAATTTGAATGGGGCATTAATACCATAGATGTTAGAGAGAGATAGGTAGATAGAGATATTTACGTTAAAAAGAGACAACAACAGGGCAGGTAGAGAAGCTGTTATTATTCTCAGCAAGTCAGTTCAGTACGCTCTGCTCCTTTGTTTACTGCGCACCGTTCCCAATTCAACTTACGTGGCTCTCGTACATACTATCGACTTTTGGCTTGGCTTTTTGGACTGGAATCGACCTGCAAACTTAACTGACCTGGCATTATTTGGACTGGAAGTGGGAATACGCTAATATGCATTTAATCTATGGAGAATGCCGATGTAATGCTAACGCCGCTAGCAGACTGTATCGAGAAAGATACCCAAATGCTCAAAGATATCCTGATCATCGAATGTTTATTAATGTGCATCAAGCGTTTTCGTAAGGTCGTATGCCATCCAATAGGAGAAGCGCTGGCAAACCTAGATTGGATCGTGATGAAAAAGTTCTCAATAAGACAGAAAATGACTCGACTACTTCGGTACGTGCCATAGAAGAAGCTACAGGAATCCCGACAAGTTCTGCACATCGAATATTAAAACGTCACAAGCTTCACCCATATCACTACAGGCGTGTGCAGACGTTATTACGCGCGGGACTATCCGCTACGAGTCACATTTTTCCGTGTGATGCTGCAAAGGCACAGTGAAGATCCCCAATTCCTAGACAAAATTCTATGGTCGAATGAAACAACATGCAAGAAAGATGGGTATTTAAATCTTCACAACCTACATAGTTGGAGTAATGAAAATCCGCACTTGATGAGACAAGACAAATCCCAATATCAATTCAAGGTTAACCTATGGACCGGCATATTAAATGGAAAAGTAATTGGGCCCTTTGAGTTACAAGGAAACTTAGATAGCAATAGTTATTTAAACTTTTTACATAATGACTTGCAAGAATTGTTAAACGCCGTGCCCTTAAGTGATCTTCAAAACACGTGGTCCCAAAATGATGGTTGCCCAGCACATTATGCCCGTCCTGTGCGAGAATATTTAAATCAAGAGTATCCAGGGCGTTGGATCGGGCGACTTGGTCCTATCTTATGGCCACCCCGTTCACCCGATTTGAACCCCCTGGACTTCTTTTATTTGGGGTTGTCTTAAAAACAGGGTCTACTCAAAACCCATTGCGACATTGGACGAGCTTCGTCGAAATATCACTCAGGCTGCTGATTACATTAATAGCAGAAGATATGCAAGACAAATAAAACGATCATTTTTAAGGCGATGTCGTGCATGTATTAATGCTGGTGGCAAAGAGTTCGAACATTACCACACAATAAACAAGTACTATAATGTTAATAACTTAATAAATTACACGTGAAACTGTTTGTACCATTTGTTTTGAAATATTAAACGTTTCAAGAACTAATACTTTTATTACACCCGACCGTCATTTGGCCCCTGTTAAAAAATATTAGGCCCATATTTTTTTATAACTTGTTTTCCTAGAGTATTATACCATTTTGGAATGTTGGTTAGTTGCGTCAATTTTTAAAAAAACTTGCCATACAAGTGTTCATACTTTTTTTTTTACACCACGATAAGTTAAATTTGGTTAAAAGTAAAAGTCTTCAAAAAATTTAGGGACTAAAATAAGTTTCATTAATTTTCGTGATAAAACAAGAGTTATTCTGGAGTTTTTAAGAATTGTGGTAGATAGCAGTACTATTCAGGTTGCCTATAAAAAAAAAGAAAAAAATATTAAAAAAATTGTGGTCATGGTAGTGAAAAATATCATAAACGGTCTCAATTTCTGAAGAATTTAATTTTTTTTATATAACTTAAAATATAATTGGGATATATATTTTTTCTTTTTTTCCCCGATTAGTCCGGGGCAGGTCTATACTCCGGTGTTGGCTTATCGTTGAATTTTGGGACACGTTGTATATATATTGCTATCACTCGACGCCATATAATGGCGTTTGACAGATGCGCATATTATTTGAGACGCCAGAATACGGCGTTTGTACAGACGAGGGGATATAATAAGGTACGTGACGGTAATATGGTCACCTTAAGCTTTGCCGCCCTATTAAACCTAAACTAGGAGGGTGGCAGAGACAAAAATATAAAGCCGTATACTATAACTAATATATTAAGAAAAAAGTTATAAACAAGCTTTAGCAAAAATTAGGAACACTTCGAAAAATTTACGTAAAAACACTACACAATACTAAAATTTACTAAAACATTTACTGTAATGTCAACTGTCTAAATGGCGTCGAGAAAACATCGCCCTTTTGACCTTTTATTATTTGATTGACTGATTAAGAGCTATGGTATCACAGAGCCATCTATGCAAACAAGGCTGTAGTTTTTGATTTATAAGAAAGTGACCATATTAACCGGATGAGCATATTACCCTCACGAACTATAATGTATAAAAAATAACGCTAAGGTAAAACCTACCTAACCCGAATACAGGCATTTGAAAACAAATTATACATAGAGAATGATAAGTAGCACTATATGTATCAGATGTAGTTAACTTGATGGATTTGAGGAACCCCAATAGGAACACCAATTGTAATTTTATGAAATACGAGAACAGTTTATGATTAATGTCATAAGATATTGAAATTAAATACAATTTTAATACCTAATCGATAAAGACACAAATAGTTTATTTGAAGAGCACCACAGCAAGTATTTCATGAAGAAAACTAAACATAAATTCATAAAAATAATAATAGTGTCACCCCGGAATTCGGTGATGGCGGCCATTCACAACGAAGACCTACGTAGGACCGGATAATAGTTCAGGAGTGTGAGCGCAAGCATATATGTACCCAACATTCTATACTTCCTCACCCTCATAGTCGGATGACACTGCAAACGAACAAAACTTTCAAAGGCACGGGAGTATAACACCGATAACTTCCTGACTCCTCCTGCTACTGAGAAATTCGAGACATAAAATCTCAATAACTGATATTTGATCATGCGGTAACAGGTTTGATCCCGGGTCAAAACTGTTACCGCATGATCAGAAAATACGCTTATGACCACTGCAGAGGTAGTTTAAAATTTATGTAGTTCTCCTCTTAATTTTAAAGGTTTTAGGACAGAGAAGTGTTCGCCGAGGACAACCCATGAGTGTTGGCAGACTTCGCATCACGTCCCTCAAAATTGTTACTTTCCCAGATTAAATGAGCACTTAAAAAATGCAATGAATTATCCTTACATCGTAAGTGACAAAGGAAGTCATAGTCCAGCTGATGATAAAAAGTAGTGAGTAAAGTTACAACCTATATACCTACGTCCCACTGCTGGGCACAGACCTCCCCACATTTCTGCGAGGGTTTTAGGGCAAGGAAGTGTCCGCCACGCTGTTCCTCCGCATGTCGGAATTTATAGGATATTTCGGATCGAACCCGGGTTACTCGCGTTCTTTTATATTTTCAAGCAAGCGTTAATCATCTGAACTACCACGGCTCACGATAAACACCTTCTGAATTCCTTGGAGACCTGTAGCCAACTTCAAACAATTAAGGCTATACAGTAGCCAAATATAATGGCGAAATGTACTATTCGTTGCAAGCCTAGTTTAAATGTATGGTATAATAAACATTCCTACATAAACGTTCACAGCTACCACCTGGACAGAAGGGTAGTCAGAGATCTTGACTCACGCCTATTCACTTTCATATACCTACATATATGCTCGTTGGTTAAGTTTCAATATATTACTAATAATATATCGTAAAATCAAATATCATTAAACAATTGTTTGTAATACCTTCTTAAGTCGAGTAATTAATGGTAGAATATTCTGAGCTACCTAAAATCATAATTCCTTTTTACAAACCAAGGAAGCCCAAAGCCTCAAGCCGAAGCCATAAGCAGTTGTACAAAAGGCGCGCCGCAAACAAAAGCTCTCATCAAGCAGCATGATCATACAAAAATCACACTTTTTTGTGACACGATGACATCAAGGAACCATTGTCGCCTGCGCATTGTGGAATAATTATCACCGAGCCGGTAATGATGTTGATTAGAGTCTTGGGTCTTCACGACGGCAGCGTCAAAGACACGCCGCGAGATGACATTGATTGCTCTTTGATATGAACTAAGTGACGGCTGGGGTTCCCTTTCGTCCCGCCCGATATCTAACAATGTAGCAGGTAGAATGCGCTCTGTCAATATGCAACTGAGAAATGAAAAAAAAATTAAAAGTCATTACTTCTTGAATTCAATATTACGCTTATTTTTATAGGATAGGGATGACGAACCTATAGACATCTACATCTATCCTCGATTAAGAATCAAAATGCAGTTACAATGTCAGCCCTGACGACTATGATGAAATTTCCAGCAAAAAGGTTATACAGTTCTCTATACTCATCATACATAACACAGCATTAAGCTGCTAATTACAAGTATGAATAATAGATACTACAAAAGAAAACTTCAAAAAGTAGCAAGCGTTGAAATTAAATTGACCATCACGTTTTATCATGATAATTTTTCTTTAAAAGAGAGAAGGATCTTCAAAGAAGGCTACGATGTGCAGCTAAGGTTTTTTCGGGTCTGGCTGATATAATTTGCTTGCTTTACAAAAACGGTACCCCTCACGTAAATATGTTGGAAGTGGTATTCGACTGCTTCGTTAATCTAGTATTCGTAAACGTGATTACTGATCGTGAGGTCCGGGTTCGAATCCTGGGTCAGCCTAAAATCATTTATTGGGTTCTTCTGAAAAAATACTCAGCAGCAGCCCCGGAGTCAGGAAGTTGGTGGTGTTCACCCCCGTGTCTCGGAAAGCACGCAAAGTCGTTGTTCTTCCGACCTTCTCTCCGGTCATGTCGGATTACCGTTCCTTCAGACTGCGAGCAATATAATCCTGTCCTGCGCAGATGGATATTCTACGTATAGACTAGCCGCCGTGACCGAAATTCGGTCTGGAGGACGTTAGAAGTGTTACGTGTATGAATTCTTATTCAAGTTTTACTGAGGGACTAGCTATTATTTCGAGCCCTTTTTTTAGTATTTTTTAAAAACAAGAAAATTTTAATTAAACTAATTGCATTCTTGATTTTTTATTCAAATAACCAGTTCAGTTTTTTCTATTATGCCGGTAATATCAAAAAATATTATATATATTATATTATACATATTTCATCAATATGTAGATACCTAATTTGTATCTAAATATAATTTCCAAAACACATCATTTCAAAAAAAAAACGAGCAAAGATCGGTCACCCTCTAACTAACCTCGCTGAGTTAATCGTAAAAGCGTCAAATACGATAATACTGATTACTTAAGGTAACTTAGGTTGTTATATGATTTTTGTGTCGTATACATAATAAAATTGAAACGCCACGCTACTTCAGAGCATAAGTGTCAGCCATAAAAATTTCGAAGTACGCAAGCCTCTGACCTAAAACCTGACCTTCCGCAAAACGCGAGCAACTCGGCCTTCAATGCAATCATTTTTTTTTTCAAAACATTATCTACCCCCACACTAGGATCTGGGGGCACTGTATCGTGGAGGAGGACCTGTATACGTTTAGTAGGACCTGTATCGTGGAGGCAGTTTACATACATAAATTGCACAAGGACAAATATCCAGACCCGGAACAATTACTTGTAGACCATACAAATACCTTGCAGGATTCGAACCCGCGGCACTCAGCGCTGTAACTCATTGCTAAGCCACCGTGTAACGGAGCCGTCACTGAATTTCAATTCACTACAAGTCTGAGAAATTAAAAAAAAAGACTTTAATTCTTCTCAAAAATGAGTTAAGGTCTGTACCTAGCTAGCTAGTCACTTTTACACAAGCTAACTTTTATATCGTTTAAGCGCTTATTTACTGCCTGCTACTTGTATATAATGAAGAAAATTAATATAGTGAACCATATGCATCTTCGAAATATCAAAAATATTTCGAGAACATGGTATGAAATCCGCCAAAATGATGGCAGACAATATTTAGGCTGTAACTTGACTTACCATCTCTCCCGTTTTTATTATAAATTAAATTATTAATTCTATAAATAATTACATCTGCCTAAATGTTGTATATTTATGTAGGTTATATTATTGGTATACACTACCGGAATATTCGTTTTATATGGCTCGTAATCTATACGACCAATGATAACTACCGCCATCTATTAGTGAACATCAGTGATAAATTATAATACGATATTATTAATTTAATTTTAGATGGCATAAAAATTGTAAAAGAAATTACAACAAATATCCGTAATGAGGAGGCTATAATAATCTAAATAAAAATGAATAAAACTTTAGTCTCAAACTATGAGACGAAAACCAGTTAGGTTCCATCTTAGTTAATACAGTTCTACTGTACACTAGTACTTTTTAATTGAATTGTACTCTTTATGTTGTAGTATTTATCTTATATATAGGTACTATATACACCATTTTTAAATATTTGTGATAGACGATATAAGTAGATGCTTTGCCCCATAGACACCTACATCTGTTCTCTATTATGAATTTAAATGTAGCTGCGCTGTCACCCCTGAGGACTAAGATAAAATACCGCCTTACAAGTAAGTAAAAGGGGTCTCAGCTTCTCATCATACACCATACCAAACGGAATCAAATGATTTTGCTGTTTTACTAGTTTAGTGTTTTGTTATAAAAATGGAATATAACTGAATGAAACCTTATATAACTTATATACTATATTATTTGATTAAAAATTGCCAAACATGTACTGTGATGAGTGTTCCAAAATGTTTGTTTTATACAACGATCATCCATTGACCACCTAAACTTTAGCGGCTGGGTCAAAAAAAGTGTAATTTTTCAATCCTCATTTATTTTCAGTGTAAAATGTAAATAAAAAATAGTTTTATAACATATTTCAAATAACTTGACGTTGTATTTATTTCAAATTCACACAAAAATATATTTGAAATATTGTTTGAAAATTCATACAAATAGCAATGAATTTCGGATTATGTTTTTTATTTTTTATTTTATAAAATTTTGTATGAGTAATGAATAGAAACACATAAAACATAGAAATATACATATTTCCAAACATTTTCATATAGATTTCTCAAAAAATAAACGTGTAGAATTTAAATTACCTATTAGTACCTACTTTCGTGACTGAAAGTGAAGTATCTACTACTACTATGCTGTAAAGGGTAATTTATGAATTTTATTACAATTTCTAGCAACCATAAATGATTTTATTAGATAGTTTATACATTCAAAAATAATTCCAGCAAGTTTTATCCATAAATACTGTCTCAAAGTAAAAATGTAGCAAAATTTGCAAGTTAGCAAAAAATTTGCAATTCCCGCCATTTTGGTCATGGGCCAGTGTAAGTGTAACTGTAAGGAACGATTTGGAGTTTAACAGCTAATCTCAAATCTCGCGAGTACTGTCGCCGCGGCTAAAGGTTGTCTGATGTTACAAACTGACAAAAACTCTTCCTTAAACCCTACTTACACTAACATTTCTATAGAAGAGGTGGCCAACGAGCATGTGACTCACCTAATAGTAAGAGTCCACCGCCGCTTACGAACAACTGCAACACCAGGGGAATTGCAGGTACAATGCCGGCCTTTTAAAAAGGAGTAACCTCGTTTCTTAAAGGTCTCTAAGTTGTAGCTATTCCGAAAAATTATCAGTAGTAAACGATTCCACAAAGACGTCGTGCGAGGAAGACTACTTCTAGTAAATCGCATAGTGGTGGACTGCAAACATCCGGACCAGTGTGGGTGGTGTCGTAAGTTTTGTCACAATACAATACAATAACTTTATTACAGCCATCAAGGACTTAACAATTAAGAACATTGGCCCATAGCAGTATATACCTTAACCTAAAAAAAGGATATTTATGAAATATAAATATAACACCATTTAGGGAACTTTCTTCTCTAACGCGTCCCTGTATCGGCGAAACACTACCTCAGCTGGCCAGAAATCGGGAGCGAGGAATGTCTCTTTGTATTTTGCAGGAACCTGGAGTACGTAAGATTTGAAGTTCGTTGACCTGTTAGACTCCAGACGCTGCAAATGTAAAGAGATAGGATCCTCTATGCGGCATCAGCTTACTTATGTCTAAACGCAATGTGTATTGGTAGAGTTTGGCGGTTGGAATAAACCATGTTTTTTAAGGCCGAACACTGTGATATTAGGAAAACGTATCTTGTACGACAATAGACCATTGACCAGTTGAACTTACGTAAAGTGTTACGGTAAAAAAAAACTATTTTGTATTCGTCACACATTTTCTCGTTAACACAAAAAAAACATCCTTTTGTATTCCGATTCTTGATACCGTTTTGAAACGATGACATTGCCGTTTTTGACACTGTTTTCAAAAAAAAAAACGAAAATCGTTGGTGTTCAATTACAAAGGAATAAGGTTGAATTTGAAATGCTAATAAATTTATACCTGCAAATTGAACGTGGTAAATAATCGCCATCTTGCCATGACACGTAGAGAAAAAAGTTAATAAGGGGTCGGTCCTCGATCTGATTTCTTATAAGAAATGGGCTGCGGTGTTAATTTTGCATGAAATGAGACTCGAAACTGCTAAAGGACAATACTTTGATGACTCATTGTTCTTTATAGTTTTTTTTAGTAACAAGCGTCATTTTTATAGTGGTACCTATATCTTACCAGCCAGTGATTATCGTGCTTTTGCTTTTAAACTTTTTATTTTATGGATATATGCCATAATTGCCAGTCTTGGCAGGCGGATTGGCAATCGCAGTTTCTATATTGTTTACTTGTTAATTCGAAAGAACTGCTGCCCATATACTTTGTTTTTTTTTTACTTATTATAATCCAGTGCTTGACCACAACCCCACCTGGTGGTAAGTGGTGATGCAGCTGTAGATGGTGAATCGCACTGTCTTAGCGTAACAAATGCCTATTCACTCTTGAAGACGCCCAGATTGTATTCGTGCAGAAAGATAGACGCCGGCAAATTATTCCACACCTTTGCTGTGCGCATTAAAAAGTCGAAGCAAACCGTTTGGTTCTATTGCGTGGAATATCGACAACAAAGGTTTGAAGACCCGCCGACCGCCTGGTCGACCGATGTTTTGTTTCTCCCTGTTGCCTTTTACGACACCCACGGGACCATAAGTGGTAGCTATTGGACATTCTTACACCGCCAATACACAGTAATAATGTCCTCCAGACCAAATTTCGGCCACGGCAGCCTGCCTCAACGGAGGCTAGCCATCGGCGCAGGACAGGATTATAGTGCCCAAGTGTATGCGCAAGCACAGATGCACTCTCTATTCCCTCACTCTCATAATCCGATGGGACGGTAAACCGACACGACCGGAGAGAGATCAGGCGCAAGATGCACGGTGAGACACGCCAATTTCCTGACTCCGGGCAACTACTGAGAATTTCTTGACGGAAAAACTCAATAATTAATTTTTTTGGCCCGACCCGGGATTCGAACCGAGGGTCTCATGATCAGCAGTCGCACTACTACAACCACTAGACCAACGAGGCAGTCTCAATACACAGTAAATAGCCTGTAAATGTATCATTTTCGTATCCTTATATAACCACGTCCGCCGTTATCGCTACCCTTACAGCAAATAAAAAGTTCATTGCTGAAGGCCTCCCCCATAGATTGCATTATAGGGGGGATAATATCCATACTTGCCATGCTTGGCAGGCGTTGAAAATTGCAGATTTTTATTATTTTATAATCTCAGGAAGACACCGCCGTCCATCTTCTGGTTCAGTCTCCCTCTGTGGCCCTTACGATATACACAGGATGATATAGGGTAGTGAATTCTCTTATGCCACAACAACTTATTTTTGGCTACGGAGATCAGCTTCAAAGGTCAGTGAGGCCGAGATATTGCAGCCTGCCTAATAAGCGTAGCGTTTACATCAAATGCTCTCTACACTGCGAGCCTCCTTTCCGGTTTTGAACAGTTACAATCTGAAAAAGATGAAAAATCATTTGTTAATATTTTACATCTCAATTTATTACGAGGTACAAGACATCTTGGGATACGATCACAATTGTAGCCGTATTGGGGCCTTCTACACCCCGTCGCTCATATTCTCAGTCAGACTAAGGTGGTTGCGATTTTTTTTAGACAGGATGTGACTAAGTTAGTTTTTCCGCCTGTGATGGGTGGATTCACCGACCGCGAACGTTAGGCAGAGAAAAACAGCACAGCCGCTACCACACCACTGTCAGAAAAGGTGGTTTAAAACGTGGACCGTTAACGTGAAACGTTAACCTGTGGAAGCCTAAAAACAACCCTCAAAATGTTAAAAAAAATTTTTTTAAACAATATTTGTGTTTTACTTTTCAAAAGAATCTTTTTAAAATGTGTTCTTTCTTCCATTTTCCTACCATACATATGTAATGTACTATTAAATAACTTTGACTGTTGGTAGATACTAGGCTGCACTAAAAGTATCGGGAATGGAATATTTCCACTGTTCCTGTCATATTAAAATCTTTTTAATTGAAAACTCCTTGGTTTTTAAAAATCGAATACCTACCATTTATTTATTTAAAAAAAAGATTCTCAGCCTTGTCACAAGGTTTTGTCAAACTTGTTTAGTCGTTGAGAAAATGGAATTGACTCGAGAAAATTCAACAGCGATGATTTATTAAGACTTTCGAAGTGGTTTAACACAAAAACAGTGTGTTGACCGGATGATTTCCGCATTTGGTGATGAAGCCCCATCCAAAATCACAATTTATCGCTGGTTTGCTGAATTTTAACGTGGACGTGTCAAGCTTAGTGATGATCCCCGTCAAGGTCGTCCAAAAACTGCAGTCACCCAAGAAAACGTTGATGCTGTGCGTAAGCTAATCGAGGAGGATCGACATGTGACATACCGCGAAATTCAGGCAACTTTAGACATTGGCATGGGTCAAATATAAATAATCTTGCATGAACAATTAGGTGTAAAAAAGTTGTTTTCCCAATGGATACCGCATTCGCTCTGTGAAGAGCAAAAAGCGGCTCACGTTACTTAGTGGCCACGTTTGTCTCCAAAACCGACCATGTTACGACTATTCCTCTAGAAGGACAAAGAACGGTTAATGCAGAATGGTATGCTAGCATTTGTTTGCCACAGGTCATTTCTGAACTCCGTAAAGAGAACTGCAACCGCCGCATCATCCTCCATCACGACAATACGAGTTCTCACACCGCACACAGAACAAAAGAGTTTTTAGAGCAGGAAAACATAGAATTATTAGACCATCCGCCGTACACCCCCGACCTAAGCCCTAATGATTTCTATACTTTCCCTAAAATAAAGAATAAATTGCGTGGACAGAGACTTTCATCACCTGAGGAAGCTGTGGACGCCTACAAAACGGCCATTTTGGAGACCCCAACTTCCGAATGGAATGGTTGCTTCAATGATTGGTTCCATCGTATGGAAAAATGTGTCAAATTTCGCGGAGAATACTTCGAAAAGCAATAAATACATTTTTAAATAGTAATGTTGTCTCACTTCCTTGATTCCCGAAATTTTTAGTGCCTACATTTAGATTATTTTTTTATGTTTTTCTTAATCCCCGAGGTTTCGGTGCCTAAGGATCCCTGAATACCCAGTCTAAATCGGCCTTGACGGTATACCATCTCGTTAACTCCAGGTACCTACCTATAAAATATTCACCCCGACGATGGGCGTAGCGTTAAAGATGCGAGATGTGACATAATTAAAGCAAGTCGTCTGGTTCTGCGGTAGTCAATCTAGTTGAAAAACGTAACTATTAATGCAAATACAACAAGAGACCCACGTTCAGCAATAGCGGAAATAGAAGAAGTTTATTCTTTCCGATTTCAACCACGGCTGCAATTGTCAATAAGAAAATATATTATTTATTTGTACATTTGCTACAAGTTTTTTTTTCTATCATAATTCAATTATAAAAAACCACAAAAGAAAGTTAAAAATTAATAATAAAATGAACGAACATGTTGTAATGAGATCGTCTGCGCGTCACGTAACACTGCATTGTTTGTAACTGCTGAGTCAGGTTTCCGCAATTTAGCACCAGATGGCCCAGACGTGGGGCGAATTCGCTTCTAACTCGATCCTACATCTACGCCTTGACGACGAGATTTAACAACGCTCTATACATTAAATACGAGTTACTTATGATTATGAATAATATTTTAAAAAATAATTATGAATAATACTTTAATAAAAATTATCCCCATAGAAAGATATCCTCCTGCATATAGTGAATCACACGCTTTATATGCTGTTTCGTGTTGGACTGGATATTTTGGATCTGGGTAAGTTTTCATGCGGATGCCACGTCATTTAGTGTGATAAAAAAGTTTACAATTTGTTTTTATAAAAGAAAACTGACAGATTACTTTTACGACGACTTTTTACTACCGACTTCAAAAAGAAGGAGGTATTCAATTCCACTGTAGGTATGTTTTTTACCTCATAACTTTTCTCTGGGTAATCGCTTATGATGATTCTTTTTTTATCTGAAAGCTGATACTTCTCGTATTGTCCTATATGACTTTGGTCAGGATCTGACCAGTAGTTTTTGAGTTATCCTTAATAATGCGCATTCAATTGACTGTTGTTCTCATTTTTTTATTAAATATATGAAAGTCGGTTGCACAACATTTTTAATTTTACCACTTGCTATTAGAAAAAAGTTTTGCTTAATTTGCTGACATTACAAACTACTTACCTAATTCTTCGACAACTCACGTCGACTACATTTTGTTATCTATGCGAACAACTTAGAATTTTAAACCATCAAAATGCTTAGATCTGTATTTTTTTGTATAAACGATTTTTTCTATAATTTTTTTTATCTATAGATACATAAGAGAAAATGGAACGTTATTTAAATATAAATCAGGAATGTTATTTATTTATTTACAATTGATTTCTAAATTACAAAGAACACTGTATTTGATATAAAGTTTGGTAGTATGACAATCACTTCAGTAGTATTTAACTAAAACAATATGATGTACCTACATGATGATGTACGACAATATGTTGTGTTCTTCTGGAAATCCTCTTGAAAATATTCCTGTGCTCGATTTTAATAAAATTGATTTCGAACCAATCGAGGTCATCACTAAGACGGCACTCTACACTAAATCAAATGCTAGGTGGCATTTTGCTCCATCATCTCATATACAGCAACAGTAGGTATCTATCCAACACTCGAATTTGTGCTTTATATGAGCTTAGAAGCTGTCCCGCCACGAAGTAACATTGAAACCTTTCATTTTTTCACTGAATCAGAGTCACTCGGATCAGGATCACTTAAATCAAATTAACTGTAATTAGAAACGCCAGTTAAAGTTTAATAACATTTATTATATTGTATATAATTATAACATCATTTTATATAGCATAACTGCTTCAGGTTATCCATGATACCTACCTACTTCCGTTTCCACTTACACTCCGGGCTACAACGATCGTGTCTCTCTATAAGGGAAAATAAATGCAAATTCGACTTCATTACTAAATTGAGTACTTATAACTAATTTTACAGATTTTTATCGCGTTTATTTTTATATTATAAATTAGGTTATAGTTACGTTGTCGCCTCTTAGTACCTACTACCTCACAGGTCACAGCTCGTAATTAGGTGTACTAGGTACCTATCTATACCCTTCAGCCGGAACACTGCACGCTCAGTGCTCAGCTCAGTGCACGCACTACTGTTATGCAGCAGAAAGAGATAACTTATGCCTGCCATAGGTATACATTGGGAATTCCGTTTTGGGATTTCGAACGCAGCAAATCTATATAAAATCAAGGACCTATGACGAACCTATCAAGGAACGTGTGTGGTTCAGTAGTTTTCCGTTCGAAATTTTGCAAAAAAAAAGGGATACCGAATCTATGTGGCGCAATTTTGATCAAGTATTCGTTTTTGTGAAAAGGTCTAATTTAAATTCATTAAACACGTAGACTTACGCTCTACTGTAGCATAGCCATACCTAAAAGGATCGATGTTATATTGCTCACTCAATATTATACCCATAGGTATAATTTAAATGGCCCAACCGTAAATATTCTTAAATTTAGGTTAATAAAAAAATGCATAAGTAGGTAACCTAGCATTATTAAATGTACGTGTCCTTACGTTATTGTAAGTTGATAATGTCAGGAGCACAGATCAGAAATAATTTATTAACCTTATATTTCTACTTTCCTAGTACTTATTTATAGATAGATATTTTTATGTAAGGCTCTGAAAAGTTTTGGATTTAAACAAAATAATACAAAACAAGCATATTTTTAATTTAAAAGAACTGTTTATAAGGTGTCAGCTACTCTTTTCTTTATTCTTTTTCAAAGTCACATTTAGGAAGAATAGAAAGCGTTTCAAACTCACCTCACCAACCACGTAACAAGCGGGCGTTGACCTCGCGCTGCCGACTGTCAACCTTGTGTCATTGGATACAAACGACGCGTGCTATTGGTCTGAAATGTCACGGGCGGCATTGCGACATCGGTGATTGGTCGCTTTTGTCACACGGCGGGCGGGAAATGGGTGTTCCGATTTTAAAGTGCGACAAACGACAATCATTTCCCGCGAAATGTGACGCTCTCGGCCTTTCCTAACAACGCCTATTTCGAAAGAAGATGTTTTGGTATATGATAGCACAGTTTAAATTCTAAACTGTGATGATACTACTACGACTAACTCAATCAAATTTTAATGTTATTACATTAAAATTTGATTGAGTTAGTAATAGAAAATATTTTTGTAGGTAGGTAGGTAATAGGTTATTTTATTTACACAATATTTCATAATTCAGCTGATAAAAGTATCATTTATAATAGTTGCCACCTAACAGAATATGGATAGAATTCGTATATATTAAACAGGTCGTTTAGTTAGTACACCTAAATGTATCTAACACACAGGTAACGATGTAAATTTAAATATAAAAAAGAAGCCATCCAATTAATATTCAGAGATAGGATAATTAAAAATTTTGTTTATCTAATCGTTTTCGGTAAAAATGTGGTGATTAAACTACCTATTTTAAAATATAAGTTTTTAGGTTCGAATCCAGGCCGTGGTTTAGCCAGCAAAGATAACCGAATAAGTTTGTTAAAAGATTGCAGATATTAGGTAGGTACCATAAAATAATGAAATATATAGGTACCTAAGTGATATAAATCATTATTCTGTGATTATACGTAGGTTATGCGTGCGTACCTAGGTATATCGAAATAAATTACAAAAATAATGCCATATCTTTGTAAAAAATCTGACTGACTATAGAGTTTCAAAACGATTCTCTTTACACAAGTTTGATAGTGATTTTAATATATCAGTAGATTTAACTGATCTACCTAAGCAATACTGCAGTGACTCTTTCACACGGCTCTCCGTCAGAGGGGGTTCCTATGGGGAGATAGCGCTATTGATCGCGACGCCTGGTGGCGTCCCTTGCCGATCTCGACAGCTGAGATTCGCGTAACATAGGTAGTTACGGGTGTAAATATTTTTTTTAGATTATAATTTTATCGTAAACTGTGATAAATGATCAGAATAAATATAGGAACTGTATTAAGAACTCTGTTAAAAACTAACATAGTTTGTAAAAAAAACGTACCTAGGTACCCAGTTATTACACCTACATCCACCACCACTCATATTGATAGGGATCCAACAAAATCTCAAAATAGGTACCTACCGATAAGGTACCGGATTCCAAGCAGCACACAAATGTTATGAACATCAATATACCAGCCCACATAGAACTTAGAGTTCTTTTATAAGCGTATAAGAGTGTAGAAAAGAGGTTGTCTCTTTATAAGAGTGGTTTATAGGTAAGTAAGGTATTATACAGCTCAAGCTGTATAAAGTGTCTATTACGGGCTCTAAGTAACCTTACGGTTCTTAATCAGAATATGAAAACTCTAGTAGGTACCTATACAACTTTAAGTATTTTGTAACACTTGATTCTGATTTTATCATTAAAATTGTATGGAAACATAATAATAATAGTTGTTTAACTTTTTAATACCCGACGTTTCGAGCACTTTACAGCACCCATGGTCACGGGGAGACTGAGATGTTCAACGTTTAAATTCATAATTAACTGCGGTTACCATGGATTAATATTTTTTTGTTCCGATCTATGTAGTACGAAGTTATAGGTAGTAGATATCTTGAAGTTTTGCAGTTGTAAAACCTAAAATCTAGTTTTGGCTGGACCCAAGAATCAAATCTGATACTTAAATCATGTTTAGCAGCTTACGACCACTGGATCGACGAGGTACTAGATGGATGCTGCTCTTCGCCGTCAGTTACCTACAAGTGTCATAGTTTTACATAGGTACGGTTTTTCTGTCATTTCCTATACCATCTACATCTATGAAATAAATGATCTAATAATCACTTCACTTCAAGTCCACAGAGCCATGCTGTAGCTTTATTTTAATTGAAGCACGTATGGGTTGACTCAACTGGGGAAGGACCACGCTCTCACAGAATATCGGTGTAAAATAGCACCTTAATGCTGCTGTGTTTCGTATGGTGAGTGTAGAGAACCGGGGACCCTTTTTACTGGAAACGGGGCACTTTATTCCTATCTTAGTCATCAGGGATGACAACGCATCTGCATATTGATCCTTAAACGAAGATCAATGTAGCTGTCTATGGATCACAGTATCCATATACCATCAGGTGGACTGGTGCTCGTTTGTCACAATTATTCTTTTTTAAAAAGTCCTAAGTATAATGACAGTAGAATTTTACTTACAATCACGCAGCCTCTAATGATTTTAAAATCGATTAGTTACAAGACATTACTGTACTCGATACGAAGGTATCTTGTAATCGACAGTCTTGTGTTTAACGACAACTACTGTATGATCGAAAGGCATAAAGATTCACCACCGGCTTTATATCGCCAACTTTAGTCCTCGAGACTTAATTACTTTTCGCAGAAGAAATTCCAAGTTTAATTTCAACCTTGAAACGATGGCATAAGGCATGGTTTTCTAATGAATTCATAAGGTCGGAGACAAAGGCATGGAACGCGCAGACGACCGCCTATTACACCGCATTGTTTTTGATCAAGATTAATAGTTGGAATAATAATAATCTCATTAAATAATTTTAATAAATCTATAAATTTAAAACAAAAATTTGCAACCAACTACAAGAGGAGTCCACAGACGCGTTTTTAACCCAGGGGACTAAGATGAAATGTTTCAATTTATCTCTGCAATTTTAACTGGCGATGTTACCAATAATTTAAAATAAACTTAAGTAACTAAATGCTTAAAAAGCATTTTTTTTAAGCTTTTGAAAGAGAAGAAAGCAAAACGGTATGTGAAATAAGAATAGAAGGAGAGTTGATTGAGCAAGTGGATGAGTTTGTGTATTTGGGATGTGTATTTAGCAGGGATGGTAGATATGATAGGGATATAGAACGACGAGTAAATGCAGGGAATAAAGTGAATGGGGCACTACACTCTATTATGAAGAACCAGAATTTATCAAAACAGGCACGTATGGTAATTCATAATGCTGTGTTAGTCCCTACTTTAATGTATGGTAGTGAAAGCTGGGTGTGGCAGAAGAAGCACGAAAGTAAAATAAATGCTGTAGAAATGCGGTCTTTAAGGAATATGCTAGGGTGTAATCTGAATGACAGGGTGAGAAATTGCGTGATAAGAGATAAATGTGGTATGCAAGATGATGTTGTGACCAGGATTAAGAAAGGAATGCTTCGGTGGTTTGGTCACGTAGAAAGAATGAATGAAGAAAGAGTGACAAAGCAAATTTATATGGCAGATGTGAATGGCCGAGTCGGGAAGGGACGCCCTAGGAAAAAGTTTATCGACCAAATTGGCGATATTTTGAAAATGGGCCACGTTAGAAGTACCCTTAACCGACGAGCATGTATGCGTAGATATATGGATGTAAAGGAGGCGAAAGAGGTATGTCAGGATCGTGCCAAATGGAAGTCCGTAGTCTCTGCCTACCCCTCTGGGTGACAGGCGTGAGTGTTTATGTTTATGTAACTAAATGCTTCAAATGTCATCGGATTGTGTTGTAATTAATAGATGATATAAATTAATTTTATATAACGTAATAAATTACCCTCTATATATATATATATATATATATATATACATATATATATATATATATATATACCTAACTTATCATTAATTTAACTTACTTCCTCCGTTCGTTTAGGCTTAAAATACTTTTAAAACTTAACCCAAGCCTTTATGTTAGGACTAAAAAATCTAATGGTGCACCCAAACGTGGAAACTAAGACGAATCCAGCAGTACCTACATAATATTCATTAATTTTACACTACCTAGAATTTATATAATATTATTATTTTGTACTCCAAACCAAATTAATCAAAGTGGCATGTCTCAACGTAGACTAGCTATCCGCGCAGGGCAGGATTATAGTAATCGAATGTAAGCGTAGGTGCAACCTCTATTCGTTTACCTACTCTCATAGTTTAATGGGACGGCAATCCGACATGACTGCAGAGAGATCAGTCGCAGGACCAACAGCTTTTATGTGCTTCTTGGGGATGAAATATGGCCAAATTCCTGACTCCGGGCTACTAGGTAAGAATTTCTGGACAAAAAAAAACAATAACTGTTTTTGATCCAACCCGGACTCGAAACTATGCTATTTATAATTTGTATTGTGTTGTTAATTGTGTAACATCGTGATTCTAAGCTGTTAATATTTTAAAAAGTTCCGACTGGATTTCTTGCTGGTTCATCACAGGACAGAATTTTTTTTCGAAAAAGTGGTAATTTAAACAAAACTGACTTTTAATAAGTATCAATTATAATCTAAATTGAATAAAAAGTTTCTGTTCCATAAAAATCATGTGAAATAGAAAAGGTTTAAAGTAAAAGTGCCAATTTTTCCATTATATTATGTAGTTTTAATTAGAGATAGGTCGAATATGGATTTCACCGAATATGAATATTTGGGTGAAAGTTTCGTGAAACTTTTACCGAACCTAATAATCATCTTGGTACCGAACCAATTTATATCGCAATTTGTTGCCGTAAAGCACGCGGGATTACCGCCAGATCCTGCCCCTCGCTCCCCCGTACATCTGACATGTTATTACATCATGTATTACTGAGCAAATTGCTGGCACATGCTTATGTTTTGACTATTTTGGTGAGGAAAAAAGTATTTCGTTGTATTATTCTTAGGAAAATTAATAATTATATGATAAAAACGGGTGGCAGGTGATCTACTATTTGTACTTATTTTGGAGAAACTGACGACCAAAGTTAAGTGAAATGTACTTATGTAATGTAATGTTTCGTTATTTTATTCCAGAAATATTTTATCAAGCTTTCTATTTGCTATAATTGGAAGTAAATCTACATTGCCTCAAAAACATATCATTTCAAGTAGATTTAACCTATAAATAAAATATACTTTCAACAGTAAAATTATGAAAAACATGGCATTACTCAATTTGTACATTTCAGTACAGTGGACTGAGTACCACTTAAACGAATGTTCAGTGATTTAGCCGAATATTTGACTGAATACGAATATTCGGTAAAGCTGCCGAATATGCCGAATACCGAATATGAAACGAATATTCGGCCCATCTCTAGTTTTAATAAAAAATGTAGACCGTATAGTGATGGTGTAAGAATATTCACTAGCCCATATCTATATAGGCTATAACGGTAACGGTAACTAAAAATAAACTTATAAGTACCTACATGTCGGTGTAATAGGCGGCTCAGTCACACGAGACTATATAACACCAGTATAATAGCCGGTCAATAAAGCCCGATTGGTTCAGGTCTAGGGCGGTAGTGAAGATGCGCCGTATTACTAATTTGACTATAGTAAATAACTGTCATTAAAAACTAACTAATATTAGTTACCTTCATACTGATGAGAGTTGTGGTAGGTTAAGGTTAAGACGACACATCGAAAAAGTGGCTTCGGGCTATCGCCCTACTGATCGGAGTGAATACGTAATTTCTATAGAAACTTAAAAACGCCGTCTTAAGGTCTAAAATTGCGTAGCGCCCGCGACGATTAAGACCGCTTAGAAATTGTCAGAATCTTAAAATATTTTAAAATAAATATTGATTAAAGTAATCAAAATAATGAGCAAATAAATTACGAATATTAATGTTTTGAATATATTTGAGTGATTCCCAAGCATATAGGTAGATTAAGAAATTAAGAATTAATTTCAACTATAGTGATTTTTTAAAGTTTTCGCAAATAATTATGATCGAGTCAAAATTATACAATCGTGTTTTTGAACAAGTAAATTCGATATAAAGACAAGAATTTACCTATATTAAAATTCCACTTTCATTAGTAGTGTCAGAGTCCTATACTATTCGATGAAAGGGGGTGCATTTTTTCGCGGTGTCGCCCGTCTTAAAATTTCACAGTACGCTCGATCGAATACCGTCAGAATCAGTGAAATTGATAATCGCAATTATTTAATTGCTGTTTTTTCACGTGCGAAATAAAACATATGTTTGGAGGACATTTTAAGTCCGCCAACACGCATTGAGGCAGCGTGGAGGACTCTTCCCTCAAAAAATCCGGGAAGAAAGAGTAAGACATATACGTACCCAGGAGTGGGACGTATTTATAAACTGATACTTTACGGCACAGTGGCGAGTATGTGCAAAGATTTTAAATGAACTATGCCATTTAGTACAATCTTAGGAATTGTTAAATTCAGTATGTAGATGAACCTTAACAGTAAAATATAACCCATATTAATTATTCTGTGATCGAGTTTTTGCTCACCCATCACTTAAACTACAGTTTTACATTGGTAGAGCCACGGTGCAGCTATATTATGGTTGTAGCTCGACCGGGGGTAAAACCATACTCTCACAGAATACCAGCGTGTAGAGCTTAATGCTGCTGTGTTTCGTATGGTGAGTGTAGAGAACCGGAGACCCTTTTTACTGGAAACGAGGCATTCCATCTTAGTCCTCACGGGTGACAACAACCTGCATTTTGATTCTTAATTGAGGATAAATTTAGATGTCTATGGGTCATAGCATCCACTTATCATCAAGTAGACTGTGTGCTCGTTTGTCACAATTATACTATAACCAATTGGCAGTAGAAATACATACGAGAGTGGTACTAATCGAGATTCTTAGGCAAAAACTTAGCTTCACCACTATAGCATTTGTTTTCGTTATAGTTCTCTTTAATAACAGCCTATAAAAACTCTACTGATAAACATAGTCTCCCTATAGTTCGCCTAAAGCGGGCTACATACAACACGATATCGGTGCCGATCTAGGGTGGAAAGAAATCGGGGCTTTTATCGGGGTAGACCTTACACACGGGCCTGCCTAGCAGTACGCGTTCGGACTTGGAGCGGAATGCATATGCGGTAGAGTTCTTCAAAATACCTCCGACTCTCTTAAAACACCACCGTGTTGGTTTGGCATTAGCCATCTCGGTTAATTTATTCGAAAATAGAAAAAGAGAAGTTGCTGGGTGAAAAAATGGCTCCAAAAGAGATAAAAATTAAGCCACATAAACGTACTAAATGGCATGTAATCCAAGGACGTGATTAATTTTCTCCGGATGGATGAAGACAGTTTTTATAACCTTCTAGAAATGATTTCGCCACTTATATAAAAACGTCAATTCTCCTACCTTTGCTATTTAGTTATTTCTTCTCTTTGTTCGTTTCTGCTTTGGTCAAAATCTGGTTATGTATTACACACAACAAACAAGGAAATAAAATACTTTTGTATAATAATATGTATACTTTTTTTTTTTAATGTAATCTTGATTTATGGAGTAAAACTATCAGAAAATAAAATAGCTTATATCTTTTTTAAACATAAAGAAACCTTTAATTTCGGACATACTCCCTTTTATATAACTTGTTTGTTGATGTGGAGATGGTGAAGGAGTAGAAGTTAGTTGTTGATAAGAGGATGAAGGCACGTAAGAGATCGAAGTGTGGTCTTGTGGAGTTGTAAGAGATATGAGTGCGGTCTTGTGTTGATAGCGTTGGAATAGGAGTTAGTTGTTGAGGAGAGGCTTTATCTTCTCCTTACTTACATCATACACTCTACTTTACGAACGGCAATAAAAAAAATTAGTTTAGTAGGCATTCCTGACCATGTCACTTCGCAGGGTCACAGGCTAGGGTGGATATGATTTGAATTTCGATAAAATTTCAATTAATTTATTTATTTTATTCACTTTTTTTTGGTTTTTTTAAAATATCAGTGTCATAGGCTTCTACTCCGTTTATATGATTAAAATGTAAAAATTTTGTTATATAAAAAAGGTCATTCAGTATCACTGTTTTGTTAACTTCCTTCCGCGAGGGTTGCCGGCAGCGACTGCCAAAAGAAATCGGGCCGATGCGCCTACACACACGCAGTAAGGAGGGGGCGGTGCCCCGATCTAGTAAGCATCGGCTGATCTAGGAAGCATTTTTGCTCCTGCCAGCCGATTAAGGAGGCGATATCGGCCACGACTTAGGATGGCCCTACATACGACACGATTTAGAGGCAATCTAGGAGGCATCCCCACTACTCCACCCTAGATCGCCACCGATATCGTGTCGTATGTAGCCCGCTTTAATGGAGATATATATGCCATAGTTTCCACGATTGATGAGTGGGTTAGCATTGACAACCGCAGTTTTTATTATTTTGAATGGTTACCAGCAAGATTAACCGTGTAGTCGCAGTGTAAGAGTATCCACTACCCCATATCATCCCGTGGGTGTCGTAACAGGCGACAGAGGGAAACAATGCCACGTGAAGGACAGCAGCGTCTTCCTGGTAACACTGGCAACTATGGCAACTGTCCTTCGTATGAGGCAGTCTATGAGGGAGGGACTACGTGTTCAGGGATGACTTTTCATAGGCTGTAACAGTAACGGATAAAGAAGATGGTGCTGTCCATCTGCTGCGTCATTTTTCTTTTTTTATAGAAGTAGGGAGACCAAAGAGCACACAGCCCACCTGATGGTAAGTGGATGCTGTGGCCCATAGACATCTACACTTATCCTCGATTAAGAATCCAATTTCAAATGCGTTGTCACCCTTGAGAACTTACATGGAATGCCTCAATTCTCCAGTAAAACAGATCTCCCGTTCTCTACACTCACCATAACGAAACACAGCAGTATTAAGCTGCTATTTTACGCTGGAGTTCAGTGAAAGCGTAGTCCTTCCCCGGTCGAGCCGACCGACTCGTGCTACAACCATAACATAGCTGTAGCGTGGCTCTACCACACCCTCCGTCGTCTAGTCGCACACGAGATGATAGAGGGTAGAGGATTATTTTACACTGCCACTCGATTCATTCTTTACAATTCCAGATCGTCGCTTCTATATTTCATTTCTTTATTATGTACCTAGGTATCTCTAGAATTATATTTACGACAGCTAAGATATAATAATGAATTCAATAAAAAATTCCATTAGGTACTATTTAAGAGTAAAATATGTAATAAATAATGTACCTTTTACACAGAGAAAAGACAACCGCGGGGAACAATGCGTTGTTAACATTATAAGCAGATGTTCACGACACCTGAACGGAACTCGTAGCTTCGGCGCTGTAAATCATTTTAACCCTACGAGGCAATGTCAAGAAGAGGCAACTCATTGGCGAAAAAACCTCTATTTTAAGGAATGATAAACCAGCTGTAATTTATAAGGACTTGGAATGAACCATTTAGAAACAAATTTAATAAGAAGTAAGAGAAGAAGGGAGCTATGAGTGTAATAGCCCCTTCTGCCTTACCTTCGACCATATTGTTTGTTTGTTGACCAGTATTAACTTCTGTTATTCTTCTTTTTAACTTTTTTATAAGCCAGTGCTTGATCACAATCCCACCTGGTGGTAAGTAATGATGTAGAATTAGATGTTAAATCGCACTGTCTCAGCGCAACAAACGCCTATAACTCTTGCATTGAAGACGCCCAGATTGTATTCGGACGGAAAGATGCCGGCAAATTATTCCACTCCTTTGCTATACGCATTAAAAAAATCGAAGTAAACCATTTGGTTCTAATGCGTGGAATATCGACAACAATGGGGTAAAGACCCGCCGGCCGCCTGGTCGTCCGATGGTGGAAAGGAGAGGGAGGAATTAAAGCGTGCAATTACTGCGCACACTCTCCGAAATACATCCTATGGAATACCGAGAGGCTGGCTACTCTGCGCCTGTACTCGAGGCTGATAAGAATGGTTTCAACGAAACCAAGGTCACCAATGAGCCTCTTAGCACGTCTCAGCACTGAGTCCAACACTGCCAGGTGGCATTTTACAGCACCAGCACATATGTGACAGCAGTACTCTATGCACAACCGGACTTGCGCTTTATATATGGTAAGAAGCTGTCCCGGCGTGAAGTACCGCTTTGGCTCTGGACTCAATGAACTGCCCATAGTTGAGGTTCGGAGAAAATTAAACCCTTAACAACTGAAGGTGGTCAGTGTACTCCAAGAATACCCAGGCTGGGGTGAGCGGGCTCCTTTTTGCGGTGAAAATACGCAATTGTATTTTGGA
The DNA here is from genome assembly GCA_907164705.1 of Parnassius apollo. Taxonomy (NCBI): domain Eukaryota; kingdom Metazoa; phylum Arthropoda; class Insecta; order Lepidoptera; family Papilionidae; genus Parnassius; species Parnassius apollo. The sequence continues at coordinate 12,812,044 of CAJQZP010001697.1, forward strand.
GGCGTTGAATCTCACGAGATTCGCATAGCCCCATTCGCATGATTCACATGCTCAATCATAGCCTCTCTTTCGGACTGGATTTGATCCCGACTGGCACGAGTACTTGGTTGGTACCTCTCTACAACTGTGCTATCGTCTATATCGCCTATCGTATATATCGTCGCGTATCATACCCATAGATACCGGGCATAGGCAGATCATTAATATGTAGCAGAAAGAGAGTTGCGGAGAGAACGGGCCCTTGAGGAACACTGTCGCCAGCCACCACAGGATCGAATGAGCAGCCATCGACGACGACCGAAAGTCTTTTACCTATTCAATCAGACCAGGGGATAAGCCGTACGCTGGAATCACTTCGCCAAACGTAAAGTGTTTCGGCCAAAAAATATTACATTTTTAAGAACTAATATAGGTATACTTACAAAATGTGAAAAAAAAAGATGCAAAATTGTACGTAGGTTAAAAATATCATGTTTATTTTAAATTAAAACAATTTTAATTGTAGATAGATAATAGTTTAATCACTGTGGGGTGTAATGAGAAATTAGGTACTACCTAAACCATATCGTCCCGTGGGTGTCGGGGGGTCATAGGGAAATGACACAGGGAACAGCCGGCAGCATCTGACCAGATAACAACTCAAAATTATAAAACATTGGGGTTGCCAACCCGCGTGCCAAACTTGGCAACTATTGCTAATATCCTCAATATGAGACAATCTATGGGAGAGGCGTGAAGCAGTGCACTTTTGATAGTCTGTGTTGAATGTATAAATGTTTTAGCTTTTATTAAAGCTAATTAAAATAAAACATTGTAAATTTTTACACAAGTACAAAATATCTATATTAAATAATTAGTGTCCTGTATCGTCAAGATATTTTACACATAGATAAACATCCAGAAGCGGGACAGTTATTTACACAATACAAGCTTGTACCGTCCGAGATTCGAATCCATGGTCTCGCAACGTCCTAGCTTAGCTACGCTCGTTTGATTATATTGAGCCGTCATATCATATTTAAATTGATTTAGTCGATAATTATAATTAACGATTTTAAGCATTTCGCTATTTTCAATAAAACTGCATTCTCATTCCTCATTAAAAAGATTATCATCTAAAACTCTAAATTTCATGACAATCCTTTTTGCTAAATCATTAATCAATTCAACAGTATAAGGACAGTGTGATCGACGTGTTCTACAGCGACAAAGGGATCCGTTAGATGCATTAATGTAACTACAACAGCGCTATTCCCTATTTCGTTCCATTTTTTATGCGCTGACAACACTGTATTTCGAATGTCACGCCTCGTTCATCGCGGCGCGCGGGAAAATAAACGAAAGCGATTCTTTTTTCAAATGGAGCGCCAGAAAAAGTTTATTTAAGTTTCGAACATGTTTGGAAACGTTCCGTTATATCCTCATTTAATCAAGGGATGCACTTCATCCTATCAACGCATTATGTTTCATATTGTATTATTTTTTGTTCCGTTTTGTCATCAACATAATCGAATTTTTGACTAACAATATGGGATGAAATTGGTTCCTTTATTGATGTGCCCTTTATGATGGTGGATAAATAATTGATTGCGTCTAGAAATCGATGCCTTCTTGTTTATATCGAAGAGATTTATGAGATTTAGACCTTAGATAAATTGAATTGCTTCAAAATGATATTACATACAACGCTAAAAGTTTAAGGTTGTGTCATATATTATTGTACACAAAAATATTAGTATGTTTGCGTCAATATATTTAAAGAACTAGCAACGAAACTCATAAAAATAATAAATAACTGAGATTAAAAAATTATGTCTTCGGACGGCTGAGAAGATTTTCTTGAGTCACAGCTAAAAATAATAAACTACTAAATCTAAATATGTTCATCCCTTTGGAAGCTACGATGGTAAGGTTTAAATAATTACGTTAAATATCTCGCATGTATATACTAACAAACGATGGGGAAGAAAATTTCTCGAGTGTGAGCCTCGGTAAGCGAAGTGAAGTCAGTCGCCTGCTAGATGGAGAGACGTCCTGGCAAAACATCCAGAACATTAATGTTTGCAGGCAGCATTCCTTGGGGAGGCCTATGTTCAAGAGAGGACTTGTAAAGAGGATCTTTTGTCTAAAAAAAATTCTTGTCGCCACACTTACTTTTTTAAAAGTAATACACGATACTGTTGGAAGGACCTACATTCCGTTCTATAGAAAGTCAAAGTCCTAACGAACTGAATATAATTACATTATAAAAGTAATAACTTATTTTTTCTTTTATATTACATGAAATTTTAAATATTACGATAAATGCTATCTTGCACATTTGCAATACATTGGGAAAGTACAAAAATATTAAGTAAATGCTTTGTAATAGGAATTATAACAGTTGCAGCATCAATACATTATAATCTACAACATATAACTAAGTACCTTTATTATTAACTAGAGCAGAACGGCTATGACAATAAAATGGTTAAAATTAAATCTTATTTTCAACGTGTCGATGGTATCATGACGTTAGACTTAGACAATTTTGCAATAGATAAACCATTGAGGTATTACTACTACGTATAGTAATGTAGTTCGATGAAATAAACTCGTAAATTGGCCAAGATACGGTGGACGTATATTACGATGGTTCAGTAGGTCAATCGAAAGGGCTCCTTTGCATTCCATGTAAAGATAAAGCTACTAGAATTCAGTTAGTGATACTGTTTATCCGTAATACAGAAGTCTTTAGTTAACTGACTCAGTGTAGGCAGTAAGGGCCACAAAACGCCCGTGGCCGAAACAAGGCTCATAATTACAAAGATCACATTTACGAATGTAAATGTGTTTGTTTTAGGGTTGTCCTTTAGAAGAAAATTTATATTATCAGAGATATTATGAACAATATTTTTAATTTATAGAAACTGATGTATCATCTTTACTTCGAATTACTTTCGATCATGAGATCGTGACATATAGAGTACAGTGATGATTTTTTATTATGGAATAAGGGTGACAAACAGGCACAAGGTCCACTAGATGGTAAGGGGATGCTGTGGCACATAGACATTTACATTTATCATCGATTAAGAATCAAAATGCAGATGCGTTGTCATCATTGAGGGTTAAGATAGAATGCCTCGTTTCCAGTGGAATGGGCCGTATTAAGCTGCTATTTTACACTGATATTCTGTGAGACCGTTGTCCTTCCCCGGCCGAGCCGACCCATTCGTGCTACAACCATAATATAGCTGCAGCGTGGTGAATTTACTTAGCCGTGTATATGAATTAATAACCTCTATACGTCCCTTTCCCGAGGACGTAAGAGGTGAATATGAAAAATCAGAGAGATATCTTATATGGCCTAGGATAGATGGCGGTATCTATGCTAGGCGCAAAATATTCAAATATCCAGATCGGCGACGGGAGCAGCATCAAAGGTGTGAGATGTCTGGTACTGGGATTAACAATCCGCATATCAACGTGACGATCAAGGAAATTTCTTTCGACAACGAGAAAGCGAATTCGAGAAAGGGAGAGGCCCCATATGCAGCAGTAGACTTTCACGGGCTGTGAAGTAGAAGTAGTAGTATTTATCATCATCATAACTTCTCTTTCAGACCCCCAAGATACAGGGATATCCTAGTTTGGGGTCGAACGGAAAACATTTGTATGTCTTTTTTTGGTACATTCGTAGGTACTTGTATTTGATATTGATTTTTATACATGTTTAGATGTTTATCTCACTGTTCACATTTGTTACTCGTAAATCTACATGTCAATAAAATTAATTATTTATTTATTATTTAATATGCTAAGCACCATACAAAACCTACATAACATATTCCTTTTAAGAATGTTACAGGTTTAATTGCACTCCATTTCTCAAGTGAGACAAGATTTTTGTAACAGTCACCATAAGCGAATTCTACGTCACATAGAAAATGAAGGAGTGTTAATTTCACTTTTACGCCACCAGAGTGCACACTTTTTGTAATATTTGTTCTAATGTACGTTTTAAATGCAAAATGATCATCATGACTTTCACTTTTTTTTTAATATAATTAACTATTGTCGCTTTAACTCCGTGTAATGACTTTTCAATCACAGCCCTATATCGAGTGTAGCCCTTCATAAATCATGTTGCGGTCATCTGCCGCCCGCGGCGCTGCCGACGCGCCATCCATACAACCGTTATAACAAAACCCGTTCGTTCCTGGGGCACCCTTCAACTGAAGGTTCATTTTTAAACAGGCGGTGTTTCAAATGTGTATCAACGGAACGTATTGTAAGCTGCACGTTCTTTTTTTAAATCGCGGCGGGCGCGTCTGACAGATGTATGTAATGTTGCCATGTGGGTTGTGATAGGGACGCATAATAAGTATTTAAACGGTGGGATTAATATTTCAAAGCACTGAAAAGACTTTTATTATGTCTTCTTGATTTAAAATAGATTGATGTCAATAAAAATGAAGGTTTTTTTAACCTTTATTTTAAATAAGCACATATCTTCTCCTCTCCGCTTAACTAGTCCACTTGTTGGTAAATGAGTACTATGGGTCACATGCCCTAATAATCAAACGTTACTTAATTTTAAGATGCGGTTAAATAATGTGCTGTCTCCAATCTCCATTGAAGTAATGTGTACCTACTTACGTACTAGAAAAGCTATTTCAAACTAAAAATGTGCGCTACACTGTGTTCGCGCATGCGCAGTAAGGAACAGTGTGTTTATCATAGAATAAACGTAGGTAGAAGCATCAGTATGTAATAATAGATTGTATTGTTATTTAAGAATCATCAATTATATCGAGTACCTACAATTTTTAAAGTTTGTCATTTATTTTGTGTATTATAAGGTAGGTGGACCATGAAAGGCCGTGCTCCTTCGAAGGCCAATTATTAAAATGTCGTAGTTATTGCCACGTGATGACAAATTCCTTCTACTTACACAAACACCCATCGAACTGAAAATCAGAGACGCGGCGGCGAATCGCTCGCGCTACTATTTTGGCAGTACGGTCCCTCGTTTCATTGATTTCGGGAATCGACGACGTCAAAATAAGGTGGGTGTAACATGGAAAGTCACTCTAACGAATAAACAGTTATTATTCGTTTATTTGCTGGAAAAATGAAACTAACAAATATATAATTAATAATTTGTTTTATTACGTAACATATTTAATTTATTATAATTAATATAATTTCAAATTGTGCATAATATAATCGATCTATTATACGGTATAGATCGATTATATTATGCACAATTTTTTTTCTATCGATCGATTCTGATCGTTATATAATATAGATCGATTTTATTATACATAATTTTTTTTTTGTAGAAACAAATATAAGTTATCATAATAATGCTAATTTTTTTGTATTTAAATTTGCTCATTATTCTTTTATTTTATTTTTAGGTTTCCACATCAAAGTCAAAATGGAAAAATTTCCCACAAAAATGTCGCACCTGAACAAATTAATTTCATAATCTATAGTCCATGACACAAGATTGCGTCCTAGGAACAATTTTTTTATTATTAATCTATAACATTTTTTATTGATTCGGCATCTATCTTATTAACCGATAAAAAGTTATTCCTTAGTATTTGCTAATACTTCTTGAATTATTTGTGCAATATCTAAAAACACACCATGGCATACTTTATCAAGATTTTTTTATATAATTAATCAACACGTGTTAACTTACTAGTGCCTTGCGAGTGACTGAGTAAAGTGTGGCGATAACACCGCAATTGAATGGGACAGCGTAACTAAATGTAGTGTCGCCTCTAGTACGTAGTACATAATAGCTCATGTACTACGTACTAGAGGCTGTCTATATAACTTTAAGTCAAGGTGACTGACACCACGAGGCTTAACGACATATTAAAATTATGTAAAGTTGGAGTATTTAGCCAATAAACACTCGTATCTAGCCTCGATCAAAAATTAAAGGGCAGATGCGTCGTCACCCGTAAGCAGTCGTTGTACCAGGAAAAAGAACCTATGGTTCTCCTCATTCACCAAATGAAATCTGTTTGACACAGCAGCCTCCAACTATTCGACGCGTAGCACATATACGCTAGAGCGTATTGTGCTAGATCATAAAGCATGACGATTCACATGTTAGGTCTTATTACACATTATAATGCTCCTTGCTCATTACTCTAAGTAGATAATAATTAAGTGTATGAACCGGGAAAGAATCTGTCGCACTGCTTCAGTATAATTTATTTTGTTTGTTGATTGACCAATCTTTAACCAATATCTTACTTGATGTGGTGATGTGAGTGGTTGTGGACCAGGAAATAGTCTGTCGTGCTTTTTTTATTGAATAAGCGTGACAAACGAGCACACAGTGCACCTGATGGTAAGTGGATGCTGTGGCCCATAGACATCTACATCAATCCTCGATTACAAATCAAAATGCGGATGCGTAGTCAGCCGTGAGGATTAAGATGGAATGCCACGTTTCCAGAAAAAAGGGTCTCCGTTTCTCACTCACCCAACGAAACACAGCAGTATTAAGTTGCTATTTTACGCTGGTATTCTGTGAGAGCGTGGTCCTTCCCCGGTCCCATAATCATAATATATAACATCTGAATTTAAATTAAGTGTTCGTAATGATATCGCTCACTACTGCCGCTGTAAAGTGCGCGACCACAACCGCCGAATAACTTCAGAAGTTGTAATTTACGTAGCATTTATTGAAGTACCACAAGTGTACGCACTTATTGATTAAAGGACTTTCTTACAGAACCTATAAGTTGCCGATGATCACGCCTCGCACTTCCGCCGACCCGTCCGACGTTTGTCTGCTCTGTGCTTCCGTGACACGTGAGGTCATGAAGCTATCGGGTGTCGGCAAACCTTCTGCGGACTGATTATACCTTGTATTTCTTATATAATATATACCTAACAATTCTGACCTTATCTTTTTTCTTTTGACTAAACAAGTAAAGTCTTAAGGGTAAACATTTGTATTTTTGGTCAAATTTAAAAAAGGATGAGATTTTGAATTTGTCAGTATTTTTCCGTGTTATTTTGCCAATTGTATGCCGATTATAAAAAAAACATTAAACAGGCTGTACTTACCTCAACATTGGTTCCTTAAAGAATTGAAGGAAAATTCCAACGCACCACGTAAATAGTTACATTCTAATCTAATGGACAATATTCAAACTGTTAGCTTGAGATTGTGATAGTTGCTTAGTCCATTTAAAAAAGTGAAAGAATTAATCTTTTAAAAACATGTGATAGCACGAACCAGAGTCGTTTTACTCGATTCAGCTTGAGGGGACGCTATCTTCTTATACTGTTCTTATAGCTAGTCTCCATTGAGGCTGGCCGCCATGACCGTAATTCGATCTGCATCACATTATATTATGATTTTCTTAATTTTTAGATATTGACAGGTTTAATAGAAGTTCATTTTCTTATATTTAATTTAAATTTAACAATGATCTTAACTAAAATAATAATTAAAATTATAATATTTACGATTAAAACTAATTATATACAATATAAAAGAAGAAACTATTATATAGAAAATCTAAAACTAAAAATTTTAATAGTCAAAAAGACCTGCTCCCCGTGGTATAGTGCCAAGAACGCTGGCTGCGTTTCCTCGCTGAATAGCTATACTTAGCCTTTGAGCGAGGAAAGAACCAGCCCTCTTATCACAAGTTATTTAAAATTGTGTTATCTAGATCATTGACACTATGCACAGAAGCAAGGAAAGCAGGCAATGCGACGCTAGAAATATTTCTTACACCAATACCACCAAATTTAATAGGTAAAGTGGCTTGATTACAGGCTATTGTATTTAATCTCAAATTTAGAATTTTTTCTAAAGCAATTTTAAGATTACTATCAATATCTTTTAAAATATCCGAACATTTCCAGACTGGACTTGAGCGTAACAAGTATGTAAATTTAGGTACAAGGAGACAATATTTTAAAATGGTAACGGCAATATGGGGGTTTAAAATATATAATTTAGCAACGTGATTTAAAAATCGATCAAATTTTGTTTTTAAAACTGGTTTAATACTATCGAAAAACAACGGAGCACCGAGCAGGTAAAGCGATTCCGAATTGACAGTTTTTATTCCTGGAGAAATCTAATTGAAATTTTGAATTAAGGTATCTCTATTAGAATTAGATAAATTATTAGAAATAAATATTTCATATTTATTGTTATTTGGTTCAAGAACAATATTTTTAAAATTTTGAAAAATATGAGTAAGATCATTGAGGACGTAATCTGCTTTACTTCCCAGTGTACCGTCGACCAGATACCAGACATTCAGCTTGGATTTTAAATTTGAAATAATAGGTTGAATTCCCAAACTGAAAAGAGCTGGACCTAATGGATCCCCCTGCTGAACACCGACAGCAGACTCAATAATATGGTTTTGATAAAACAAGTTTGAATTTTGACTGTAACATTGCCAAACGTAATGATATATTTCGGGGGTATTGTTAGCCACTTCTTTCAGCAGGGTTATCCTATCAATAGAGTTAAAAGCATTTCTAAGATCAACATTCAGAAGAACATCTGCATTGGAATTAGTTAAGAAAGTACGCACCGAATGTACCGCCGCCTCACAGCCACCTTTGGTGCCAAAGCCTAGTTGAGTAGGTTGAAATTTTGTCTTAAGGTTTGAGATTATTCTTAATTTCGAAAATATTGTTATTCTATTGTTTGCTTAAGTTGGTAGAAAAAAACTACTTATAGTTTGGATTGTACAATATGTTTTCGTTTGGGCGCATTCCTACATTCATACTTTAGGTTAAAGTCCGAAACAAGGTCATCATCATATAAGTATTAGCGTGATATTCTTAGCGGACTTCAAGCTACAATTTCGCCTTAGTTAAAATCGTACTGATATAACTTCTGGTTTAATATAAAAAAGAACCCAGACAACGAAAACAAATAGGTTCAAACAGAAAAATCAATTAAAAAAGTCATTTTAAAACGTGTAACCATCTCAATGTTTTGCTTATTAAATCGAATATTTCTCGTAACTGTCAACACGAAGTCCGATAACCGTAACATCGTGCAGCGGTCAATGAATTCTGAGAATCGAAATGTAGCAGACTTGTTTTATCGATTTAATATCTCATCGATTCAATAAGATATTGCGAATCTTTAAATTTAACGTAACTTTAGACAACGGTGTTGAACAATTTCATGCTTAGGGTGGACTAACGGCAGTCCCTACCAGTCCAGTCATCTCACGGTATTACCTCATAGTAACCCATGAGTAGGTAGTGTGTTTTTTGACATGGCTGTAGGAAAATGCAAAAAGATACTTTATATAATGAAATAATTATAAGGATACACCGATATAAAAAAAATGAATTAATTACATACTGTTTTAGACATTTACTGAGAACATTTCCTATATCTCTCAGGGTGTAGCACTTTCGAAACGGCTCAAAGAAAAAACTGCGATTCCAAAATATCCCCTATGAGGCAATTTATTGGGAGGGGGGGGGGGCTATGATCAGTAGTAGATTCTTGTAGGCTGCAATATTATGTATATACTATATAGTATGTATTACTTGAAGAATTGGCGATGTAAAAATATCCGCTACGTATCTCTTACTTTGGGTGTCGTGAGAGGCGACATAGGGAAACTGAGAATCCAAATGTGGCTCATATCCTGTTTACATCGAATCAAAATGCAAATGTATCGTCACCCCTACGGGCTAAGATATAATGCCTCGTTTCCGGTAAAAACTGTACCTATCCGGTTCTCTTCACAACCCATACGAAACGCATCAGCATTAAACTATTACGTGAGCGTGGTCCTTCCACAGTTGAGCCGACACATCTGTACTATAGCCATAAATAGCTGCAGGAGTACTACCAGCTGCTTAGGATCCTGTAATTAATAAAATTAAAACTAAACCCAACCATACCTCTGCAAGACTTCAAGAGACAGTAAATTCACTGTGCGTAGATCGGAACATAAACGTTAAAAAGCTGAAGGTACTCCGGGTTAACATTGAAATCGGGACGTCAGTCACCTCAGTCCCCCGTGATCATGGGTGCTGGAAAGCTCCTGAAAAGTGGGGAATTAAAAAATTTAATAAATTAAACGCGATAAAATTCACAAAAGTAGTTTAAATCAATCATGCAATTTACTGAGACGACAATATGTAGATTTTTTTTATGGAATAAGGGTGACAAACTCGCACTGCCCACCTGGTGGTAAGTGGACGCTGTGGCCCATAGACATCTACGTTTATCCTCGATAAATAATCAAAATGCAGTAAAAAGGGTCTCCGGTTCTCTACACTCACTATACGAAACAGTGGCATTAAGCTGTTATTGTAAGCTGGTATTCAGTGAGAGCGTGGTCCTCCCACGGTCGAGCTGATCCATTCGTGCTACGGCCATGATATAGCTGTAGCGTGGCTCTAGTAAACACAAAAATTGTTGCTAAAGATACCGCTACTTCGTACCGATTGCTGCAGATCAACTTAAATATGTCAATTAGTCAATACATACTTAAACTTAATACAGCTATCTCTTGCCATGGACGAGGTTGCGGTGGCTTGTAGTGCTTTTATTATATTGAGCTTGAAACAATTAATTGACGTACTTGAATGCGAACGTATCCTTGCAATTTGAAGGCCATCTTTATTGTGTAATGAACTGGACGATATACCATTTAAAAACTTCATCTGAATGTCCCAACCGTTACCATTACAGCCTATTAAAGTTCACTGCTGGACATAGGCTTCCCCCATAGATTTCTTCATAGGATACTTGCCATAGTTGCCACGCTTGACAACCGCAGTTTTTTTTATTTTTAGTTTATATTAAGGAGACGCTGTTGCTCATCTCCTGATTTTTTCCCTCTGTCGCCTCTAACGACACCCACGGGATGATTTGGGATAGTGGATATTCTTACACCGCCACTACACGGTGAGAATGTCCCGAAATGATTTTGAATTACTCTTGGAACCTCCCGCAGCCGTTCAGGTCGCCTGTAACCCGCACCTTCTCAAACGACATACAGAGGAAATCGAAGAAAATGGTACATTTTCCATAAGTACGTACGGAATATTCGACAATTCAAAATTGTAGGATATGGCACCAGATTGGTCGACTAATTTTATTCTTCTACCTCCGACCACTGTAGTCAAACCAGATAATTATGGCTTTAAAAACTGCTCATGTTACTGCACCTTAAGTAAGCGTAATATTTCAAAGTATACCAGTTAGTTATATAGATTTGATATTGTTGTAAAGTTGTCGTTACAATAGCTACACAAATAAATAAAGTAGAAATGTCTGTTTGTAATGTCAAAATAACAGATTTTTTACTAAATGTTTGTCATCATCATATTCATCATCATTACAGCCCTTTACAAGTCCACTGCTGAATATAGGCCTCCCCCAAGTAATGCCACAAAGCAGGTCATCACTCTCCATCCAGAGGGTGGTCGCCCTACACTACGCCTACCGGTACGAGGCTGCCACTCGAGAACCTTTCTTCCCATCGGTTATCGGTTTTTCGAGTTACATGGCCGGCCCATTGCCACTTCAGCTTATTGATCCGTTGGGCTATGACCGTCACTCTAGTTTTATTGCGGATATGCTCATTTCTGAGTCTATCACGCAGAGAAATTCCGAGCATAGCCCTCTCCATCCATCTCAGATCCGTAAGTTATCATCACTGGCGACACGCACTGGTTGTACAATCTAGATTTAGAGTTTGAGGTATAAGTGACGAGAAGATGTGTCATAATTTCCCGAACGCTAAATCTTTATATACTATTTTAACTGAATATTTGTTACAAAACACATTTTTTTTCTGTCTGTCTGTCTGTCTGTCTGTTTGTTTGTTCCGGCTAATCTCTAAAATGGCTAAACCGATTTTAACGGGATTTTCACTGGCAGACGATAGCTGATATTATAAGGAGTAACCTGGGCTACTTTAATGTTTGAAAAGAATAGGGTTCCGCGCAATGATATCGTAATAAATTAACATTATAACAGCTAATAGTTAAATACTAAACAAAAAGAAAAAGAACTTACACAAACATGTTGTGGTGACCTCTCTAAAAATTTCCTCGGTGCTATAGGTCGTTAAGAAAGTAATAACGCAGGGGGCCATTAAAATGTAGTGCCAATGTTTCAATTGCCAAGCGATGATGCAATAGAACTACTAGGATTACTGTAATCAAGAAATTTACGGATGATAAAACCATAGGGAATAAGGTGAAATCTACCAAGCTTTCTCTAATGATTTGTATAGTCATTGTTTCATAAGACGTCCTTGTAAACCGTGTGGATAAGGTTTTATTTAAATGTACAGCTGGGTTTCTTGCTGGTTCCGTCCAGGACTAAGGTATTCCCCGAATCAGTTGTATATGAAACATAGAAATAAATTTCATATTGAAAGTCTACTTATTGTTTAAAATACTAGTATATATATATATATATATATATATATATACATATATATATATATATATATATATATATATATATACATATATGTGCACGCACGCACGCACACACAAATATTTATATGTAAAAAAACCAAATGTACATATATATACATATATATATATATATATATATATATATAGTGTGTGTGTGTGTGTGTGTGTGTGTGTGTGTTGACATAACAATATTCAATACTCTTCAACAAAGCCTTCATTTTGTAGAAATATTTGATTTTTCATTGAATAGGTACAGATTCGAAAAAATCATCGATAATTTTAAAGAGGTTAATATTACTCCCAATATTCCGTACGAGCCGACAAATTTTGCTTGCTCAGTGTACTCGGATCTAAAGTCACTAAAAGTGAACAAAACTTTTAAAAATTCGTGGTTTTTTTCTTTCGAAATTTACAAATGTCACTGTAGCCTGTAGAGCCACTTAAGATATACTATTGCTGTAACATGGACACCGGTAACAATAGTAACATGATGAATGACCGAAGCTGGTGATCCTTAGGCCTGGAGGTAATGAGGTCTTAAGGAGTTACAACGCATCTTCATTCTGTTTGTCAAACAGCATAGATGTGGGCTTTAGAATCCTCTTACCGTCAGGTTATTACGTGCTTCACTTGTATTATTATAACCTATTTATTATGTACATCTTATTATTTCTGTACATCATTTTTATTCCTTTTTACGTTATATGATCCCTTGATCATATAGTTGAAACTCTTTGCATGAAATTTACTACTATTAAACGTGTTCAAGAAACGATGGTTATTCGCTAATTTTATATTCGACGCGTATGTTTTTTTTTATGTATTTTCACCGAAAACGAAAAGTGCTGAAGCTATTCCAAATGTTTCTTTTTATTAAATGGGTTGTATGTACATCAGAGATATCCTAAGATTGGAAAATAGCGGCTGAAACGGAAGCTCAAGGTCGCTCAGCGAGTGGTTGAGGAGACTATGCTCGGTGTTTCTCTGATTGATAGATTTAAAAATGAGTGTATCCGCAGAGTAACTCACATAGCTCAACGGATTAGTAAGCTGAAGTGGCAATGGGCCGGCCATATAGCTCGAAGAACCGACAACCGATGTGGAAGAAAGACTCTATGAAGAAGTCTAGGGCGGCCCCGCACTAGATGGAGTGACGACCTGGTAAGACATGCAGGAAGTTGATGGATGCAGGTGGCTCATACTTGTTGGCTGTTATTGAATGAAGAAATAAATTTGGACGATATTCTACTTGTTACCTTGGACTTGTGATATTCTTTAAACGACTCAAAAGGTTAAGAAAATCAAAGTTTTAAGAAAATATAAACGCTTCTGAGTTGGGGGTTTAATTTTTTAATATACTATGTCTAAGCATCTACCTACTACAATTAAGTGGAAATTATTTTATTCAGTTTGTTTTTGAAGCGGTTTTAACTTTTTCTTAAAAAGTTTCTTGTTTTTCTGTATTTCTATATTGCTTTCGGCTATTCTGTTCTATTCTTGCCTGCTGATACCTGATTTATTACTCAAAATTTTTTTCCTTATATAAAGTTGTTCCTCCATACAATTTTGACCGTATATTAATTCAAAAGAAATGTATTTCTCGAAAAAAAAACAGTATAGAAAATTTATAAATAACTGAAAAGGGTGATGATAAACTCAAGCAAGCATTACTCGATACTTATTTTTGGAAAATATTAATACTATGTATAAGAAATATAAACATTAAGTCTGAACTTTCAGTCACTCTTAATTCCGACAACTTACTTTAAGCAAAAGAATAGATCGATGTCATCTTGAAGATTTGGATGGAATGCCTAAAAGTCTTTAATTATCTTTTACAGAATAAGCTAACACAATTTTGATGTTCATTTCGGAGAATGTGCGAATGAACGGCATGACATAATTCCACCCTCTTCTTTTCACCATTGTACTGCTCGTATCTTATTATGTAGGTACTTTGCAAAGACGATTTTGATTACAAGCATGATAATAATGAAGATACATTTACACTTATATTAATGTAACAACAAATAATGATTGAAATAAAAGAATTATAGAAACGCTTGAACAGTTCTCACCCCCGTTTTGCTAAAATATCACGTATTCAAACCAAATGCGTTTGCTTTTTGAAATGGATACTTATTAAAAATAAGTGAATTAATATGCCAATATCTGTCTTTCAATTTGATTACAATGTTATATAAAATTCAAGGCAAGACTGAATAGGCCTTAAAAAGCTAAGTCAGAGCAATTTACTATCTTCGCCTACATCACCAACAATACTGTCCTTCAGACTGAATTTCGGCACGGCCGCCTGCCTCAACGGAGACTAGGTGCACTCTCTATTCCCTCACACTCATAGTCCGATGGGACGGTAAACCGACACGAACGGAGAGAGATCAGTCGCAAGACCGGCGACTATACGTGCTTTCCAAGGCACGGGGGTGAGACACCGCCAACTTCCTGACTCCGGTCTTGAGAGAGAATTTCTTGACGGAAAAACTAAATAGTAGAGTTTTGGCCCGACCCGGAATTCGAACCCAGGAGCGATCAACAGTCGCACGTAGTAGTGCGACTGTTGATCGGTCCTGGGTTTGCCACGAGACTACCGAGGCGCTCATCACCATTAACCATCAGGTGGAATAGTAATCAAGCGCTGGTTATATTCTTTTAAGAAAACCGGGAAACAGCAGTGTGTACACTGCTGTTAAATGGCTATGATAGACAAGAGTGTATCAATACAGACACACTCCTAGGCTTCCAGTAAATCTATATTCATGTCACGCATACCGAGTCCGCTAATGAAGCCTGCAGTTTTGCGCGCACTCCTTTTTCCCTTTGCATTTGATTCAATCGAGTTCTAGAAAGGGGAACTATAAATTGCTCGCGTTTTCAAGCGGAAGATATCAAAATGGCCGACTATTTGACTAACTTTTAATTCAAAGATCAATAAAACGGAGTTACGCAGAAATCATTTAAAATGTCGAAAATTATAAAGTGGATACAAAAATTAAAAACACTACTGAGTTGATAAAAGTTTTTAGGGTTGGGATTTTTTTAATTTAATTATCCCTTTTTGCAAAGTAATGTATCCATTACGTTTTGTTTTATAGTTATTACAAAAAGTTACATTTTAGCCATAAACTTGTATCGTTATTCATTTATTTACTGCTGAACACAGGCCTACCCCATAGAGGTCTCATAGGAAAGATATTTGCTACAGTTGCCACGCTTGCCTAGTGGGTTTTCAACCGCATTTTATACGTGGTAGAGCCATACTGCAGCTCTATTTGTAGTATAGGTGTACGACGAATGGGTCCGCTCGACCGGGGAAGGACCACGCTCTCACTGATTGCCAGTGTGTAGTAGCTTAACGCTGCTGTGTTTCGTATGGTAAGTGTAGAGAACCGGAGACCCATTTAACTGGAAATGAGGCATTGCGTCTTAGTCCTCAAAGGTAACAACGCATTTACATTTTGATTTGTAATCGAGGATAGATGTAGATGTCTATGCGTTACAGCATCCACTTACCACCAGGTGGACTGTGTGCTCGTTTGTCACCCTATCCTATAAAAGAAAACCTGTCTGTCACTATCAGAATATGACGGAACAATAATACTAATGGTATATATTTTAAATCTTAAACTTTTTTAAATAAGAATAATGTATTGGTCATCTGAGAAAGCTTAAAATCGAGTGAGGTATAAACATTTTAAAAAAGATTTACAGAATTAGGGTAACTGACACAACTCAGTTTAGCTAACTGAATTGGCAATAGACTGGCCAAAAATTCAGAATAAAAGATCAGTCCCGTATCTACAAGTGCAGCAAATGTACGAGATAGATGAGGAAAATCCCTTAAATATTCGGACAAATGGCTTAACGTCACAAAAATGACAAGATTTTCAGATGTTGCTGTGGTTTAAGACTCCAACTTACTGTGAAGAATTACGGAAACAACATGGATATTCAACATTATCTTATTATTCAGATATATAATCACCGCCTCCACACTGGACACTTCCCCTGAATATTTGAAGCGTTTTACGTAGTTAGCCAATTAGTTAGTTTGTTAAACAATTGGGAGATTTAGTGCCTATGAGATTTACTAGTCAACGTCGAAATGTTAGAATTTTAATATAATTTAAAATTTAACTCTACAAAATCTATATAATTAGTTTAATTGAATTAAACTCTTAATAGGTATTGCACCAATTAATATAATCACAAGCATGATAATGTACATATTATATGCATTTATAGTCACTAATAGTCTCTGACTATTAGTGACTATAGCCCGCCCGTTAACTCTGACAATGGGACATTAATCACCCTCAGTCCCCCGTGACCATGGGTGCTGGAAAGTATCGGAAAGCTCGGGTATTAATATTAAGAAAATTAAATGCGATAAAATCCGTAAAAGTATTTTAATTTCATGTAGAAGTGTTCGCGTAAATATAAAAA
Source organism: Parnassius apollo (assembly GCA_907164705.1). NCBI lineage: Eukaryota > Metazoa > Arthropoda > Insecta > Lepidoptera > Papilionidae > Parnassius > Parnassius apollo. Next base: position 12,828,964 of record CAJQZP010001697.1, read on the forward strand.
ATCATTATTTATACTCGCTACTTAATATTACACTCATTACATTATTTTAAAGTACTCGTATAATGATAGAAATAAAAACTACTCGTATAAAAAATAAATTACAGCTCGATACAGGTGCGTTTAATTGAAAATTACTGTCATAAGGATCCGTCTACACCGGCGGCTGGCACGGGCGGCGACATCGCGACACCGGCGCCGGCAATTAATCAAAGTGTCGCGCGTCACCCGCGTCGCTTTGCCGCTCAAATTGCTTTATTGTAGCGTAAATTGCTGTCAGGTGATTTTCCAGCGCGTTAAATGCTTCGGGGAAGTGACAGGTAGAATTTGAATAGTCTTGTAGAAAAAAGGATTTTCTACTTAATTTAATTTGTGTTTAAAGCATTGGTTTCTTTTTAATACAAAGGTAACAAGCGAGCACACAATCCACTTGATAATAAGTGGATGCTCTGGCCCTTAGATATCTACATACATCCTCGATTTAGAATCAAAATGTAGACGTGTAGTGAACGCTAAGATAGAATTCCTCGTTACCAGTCAAAAAGGTCTCCGGTTCTACTCCTCAGTACACTCACCTCACCACACGAAACACATCATCATTGTTTTGCTGCTTCACGCTGGTATCCCGTTAACTATGATATCAGAATGTCAACTAGGTACCTTAGTTCCCCAACCCCATGACTATGACGGTAACCTCGAGAGTTTTAAAATTTAAAATTAAAGACGACAGATTCGTAAAATTAGTTATAAGTATATAAAAAAGACAGGAAACAAAATAGAAATCAACACAATATGCTTACTAATTTAGAAAAATATTAAATATTTAATTTTTGCAAAAGTAAAGCGTGTACACGTGTGAAAATATGGATATTAATCATACCATTAATTGAACAAGTAAACAGTAAGTAAGTGTCGGTAATTGTCACTGGTACGCGACACCGCGCGGCGCCCGGGGCTACCGTCTGATAACGTCGCAATTATGCAAATTTCACGGAAAATTGTCCGGTATAGGGCCGCTAGCAATACTGAAACTTAAAAATAAAAGAAACGCTAAAGTCACCCGATGTAAGACCATGCGCACAAACGTCGTTACCGTATTAAAAAAAATCAGTCAAATATTGGCTAAACTTTTGGCTTATTCCTTACCTGCACATAAACGGATTGGATTTCTTCAGATTCATCAGCGCCTTCCCGATGGCAATAAAAAAAAAATAAGAAACTTGGGTTCCAACCCGCCTACTATGCAAGCAACTATGGCAAATATCCCAATGAGGCAATCTATTGGGAGCTCTATGTTCAGTACCTAGTGGATCTCTTATAAAATATAACGGTAGCTAAATTGTATTTTTCTATACCATCCTACGTATTTGTGACTTTTTTCAGTTTATTTCTCTGCTATACTTCCGATTTGATTTAAGGATTTTTGGAATATAACTTCTAACTATTTTAATTGCCGTGGTATCTCAGCGCCGTGGTAGCTCGGATGGTTAGCGCTCGCTGTAAATTTCACAGTACGCGAGCAAACCGGGTTCGATCGAAATATGAAAAATATTTTTCACGCATTGGGGCAGCGCCGTCTCAGTAATGGTAATAAAGGGGGAGGCCTGTGTCCAGCAATGACTGTAATTTTATTTTATTTTAATTTTAATTGATTTTACGCTATTACAACTCGGACGGTAAAAATAAGTTTACACATGACATACTGTGGCGCTCCGGTAGTGCAGTGGCTAACATTTGGCTACGGCGATTCAAGGCCGCGGGTGCAAATCCTGCACAGATGAATTGTTTGAATGATTGCATTGAGTTACGTTTTATTAAATAAAATATACAAAGAATTTCGATACTTACCATTATCGTCGTAGTAAGCACAGAGTCCACTATGCTTTTTACATATCGTTCTCTTCATTCTTGACACGTTTATTTTTTTTCGGTCATGTTACAAATTGTCGTATGTCAGCAACATGGCATAAAACGACCGAGGACAATACGTACCAAATGGTGTACGATCTCCGAATTCAAACCACTAATTGCAAATCGCAAACCGCAATGTGCGTGAACGTAATAATTTGTGATAATTTTATTCATTATCGAGAATTAAATTATATTTCGAACACGCATAAGCAAACACACATCATATTAACGACGCAGGTCATTTATTTTCATAAAATGTTTACAAGCAGTCTTCCATTATGGTATACATACAAAACATATAAAAAACATACAAAAATTACTGGCATTTATTGAAATGCCAGTAATTTTTCGTTTAAAAATTTCGAAATGAAACCCATAGGTGATATAAATAAGATTGATTTTTTTTTAAATTTAATACAGATCATAAATAATACTCATGGAAATAATTTTAAATTTAATTTGCCATTGATTCGGGAAGTACCTCAGCGCTCGGCATTCAGAAAACACCTGAATCATCATCATGGCGAAATGCTTCTGAGGAGCGTTGTGCACGCTTTTCAGGTTATGCAATCTCTATCGGTTTCGTTCTTCAAATAAACGACGTAAATTTGAAATATGTAGTTTACATTAGTTCTAAAACTAAACTTCGCTTCTGTCATTTTTTGAGATAATCTACAAAGATAAGGAGTAGTATCAAAATATCATTTAATCGAGTGCCTATTCTTGTATTTTTTATCATGTTTAACCGGTCCATTTACTTTTAAAGGAACAAAAATTAGGAAAACAAGGCCAAGTTTTCTAGACTTCGTAAGGCATTTTAGATAAAGTTCGATCCCGTGCCTCTGTCTTCTGGCAAACTTTGATAAAATAACATGAAACCGTAAAAGAGACCCCTAAAAAAGAGTGATCCATTTTTGACCCTTTCAATCGTATCATTGACGATGCATAGACAGGAATGGGGAATACTTTTAACATCAACAAAGATTTCGTTTTGATTTCGTTAATGTAGAAGTGTACTCAGACTCAGAAGTGTTATACTGCTGATAACACTTCTGAGTCCGAGTACAGACAGTCGAGCACAGTGAGACACTGTCACTTAAGCAGACATATAATCTTGTGGTTCACATCGCCATTGGAGAACTTGTTTCATCGTTTACACTTATAGTTGACATGCGCAAATATCTAATATACAAATTCGCGCTACTTTTGATTATCAATATCCACTTTTAACCTTATTTAAGCAATAATACAGAAGCAGCAAACGATATTTCCCACTAAAAACCTTCATTTACTTTAGAAATTTTGACGATATCAGTTTTTATTTTTTCAAATTGTCAATCAGCCGGTGCTTGCTTGAATAAAAATTCCCGCCATTATGAGTATCAGTTAACGTTCTCCTTATCATATATATACAGCACGTACACAACCCTTGCGCCCATAGCAATTAACCCTCGTAGCCTGACGCAGCCCTTTGTTACCCTTTTAATAATCCATCCATTGTGTCAACTGTCGCTCAGAAATACTGAATTAAAAGTGGGTGTATTACATTTTTTGCCGCCTCTTTCACATAGAATAGTTGAAGTGAAGGGGGGGCGGTGAGTGGGTAATAACTCGGTGCTGTTTTGAAATGACAGCCTTTTAAGCATCTTTTTAACTGGATGTCGAGTGCTATGTAGTTTGTTTTGTGAAATAGTACCGGAATAGTAATTTGACTTTCGTGTTGGAGTACGTTTGTTCGATTCGTGCTTTGTTAGCCGCGATGGATTCGTGGGCTTATGAATTTTTGAATTTCAATGAACGATTAATTTATTTTAATTATAAGTATATTAAATATTGATGTGTTTTAATACACCAAGGGTTAAAATTTGTAAGAATTACTTCACCACGTTAGAAAGATGCACCATCGAAGACAATACATTGTACTTATTGTATTGTCGTCGATGCAAAGTAATTCTTACCAACTTTCATCATCATCATTACATCCCTTCACAAGTCCACTGCTGAATATAGACCTCCGCCAAGGAATGCCACAAAGCACGGTCCTGAGCCTTCTGCATCCATCAACTTCTTACATGTCTTACTAGGTCGTCCCTCCATCTAGTGAGTGGTCTCCCTACACTTCACCTACCTGTACGAGGGTGCCACTCGAGAATATTTATCACGCAGAGAAATCCCGAACATAACATACTACATAGCTCGCTGAGCGACCTTGTTCCACCACCTTCCATTACATTAAAGCTGGTAAGTTGGTAAGTTATTATATTATAATATTGGATTTCCGCAAATTAACGCGTGATTCTATTGATCACACCGACTATTGACTTATTTTAATGATTATGCTGTTGGTTGTGTGGCAAGGCATCTGAAAATGAAAATGAAATGATGTGAAATGAATCTCTGAAATTTATTTGGACTTAGTAATTTTTTTTGGCTAAAAGTCCGTCTGTTACGATGCTCTTTTCTATTTCTAGTTTCGAGCAGAATTTTTTTTACAGATACCTTCACTGCTGTCTAAGTCTCCCCCCCTTGATTGCCTCATAAGCATAATATTTCCATAGCCGCTACGCTTGATAAAAGAGTTAGCAACCGCAGTTTATTATTACTTTTGATTAGGAAGTTACTACTGCCCATCTCCTACTTTGTTTACCTCTCTCGCTTCTTATAACATCCATGATCAGATGGTAGGTCGTAGGTAAAATAATCCAATATTAAGATCATCAAGCCGCCTACCAAGTGTTGTATGTACCCAATAATTCAAACGGAACTGAAAATTTTGTAGTCAAATGTGTATGCTATGTTTATATTATCATTTCATAATGTAATTCAAAATTCATAACTACATAATGTTGTAATATTGAAACTAAAATATCAACCCCAACAGCTTTTACAATGTACGAACGAAGCACGTACATAAAGCTCAGAGCAATCCTTTCTCGCACACAGACGCACGTACAGAATAAAATGGCGGATGCGTCTCAGCGAAATTTCGGATGACTAAATATGAATCCTTGCTCAAATAACAAGGGGTACACGACCCCGAGCGCTTCGCAAACATCTCAATTACCACTGTTATTAATTCAGGAGGGTGATTATTAATCAGGCTTTTCTCTTAGCAAACATTAGTTTCTGTCGCAAGTTAAACAACGAACACAACGCTTGTGCTTACTTTCGCTTTTTCCAACAATAAAAATAAAAGTAAAGGACTTTAAACGTAAAAATGAAAATAAACCACCAGGTCTTCAGGTTTCTTTTTTCAGGTTTTCCACTCGAAAACCTTTAATCCATCGGTTGTGGGTTCTTCGAGCTGCAGACTCATTCAGCCTAATATAATTAATATATTGAAGTAATAATGTTCATTAGCAACAATTCTATGCCTTTAATAATACAATAAATTAAAGTTGCAGAATTTCATTTAATGAACGTTAGCCCCAGGATAGTTGTTACTTGTTAGTGCTCTGTTGGTTGAAAGACCGCTAATAGGTAATTCGATGATCTGATTTGCGTGTGCATTGCTATTGTTTTATAATGACAGTCGCGTAGGGTTGTTATTGTGTTGTTAGCTGAAGTAGTATAATTACGGTTAATAATATTCTTTAAAATAATTATAAATACATGACGTACTTTTTCACCATTACCGTTACATCTTATTAAAGTCCACTGCTGAACATAGACCTCTATACACTATTGGAAGTGTGTTAAATATCTAAAAGCTTCGGGTAAATGACCGTATAAATATATCAATCTCATCCAAATCGGCTACGGCATATATATTTTATACTTCGACCAAGAATTCGCATGCAAAGCTAATTACAGACTGAAAGGTATTCCATCTTAGTCCTCAGAGGTGACACCGCATCTGTAGACTGTTCAAGATTGGCTGCAGGTGTCTGTTGAGTACCTACAGTAGCCTCTTACCATCAAGGTATATTGTGAGTTAATTTTGTTAATTCAATGCTAAATGCTCCCTCTTCCTACAGCAAGAAAGGTCTAGGTTCAGCTGTTAGACTAATAAAGATATGATAAGATCCTAAAAAACAGATAGGTACTAACTTTGTTAAAGAAAAGATTGAATATTAACAATATCAGCCTTCGGCTATATACTGCTCAAAAAAGGCCTCTCTCTGTACATAATATTATTTTTTAGTTTTTCTGTTTAAGTTATTTAATAATTTAGTCAAACTGTAAACTTCAAGAAAAACAACGAAAATTTTTAATATTAAAAAGACCATGTAAAAAGGAGTTTATACAAAGTTTTAACTTAATATTAAACAGATTCCAAAAATCTATTTTACTTTGTTTTTTTATTTTGCTACAACTTTGCTTAAATGTTTTTATAATATTTCATAATAAAGGGCGAACTGAGTTTGAGTTAAACGGAGAGTATCAAGTCGGTACCGCCGTCGCCTAGGAGCGCTAATTTGTTTTGCAAATTGAGGGTGACGTCGTCACAATAAAGAAAGGGTTGGATGTACTTACTTACCTACTTTATATTGATATTGAATTTTAATCAAAAGAGCGCCGTACGGGCGATTTATAACTTAAATTGACACTTAGAGAAAATTTTAAAGAAATAAACATATTAACTTTGGCATTGCAATATATTTATAAAAATATAATGCATGTACATAAAAACATAAATAGCTTTTATATTAGTATATAGTTTAAACACTAGGAACAAACATAGGCTTATAACACCAGTTACTGGACTCCACAGAATTAATAACTCATTTATGGGGCAATGTATACGCTTTTACAACAAAATCCAAGAAAATGTACAAAATTTGTCATTAAACAAGTTTAAATGTTTTATTAAAGAAAAATTGTACAACAAAGGTTATTTTAATATCAAAGAATACATAAATGAAAAGAACCCACTAGGGGGGAATGAATTTTTTTATTTTACTAAGTTATTTTTATTGCGATTGAAAAAAATTATTATTGTTAATTGAAAAAACTTTTAACCGAATTATCTTAAGACTATCAGATCGCAACTTTAATATTACTTTATTTTTAGGTATTTGTTCTCAGGTATTATCGTAAAAACTAGGTCACTCCATAAATTCCAAGACCTATTAGTATATTTATATATGAATCCTAAGTACTTTTAGCGAAACAATATATTGTAATGAAAATTTGTTATTATCAACATAATAATAATATTTTATCTTGTTTAAGTATGTATCAAATTTGGCTTTTAAAATATTTTGTATTTCTACAGCGATCGATAGTTTTCATCACGAGCCGCTGTAAACAAACGATACAGTACCCCACTCATGACGGCGGCCGAGCCTGAAGGTAGTCGAAAGTATATCTGTATAGTAAAGTATATTATTACATCGTTGCTTAAACACCGTAAATTACGGAATTTCTCAGTCAAAATATTTAATTACAACTAAACAAAACAAAATTAAACAGGCATTTAAATTACATGGCTTCCCACTTAGTTCCCACACACTTCCCATGATAGATGAAGAGATTAAAAAATAGATTGAGTTGAATAATTGATATTTTCAAAAGTAATCGTTTTACCCCTACATGTGGACTTGATAAATCTACACCAAAAGAATTGAATTGAAAATTGAAATTGAAAATTGAAAATTGAATTGAATTGAAAAATCTTTATTGCAACAAAAACGAATTTATACATATCAATGTGATCCTAGCTCCTGTAAAAGGTTAACCTGAGTGACAGGAGCCACTAAAAGCCTCTAAAACCTCTTTTTAATGTTAAATAACAATTATTCGATTAAAAAATAAGTTCAACAATCATTTATATTTCTGACAATATCCTTTTTATATCAATTATATTATGTTCAATTAGATTGTTAGATACAATTTCATGCTACAAAACAAGTGATTCTTGATTTTTAGGCGCTAGTGGAACATAACTAAGCACTTTGCGCTTAAGGCATGCAATAGTTCAATCATCAATTTTATTTTATTTTATTTTTATTTATTTCTTACTAAAAATCATTATCAATAATGGTCTTGTTTGACATACAGAAATAGTTGTTCCGTGCCAGATTCGTACCTGCGACCCAAAGTGTCAATGTGAAACACTAAGCCGAAGGCCGAAGTTCTCTTAAAATAGGTTCGTAATTTACAATAGGGTCCACACTTGTGATTAATTATAAGATAAGATACATATCTTACTATAAAATTATAAGGCTGTTTAGATAATAAATTAAAATTTACTAGGGAATTCAATGGAATCTTCGACCGCAGTTTCTGTATGATGATTAATATGCCCGTTAACCAAGCCATGCGCACTTTAGATCGTACAATACCTACCTCCCGTTCGCTCAGTAGAGCACTAATTAGATCAGAATTATGTAAAATTGTGTACCTATGAAAAAACTATTTTTTCGTTTTAAACAAAACCAAAGACACTATGCAATAGATAATAGTATCAAAGACAAAGATATGCTATTTTATTTTAAACCATAACCTGGCAATGTTTCGTAGAAAAAAAAAAGAAATCACTCTGAACTTTCGGCGTTCCACGTGTCGTTTTGATGAAGGTGCTCCGTCTTTTTTATAGAATTTTATATTTGTGTCTGGACTAAAAACGAAAGTATTATACTTTTTTTATATTCCTTGTAATATAGTGAACACGTAGATATATAATTTGTGGTATAAAAAGTGAAAAGTAAATTGCCAAAAGTACTTCAAAATCTGGAAGGCCCATTTTGGCGGTTGGGTCATAAATGTGTTATTTTTCAAATTCTCATTTATTTTTAGTGTAAAATGTAAGTAAAAATAGTTTTCTTACATATTTCAAATAACTTGACGTTGTATTTATTTCAAATTCACACAAAACTATTTTAGAAATATTGTTCTAAATGTCACACAGATAAAATATTATTATTGTTTTTTTTTTAATTTTTTAATATTTTAATATTTTGGTATGAGTAACGAATGGAAACATATAAAACATAAAAATATACATATTTCCAAACATTTTCATATAAATTTCTCTAAAAACAAAAGTGTAGAATTCAAATTAGTAGTAATTTTGTCACTAAAATTGAAGTATATACTACTACTATGCTATACAGGGTGATTTACGTATTTTATTACAATTTTTAGCAACCAAAATAATTTTATTCGATAGTTTATACATTTAACAAGAATTCCTGTAAGTTTTATCCATAAATATTGTCTCAAAGTGAAAATATAGCAAAATTTGCAATATAGCAAAAAAAATTTCTAACTTACAAATTTTCCCGCCATTAAGGTCCCGAGCGAACGGGAGTATAACATGTAGCGCGCTGTCAGAGCGTACAGATGTTTATATTTAATATGATACGGATGACAAACGAGCACACAGTCCACGTGGTAGTAAGTGGTTACTGTGGCCCATAGACATCTACATCTATCCTCGATTACAAATCAACATGCAGATGCGTGGTCACCCATGAGGATTCAGATGGAATGCCTCGTTTCCAGTGTTAAAGTTCTCCGGTTCTCTACACTCACCATACGAAACACAGTATTATCAAGCCGAGACCTTGCAAGCAAACAGGAAGTCACCTACAATTTAGCATCGCAGGCTAAGCAAATAACAGCGCGTGACTTAAGAACAATAAACACAGTTCCATCAGGAAGTCACCCACCGCCTGCTGAGCAAAACCCAGCACGTTTCAACGTAGTATATAAACCTAGGTTTAATTGTTAAGACAACCCAGTAGTAGTTTAGTTTGCAAGATATGTAGTCTAGTAATTCTGTGAAATCACATCGTCACAGTATTTATTTTAACTTCTAAGTTAGAAAAATAAAGTAAAATATAGGAAAAAGTCTTCGGTTCTTTCCACTTCAACCCTACCCAAGCTGCCGCAAACGTAACTAGCGGCTACTTTACAATGGTATTCTATGAGAGCGTGGTTCTTCCCCGATCGAGCCGACACATTCGTGCTACAACCACTAATATAACAGCAGCATGCCTCTATCACGTAAAATTTACATAGGTTTCCGCAAAACTATGTAATATTTTTGTTATTTGTTACTGGTTCATATTAACTTTATTAATTTTCATTTTACTATCGGTTACATATCACTAGTATTAAGTTCATAGTTTTTTTTATTAAATCAAGTAAAACAGGATCACAAAGTAGGTATTGTCTAACTTAATTTTGTGTCTGAAAACTATATGTATTTTTTATTTCATTTTATTTTGTAACTCTTTCTTAAAACACATTTTAATATATTTTCAATTGAAAGTGTAACTAATAAATTTTCAAATGATAGTGTAACTTTGTACGTTTATTTTTTCAAACAGGGGTCACTTATCTTATAAGTTGGTTAGAAATTTCCGATTTAAGATTTCCATTTCTGTAATCCAAATCTGGTACGTACAGTTTTTCCCTTAGGCTGTTACAGAATAAAGGCTTATAGTTATCAAACTTCAGGATCACTCCCATAAATAACATTGCCGTGATTTGAAAACGTGCAAAGATATAGAAAATGCTATGGCCACCATAGACACCTTAATTCATACATCGCGTGACCAAAGATCATTGGAGGGCTTGCTTCCATTTATGAATGACCTCCACAATATAATCTTAAAACCTAATTGTGCAAGGAATACAGGATATATGATGATAATTAAGGGATCTATAAAGATGGTGCCGTAGGTCGTAACAAAAGCGTGGAGTAAGTACTGTAAGTTATTACATAACGGGGAAGAATGCCATGTGTCCTGTTTTCAATCCATTATCGTGTTCGAAGCTTGTAACTGGGACTACTTTCTTATAGAAATATAATAAATTGAAATTACTACTACACTATATTACGTAGTAGATTTTTTTTTGAATAAGGATAACAAACGAGCACACAGTCCACCTGTTAGTAAGTGGATGCTGAGGCCCATAAACATCTACATCTATCCTCGACCAAGAATAAAAATGTGGAAGCGTTGTCACCCCCGAGGACTAAGATGGAATGCTTCGTTTCCAGTATCAAGGATCTCCGGTTCACTACACTCACCATACGAAACACAGCAGCGTTAAGCTGCTATTTTTCACTGATGTTCTGTGAGAGCGTGGTGCTTCCCCGGTAAAACCGACCCATTCGTGTTATAGCTATATACTCGTAGCTGCAGCAAAGCTTTACCACGTATACAAAAATTAGTAGTGCAATTTTTGACTGCTATTTACTATAACACGACCAATTACAAAGTATTTAATGAAGATTCAGAATAAATTATTTATACGTTATAAAGCGACAAGCTACGCTCCCCTACGTTACCCTAAAGCGTGTTGGCACTCATTAAACATGTCCTAGAAATGTTGTTTTCACAGACATACGGGTTTCCTCAAGATGCTGAGTATGAGCTGAACACGCGGTAAGTCAGCACTTGCAATTCCTATTAATTGCAATTAAAAATTTCATTGGTGCCGGCGGGGATCGAATTCCGGTTACTTATGTACCGTAAAATTTACAGCGTTGGCTTATAGCCCCTGAACTGCTAAATAGTCCCATAGTAAAATTTATTGTTTTATCACTCCTTAAAACGAATGCCAATAAATATATAAATATCATTAGCTAGATCTTGCAGTTCGTCTAGGTTTTGCAGAATTGTAGGTACCTAGTATAATTATAGATCAGATGGACTTTTTTCATATTTATCACCTTTTTATAGAAGAGGGGTAAACGAGCATGCGACCATCAGGTCAGTGGCTAATGCCGCCTATGAAAAACTACAACACCAGGGGAAGTGCAGACGTGTTGCCGGCGTTTTCAATAAGAGTAGGCTCTTTTCTTGAAGGTTCTTAAGTCATATCGGTACCGGAAAATCTCTGGCGGAAGTCAATTCCACACGGAAGTTGTGTGAGGAAGAAAACTTCTTTTTCACAGTGGTGGAACGCCAATCATCTAGATGGCATGTATGGCATCGCGAGTTTTGTCGCGATGTGCGATGGTGAAATTGAGCGGCTGGAATTAATCCGAACAATTTTCAGAGCAATCCCTTTTAACTGTATAAAAAGTACTTGATTATTACAATTCAAATTATATCTATACGTTATGTGAAGTTAGTAAGTAGAATACGTCTACTTTCCTTAACTACCGATCACACCCGCACATCGTGAATCCGTCCATAAACCAATGTGCATCTCTCTGACGACAGATCACAGAAAATCAGTTATATACTAATTAATTCGAAATATCACAACCTGGTAGTGTGATGCTGTGATATGGCATCATTGCTTCAACCAATTCTTACAAAAAAAACTTTTCTAGAATTTCATAGAGCACTATTTTAAGAACTTCGTCTGGTGCAGTGAACCTAAACCAACTTAAAATTGCTGGTGTCAAGATCATGATAATGTAAGGTATAATGCATTAAGGCATATACGTGGTAGAGCCACGCTGCATATTATGGTTGTAGCACGAATGGGTCGGCTCGACCAGGGAAGGACCACGCTCTCACGAATACCAGTGTAAAATAGTAGCTTCATGCTGCTGTTTCGTATGGTGAGTGTAGAGAACCGGAGACCCGTTGTACTGGAATCGAAGCATTCCAGCTTAGGCATTAAGGGAGACAACGCATCTGCATTTTGATTCTTAATCGAGGCTAAATATAGATGTCTATGCGTTACAGCATCCACTTACCATCAGGTGGACTGCGTGCTCGTTTGTCACCCTTATCGTATAAAAAAGGTAAAAGTCATATAGTAGTTTTTACATCACGTTAAAAAAAGTTCACAGTACATCAGAAACCTTAGCCTAAGGAATCCTCGCCAGCATGGATGAAATTGTTAGTTGCCCTTTTTAAGTGTCGATTTATTAAATGAAATATCTTAAGGAAGCCTGCAAGTTTGAGAAAAAATTATTATATATTTTAAATACACCCGCACGGTTTGGAACGCTTCATAACCCTCTCAGGAACGAAAAGAAACCTGTGCCGTGTAATGTTACTTCTTATTTTTAATACAGGTATAATACAGTACAATGTATCGTTTCAAGCAACGTACGTTTTTTTAACCACAAAATGATGAAGTACACTAATATTTTTTTTTATTAAAATGTTTCCTCTATCTTAGGAATTTCTCCAGTATCGTGGGAGAAGTTAACATACATAAATTTCACAAATACATACATTCATTGATTTCCATTCACATTGATTTGCAAGCTAACTTGGTCAAAAACTTGATCCGTGCGAGATTCGAACCCGCGGCCCCCCAGCGCTGCAACTTATTACTAAGCGACTGCGCCACGGATCCGTCAGAAAACTTAAGTAAATATAAAAAAAAGATACAGAGGCTCAAAGTGCGTGACTATATTATTTTTTGACCAAACAAACGACACTTCACGACAAACACATCACAAGACAAAACAGTAATTTTTATTTAACGCTAGCGAACCGGCCCGGCTTTGCACGGGTGGTTTTTTGGATTTCGACAACGCCAGTGCCACCTACCGGATCCAATTGAGTTTTTAAACTATCCAAGGACCCACTAAAATACACACAAATTGAGTCATTTTTATGTTTTTGCGAGACTAACGTACAGAGTATAGTAGGTACCGTACCGAGTACAGAGAAGATAACGTGAAATAGTATCTTGCTAATTTTAACGTTAGTAGGTACCTGAATGACCGAGCTTTGCTCGGTTTTTGTTTTTGGGAATCGTGGTTTTTGTAAATTATATAATTTAGATACAAATTACATACTGATGAAATATGAATAAAATTTTTCGATCTTCTTGATGATTATTTTTCGTTTTTTAAAAAAATACTAACAAAAAAGCGCTCCAAATAATATATTTTCTCACAAAAGGAGGAACTTGAAAAAGGATAAAAAAGTTAGACCAGAGACATGTGGACTCGAACCGGCGTTTTATGATTTCAGCACAGCCCGAAATCCCATTTAAGATGTTATAACCCTTTAGGCACCGGAAAAATTTACTTTCGTATTCTAATGATATTGTAACAGGTTTTCATTGCCTAAAAACATGGATAAAACGACATTATATATGCATATAATAATATTATCCATAATTTTATCAAAAAAATCATATATAGATCGAGAAAAATGTTCCCCATCTGAATGAATACATATATATATATATATACATATATATGTATATATATGTATATATATATATATATATATATATATATATATATATATATATATATATATATAAATATATACAAGAACACACACAAGAATTGCTCGTTTAAAGGTATGTTTGCATTAGGTATAAAGAGAATATTTCAAACCATGAAAATTCAACCATATATGCCGAAGTTTAGCATAACAGAAAGAGGCTATAGTGAATACATTTTAATTCAAAGTGTTGTCTTCAATTGTCACTAGTAATGTGACGAATTCATTATCGCTCCATTTAGAGATAGTCTACTAAACAGTGATCATAATATTCAAATGTGAAACAAATTAGAACCTCTATTAACCAAGTGTAATGTGTGCTTAGTAGTATTTTAGGATTAAATTGTTTATTTTTTAAATGGCGAATCAATATTAGATTTACGTATAACGGAAAATATGAGTATATCTCTTTTTTTCATAAAATATTTTAGTTTTCGATTGTCACTAAAATGTCTAGTAAAGCCAGGTTGAGACTGGACGAGAATCGAAAGTGTTCATTGTCACTAAAAATGAGGGTAATTGATAGAATCAGGCGTTACTTTGCGGAAATCCATTATAATAAAGATATTAATTTGCAACTATCCGCCTAATTAAATAAAATGATGTGAAAATGAGGGTGATATCGATGATGAAACAAGTGTATTACTCACGTATATAACTCTAAACAATTATCATCACCATTACAGTCTCCAGGTTCACTGATAAACGTAGGCATTCCCCATTGGCACTATGGGAGTTATTTGCAATTGTTGCAACGCATGGCAGGATTGTTGGCAACCGCAGTTTTTCTATTTTCTAGTTCTCCTGGAGTTTTTTTTTCGTTTTCCCTCTACGATATGGCGTAATGGATGTTCTTCCACTGCTAATACAAAGCCACGCGCAATTGAAGCTTCCTGGGCCCATTAAGAACAATCTCCCACATAAAATTGCTGGGAATTTGGATAATCATTTTTGTAAATTGACACACATCGCTATCAGCGTCAGTGATTCTGCTTGCTATAGTTCGTGCCAAATCGATTGAGAAAAACGGACGATGACCTCAGATATGAGCCGAGTGTCAAAGGCGTAACTTACAAAATCTCAATTTAGATGTGACAACAATATTTGAATATTGATATTATTCACACTTCTAGGTCAACACATTTGTTTTTTTTGTTTTTTAAAAAATATTGTCTATGGTTCCTATAAACATCATAAAATCTTACGGTACATCGCGAAAAATATTGTTATATTCTTTATGGTAAATAACGCAGTAATTCATTTAATAACAGTTTCATATTAAAAAAAATATTTGAAGATATATAATCACCATAGTTAGCTTTTGCAAATTCATCCCTTTAAAATAAACAAAACGCGCGTTACGTGATTACGTCAGTCCGTTCTAAAAGAAACGTGACAATGGCAGCCAGAGATGCGTCACTTTTTTTGGGGCGGCCCGCTTGCACCGAATAAAAATAATGTTCTTATATACTTAATATTGAAAATAAAGTTTTTTCTTTTGAATAAGTACGTACTTATTCGATGCCGTTATCTCTCGAATCTTTATATGTGTTATAAATTAATGCTTTTTTTAAATAAAGTACTTTATAACAATAGATGATTTTTCTTTTACAGCGATCTATTACATAACTTTCTAATAATAGTTAATAAATATATATTATATCAATCATTATAAAAATATTATAAATAAAGAAAGTACTACATATAAAATGTGCTTATTTATTGAAGGTTTGTAACCCCTGGTTAAACGCCCGAAAGGTCATTGTTCGTTTTTCTCAATCGATTTGGCACAAACTATATATTAAGATATCTATAGATAGATATTTACGGGCTGGTAAAAGAGAAGGAAAACTCCATATTCCAGTTTATATTTTCTAATCAAGCAGGTCATATCTGATGGTTACGCGGCCACTGCCACCCTCGTTGTGAATTTAGAATGCAATACGTTAAAGCTTATTGTAATAATATGAACTACGTACTAATTACAAGAGACGCCTAGACTTGGTTGTGTTCAACACACGTTAGAGAGTGCGGACTCAAATCAAATTTACTTAGTCTATGCCTTAAAAAAGTACACTGTGCCTTCTTCCACGTGGCCTGCGCTTCTGCACAGTATTTGTAAGCGGTGTCTATTCTAGTACTTAGTACACTTCAATGGTACAGATTTTTTTTCAAGTGGCCATTTGTGTGAGAAGCCTCTTATAGGTGTTATGTTCGCGCGTTTTTCACATGTTAAGCCTACTATGTTACGCATGCCTTACTACACTGTGCCTTATAAATACCTACAAGTACACACGCTAAACCATAACATCGTCGTTTAAAAAACGACTCTATTGAACTTGGGCTTCCTTCTTTAATTTACCGACGTATTTCTCTCATAAAGATAATCTTTTTATTACTTAATCCAGTTATAAAGTTGGTTATAAATTGCGTAATACATCAAGGGACAGTCGCGAGTGATTTCATCGGGGTCGGCAACATCAGTGGGCAACCCGTTGCCGCTTCGTGCTAGTCACAGCGGCCGTTGGATAAAACTGTTTTAAGTAACCCTTTAAGACGGGCCTTAAGTGTCCAATTAGCAGTGCAGTGTTAAAATGACCGCGGCGACACTGAGGGGCCGAATTTACACTCCTCGGTATACAAAGAAGTATTGATGCATTTTTGAAGACATTACAATTTAATAGAAGTGAATGCGTGAAATGCAATATATGAAATTACTGTGCCAAGTCATCAACAAAATAATCAATGTACTTAAAATTACCTCTTAAGCCGAAAATTCTACTTTTAACAAAATGTTTGTACACATCTTAAACTAAACTTTCCGAGAAAACAACTTTAACAAAATGTTTGTACACATCTTATAACTATGGTAAATAAGTGAAGGACTTTCCGAGTAAACGTCTGAAACAGACAGACACGTCTGATTTAGACGCTGTGGCGTGATTACAAGTGTTTTAAAGTCGCTTTTATACAAATTTGACATGTCTGATAGAACAAGCAAAAAGAAAACCTTGTTATTCCTTTTTAATTTTTTCATCATTCCTATTTTTTATACAAATTTGACATGTCTGATAGATATCTAAGCCAATAAAGCGGCATCTCAAGGAACACTGTCACAGCACAATGCAAAATGGCTTCTTTGTTTATTGTTGTCCTTTTTAATTCATAACTTTTATGCGTCAAAGTGATTCATTCCTATTTTTTACCACTAAACAAATATTATTAAAGCAGCCCCCGCAGTCTTTATTGCAGGTCACAAAGATCCATTTTTGGAGGTGGCAATTGTAAATACAAAGTGTGTTGCCATTTAAAAATGTCTGAGGTCATTTTTTGGAAGCGGCTTGCGATATCAAAACGGAAGGGTTCGGGAGCTGTATTGAATGTTTGCAAGTTTTTAAATTCATAAATGTCTTAGAGAAATCTGAAATATCCGATAATATGTCGCCAACCTGGTTATATTGGATCTGTATTAAAATTATGGACCTTTATCCAAAATAACTAGGCTAGCGACGGGCGACATTCAAGGTTATACATATATCTAAGGTTATTTGGTACTCAACTTTCACTCATTGCCGTCAAAGCCTACAGCTGAATAAAAGCCTTTTCCATAGTAAATATAGCCATGCTGCAGCTATATTAGTAGTATAGTTGTAGGTATCACAAATGAGTTGGCTCGACCGGAAAAGGACCACGCTCTCACCGAATACCAGCGTAAAATAGTAGCTTAATACTGCTGTGTTTCGTATGATAAGTGTAGAGATCCGGAGACCCGTTTTACTCAAAATGGGGCATCCCATCTTAGTCCTCAGGGGTGACAACGCATCTGCATTTTGATAGATGTAGATGTCTTTGGGCACAGCATCAACTTACCGTCAGCTGGACTGTGTGCTCGTTTGTCACCCTTACCTATCCAATAAAGAAGTCACATAGTGCCATAGCCGCCATAGTTGCCACTCCTGGCAGAAGGGTAGCCTCTTACACCACTCACGGAATGATGTTTTTCCTGATAACAACTAAAATAATTCCAAACGTGGCAACTATAGAAAAATCACTTTTAAAGTAAAGTAAAGTTACAGCCTATATACGTTCCACTGCTGGGCACAGGCCTCCTCTCATTTCTGAGAGGGTTTTAGGGCAAGGAAGTGTCCGCCGCGCTGCCCCAATGCGTGTTGGAGAACTTCACATGTCTTCGAAATATTAAGAGGCAATTTACAGGAGAGGCCTATGATCTGCAGTGGAGTTTTATAGGCTGTAACTAATTATATTAGTTTTATTTTTATAGTTATGCGCATAGCTAACGCGCATTATAAATGCTTTTTAGAAATATTGTAATATAATTATCCTGATAATATCAACCAGTGAAGGATCACGCTCGCACAGAATCGTGAAATAGCAGCATAATGCAGCTGTATTTTATGAGTGATGAGAACCAGTGGTCCAGTGGACTTAACGCTCTATTGAAAAACTGTAGACTGATTTTCCTTCTGAGCCACGGCTACGTGCTGTTTTCGAAAGTCATTACGAGTCATCTTGCATGTAGACTCATCGAATTCCAGCCTCGCAAAGTTCAGTCAGGTTTCAAGTACCACATACAAAGGCAAATGGTACAAAAGATTGAGGAGTGCAATCTGCAGATTCGTCTTAATTATGTGGACTATGAGAAAGCCTTTGATTGCGTCAAAATTTGGGCGGTGCTGCAGTCCCTTCAGCGGTGCCAAGTTGACTGTCGGTAAATCGAAGTGTTGAAGTGTTTGAACAGTAGGGCTACAATGGCTATCCGAGTACAGAACCAGAGTACGAAACCTATCCGACTGCAGGGAGGTGTAAGACAGGTTTATGTTATATCCCCAAAACTCTTTACCGCTGCATTAGAGGGCGTTTACAAGCTACTGGACTGTAAAGGATACTGTATTAACAACAATGGCGAGTACATCACTCACCTTCGATTTCCCGACGATGTAGTCCTTATGGCAGAAGCGCTGTAGTACCTAAGCACTATGTCCAATGACCTCAATAGTGCCTCCTAACGTATAGACCTTAAGATAAAACTGGACAAAATGAAGATCATGTGTAACGTCCACGTCACACCTACGCCTGTAGTTGTTGGGAGCACTAAGCTCGAAGTTGTTGACTGTTTTATGTTTACCTGGGACAAATATTCCGAATAGGTAAGTCCAACTTCAACCGAGAGGTTCATTGACGGATTCTCGGCTGGGCAGCATTCGAAAAATTAAGACACATCTTCTCGCCAGGAACATCTCAAAACCTGAAAACAAAATTTTAGAACGTGGTCATTCACTGCTGGCCGTATGAGGAAGCTCTGGATCGTTCTGTGAACTATGGAGAGGGCTGTGCTCGAGGTTTATCTGCGTGGTAAACTTAGAAATAAGGATATCCGCAGTAGAATCAGAGTGACCAACATAACAGATAATTAAGCTAAAGCTGAAGTGGCAATTAGCCGGCCATATAGCTCGAAGAACTGACAACCTATGGGGAAAAAGGTTCTCGAGTGGCAGCATCGTACCGGTAGGCGAAGTGTAGGGCGACCCCCCACTAGATGGAGTGACGACCTGGTAAGACATGCAGGAAGTCGATGGATGCAAATGGCTGAACACCGTGCTTTGTGGCATTCCTTGAGGGAGTTGTGAAGGCTTTAATGATATTAATGATGATGAGAGCCAGAGACACTTTTTACTGACGTTGGTATATTACACATAGAATGTATAAGTACTCATTAATCAATCTCATTTCTATACAAAAAACAATATATCAGATCATCGGTATGTATACCAGTTGTTAAGCTAACGATGGATAGAAGCCAAAAAACAATCTACCTGCAAGCGTGAGGATTACAGCAAATGCTCCAGCCTCCAGTCCACATCCCACGTCCAGTAGTGGAGTATTAAAGAGTCGATCATTAAGGAAAAGAATATAACTTGTTTACATTCATTTTTAAGAAGCTTCCCCATAATTTTGAAAAAACAGATGCGTGTACAAAATGCTGTTTTGACGCTTTTGTCATTTTTACCACTGGCAACAAAAAGGTTTTTTCCAGACATAAAAAACATCGGTTGACGGTCGCGCCGGCACCGCCTGGACATCTATTAGCACGGCATAAGCAAACTGTTTAAAAGCTACCGGGGTACGCCGAGACAATATTTGCTCTGTGCCTGTTGGCAATGGCCTTTTTGGATTGGGGAACTTCTGATATTTTATCCTTTGAAAATAGAAGGCGTAGCATTTTAAAAACAATTCTAAAGTTTTTTTTTACTACGGGTAAATGAATCCAAAAAAAAACAAAGATGAACATTAAATAGAATAATTTTCTAAGCATATTAATTTCATACGACCAATGATAATAGTTAAAAATCTCAATCAGTTTGAAATATGATCCAAAAAAATATTTATTATCATATCTCTACGTGGATACACACACGAATAAGTCGACTCGAATGTCGAAGGACCACACTCTCACAGAATACGAGCGTGAAATACCAGTTAAATACTGCTACAAATCCAGATGACTATAGGCCATAGCATTAACTTACCATCAGGTGGACTGTGTACTTATTTGTCACCATTATTCTATAAAATAAAAAAATATAACCGTTAATACGTATGAAGAAGAATATTGTATAATAAACATCTTTGCGTAGAGGACCCATACGTTCACAAATATATAGTCTACTCGCCTATGTTATCAAATCAAAATAGGATAAAAATCCTCTTTCATATGAACTTTTTTCCATTTTAAAAGTTAAAAAAAAGCTTGCGAGAGAGACCGTTCGTATGCTCTAGTGAGCGTTGGCAATCTTCACGTACCTCTCACCGCAGAACATGTGGGAATCTGCGCTTAAAATTGCATTTAATTTAAAATATTTCGAAAACGGAAAACTTAGGTTAATCCCGTTATATTCATTTTATCAGCCCTAAAGCCGTACAGTACGCCGTACACCAATTCACCTAAAACGTATTTAGTATATACTAGCTTGCCAGGCAGACGTTTTTCTGCCCTTTTCGATGACCCTTTGTCAAAAACCCTTAATATCGCAATAAAAAAATTGTGGGTCACTCATGGGCAAAAAAATGTCCTATCTCTCAAGTTGGGCCAAACTGCACACAGTGTGCAAATTTGATTAAAATGGGATTTTAATCAAGTCTATCGCGGACAAACAACGTGACACGTAATTTATATATATTAAGATTAAAATTAAAAAAGATATATTCTTTAGAGGTATTCGAGTAATATTCAGCTACTACATAAAAGTATTTCATAAGTTCTATAAACGTTAATTTTAACAGCGGTGATCTTAAACCTTAACTTGAAATCTTAAAGGAATCGCACAGAAGACATTTGTCCATTATTAAAACAAACACCTCATCCCTGGGTGTCTCGATAGCGCCACGCCGCGGAGGTCCCTAGTAACTACTAATTGCTATTACACACAGGTAACCTTTGCCGCACCGCTCGTGTGTACAATCCCTTGAAACTTTGTTATTTCCAAACTAAACCAGCGTAAGTTTCTCCCAAGAATGGAGCACATACGTCCTTCGAGTTCTGCGTTGGTTATGGCAGGCTAATGCAATGTTTAGCTACTGTAGTGGTCGCTTGACCAGACCACCGACGGATGTTTACCCCTTTAACGTATGTGGCGCATCGTTACTTTTACAATAACACTGCACTTGTGATGTGTGAACGTAAAAACGCCAATGTTATTGATGATTTGTTAGCGCGCGTTTCAGTTATTAGTTTCAAATATGACTTTTAAGCTCGAAAGTAAATGATGCAAATGACTATTGTCAACAATTGCACCTTTACTGTACTTACAAATATTTATATGTTACCAAGCTGGCGAGATATTTTAAGTGGAAAAAATGGCAACGAGTTACCATTATACTAACAGAGCCGGGTGAGGATAAACGAGTAGTTCATAAATAAGAGTAACTGGCCTACAAGTCATATGTCCTAAGTTGCATTTCTCGCCGAAATCAACATTTGTGCAAATACACCAATTATGGTCGTATCTGATTATAGTGGGGGTTCTTAAAACAATGCATTAAGAAATATACAGAAATATAAGTAACGTGCAGCTATTATAATGAAATATGAGATCCAACACGTGTAATCCACAAAAAGAAGATATTAGATAGTATACACTCCTATCTATTGTGTTATAAGGCGTTAGTATGTAATACAAGACATTGAAAGGTGATCTAAATGTTAACATGATATATTGTTATATACATATTAGTTATAGATATGAGCCTGCCTCGTTGGTCTAGTGGTTGTAGTAGTGCGACTACTGATCATGAGGTCCTGGGTTCGAATCCCGGGTCGGGCAAAAAAATCAATTATTGACTTGTTCTGTCAAGAAATTCTCAGTAGCTGCCCGGAGTCATTACGTGGAATAAAAATAATTTACGGATTCTATCACGTTTAAATTTAACTTATTTAATTACCGACGTTTCGGGCACTTTAAATATTTATTTTTAGTCCGATCTGTTATATGAATTTTTAGTCTTGAAGTCTTACAGTAGTACGAGTATGCTTGGGTTTGGATTTAATTTTATTAATTATAGGATCCCAAGCAGATGGTCTCTATTGAAATTAGGATGTTTTTTTTTAATTTCAACAGACTAGCGAATCATCCTTGCCAGGTAGCGGTGTTCTTTTGCGAGGATATGTGCTCCATCAAATTTTGTAATAACGGTTGGGACGATCCTGAACATGTTGACATACTGCAAACTTCCCGGAGCGTCGGTGCTTCACGTCAGCGATATGTTCTTTCACGCGGTTATTATGGATCTTTTTGTTTGACCTATGTAGAAGTGGCCACATTCACAATCAAGCTTGTACGCGCCTGCATCTTCAGTATAATAATGTCCTCCAGACAGAATTTCAGTGCGGCGTCAACGGAGACTAGCCATCGGCACAAGCCAGGATTATAGTGCCCAAGTGTATGTGCAAGCACAGGTGCACTCTCTATTCCCTCACTCTCATAATCCGATGGGACGGTAAACCGACACGACCGGAGAGAGATCAGGCGCAGGACCAACGGCTTTACGTGCTTTCCGAGGCACGGGGGTGAGACACCGCCAACTTCCTGACTCCGGGCAGCTACTGAGAATTTCTTAATGGAAAAACTTAATAACTGATATTTTTTTGGCACGACCTGGAATTCGAACCCAAGACCTCACGATCAGCAGTCGCACTACCACAACCACTAAACCAACGAGGCGGTCATTCAGTATATTACGCATTATGTCAGTCCGTTTTGATCTATTCTATATCTCACTGAGGAGGCTCTTCCAAAACATTAGTGTTATTTAGAATTTTAAAAGGAGTAAAAAGTACTATCTCTGCGACAGCTATTTGTCCAATCGTTTGTACAGAGACAACATCGCTAAGTTCTTTATTATCCAGATATTAAAAGCAAAAAGCGAAGACATGACTTGGTGTGCACGAGCAAGGTATTTAGAACGGAATTCGCAGATAGATTTTTTTGTTTACTTGGTCCTTATTTACACGACTTATGTAACTATTAGGTAACTATAAAATAAGGTTGCCTCCTGGTTGCTAAACCTAAGCTATGACGATACTGAAAATTTTATAAAAAATATAAGTTAATTTTTATTATTTTATTAATAATTGCTTGATATAACTTCCGTCATTTTTATATTGTCTATAAATATATTGACTTTTTTGAAAGGAGGCGATAATATATATATATATATATATATATATATATATATATATATATATATATATATATATATATATATATATATATATATATATATATATATATATATATATATATATATAAATTGTTATATAAAGTGTGGTGATTTGTGAAGTATATCATCATCATCATCATCATATACACCCTTCACAAGTCCACTGCTCATAGGCCTCCCCCAAGTAATGCCACAAAGCACTGTCCTGAGCCACCTGCATCCATCGACTTCCTGCATGTCTTACCAGGTCGTCACTCCATCTAGTGGGGGTCGCCCTACACTACGCCTACCGGTACGAGGCTGCCACTCGAGAACCTTTCTTCCCCATCGGTTAGCTTCAGCATATGCCGGCCCATTGCACTTCAGCTTACTAATCCGTTGGGCTATGTCGGTCACTCTGGTTTTACTGCGGATATCCTCATTTCTGAGTCTATCACGCAGTGAAACTCCGAGCATAGCCCTCTCCATAGCTCGCTGAGCGACCTTGAGCGTCCTCATACGGCCAGCGGTGAAGGACCACGTCTCAGATCCGTAAGTCATCACTGGCAACACGCACTGGTTATACACTTTAGTTTTCAGAGATTGAGGTATACCTGACGAGAAGATGTGTCGTAATTTCCCGAACGCTGCCCAGCCGAGTTGAATCCGTCGATTGACCTCTCGGTCGAAGTTGGACTTACCTAGTCGGACTATTTGTCCCAGGTAAACGTACTCGTCAACAACTTCGAGCATAGTGCTCCCAAAAACTACCGGCATAGGTGTGACATGGATATTAAACATGATCTTTGTTTTGTCCATGTTCATGTGAA
This sequence comes from Parnassius apollo, assembly GCA_907164705.1. Lineage (NCBI taxonomy): Eukaryota > Metazoa > Arthropoda > Insecta > Lepidoptera > Papilionidae > Parnassius > Parnassius apollo. The sequence continues at coordinate 12,853,529 of CAJQZP010001697.1, forward strand.
GTATATGTGTAATAATAATAATATCTATGTCTGTTGTTAACATAATAAATATATATATATTTAAATATACTCTATTTATTTAAGTATCTCTACTTATTACTCACAAACACATTCACAATTTTTATAAAAAATTCATTTCATACTCTATTTTTTATACAAAATTACATTATTTACCGAATTAGTATTTAACTTTAATATTTAATTTAACTGTAACCAAAATTAATATTTAATTGTTGTTTTTTACTTTTGTAACTATGGTACCTAGGTGGATTGAAAAGTACTCAGCCTAACACAGATCCATTCAATTCTAAAAATCAAATCTACCCACATTATTTAGTTCAGTTCAGACTAGTTCATTGTGTGAAGTTCGAAATGTGTGCGATAATTAGTTGTGATTTTATAAATTTATTAACAAAGTAATCGGACATAATTTCCGCGAATGGAGCAAATCGAGCAGCGTGCCGTCATTAAGTACCTCCATAAGAAGGGGCTATCATCAAAAGCCATCCATGATGACATGGTCAGTACATTAGGCGATTGTGCTCTGTCATATTCATCCGTCAAAAAATGGATAGCAGAATTTAAGCGTGGTAGAGAGAGTGTGAAAGATGAACCCCGCTCTGGAAGGCCTTCGACGTCAACTACTGACGAAAATATTAAAAAAAGTACTTGATTTAATAATGGGAGACCGCAGATTAAAAATTAGAGAGATAGCCGAGATTATAGGCATCTCTTATGAACGAACTCAAAACATCATTGTCAACGAGTTGGGTTTTCACAAGGTGTCTGCGAGGTGGGTTCCGCGACTGCTTTCAGTTGAACAAAAAAGGACGCGATTGACTATTTCACGCGACTGTTTGGAGTTATTTGAAGCCGATGCAGATGATTTTTTGAATCGTTTTGTTACTATAGACGAAACATGGGTTAATTACTGTACACCGGAAACAAAACAACAATCAAAACAGTAGAGAAGACCTGGTTCACCACCCCTAAAAAGGCTAAGTCGATTTTGTCGGCAAATAAGGTGATGGCTTCAGTATTCCGGGACTCGAAAGGTGTGATTATGATTGATTATCTTGAAAGGGGTCAGACTATAAACTTTGAGTACTACTGCACCTTACTACGTCGTTTACGAGAGGAAATAAAAGAAAAACGTCGAGGAATGCTCAGAAGAAAAGTCCTGTTTCATCAAGATAACGCCCGTGTTCACACGTCAGTACAGTCAATGGCTGAAATTCACAACTGTGGCTTTGAACTGTTACCGCATCCGCCGTATTCACCTGATCTGGCATCATCAGACTTCTTTCTGTTCCCTAACCTAAAAGAGCACTTGGGAGGTCAAAGATTTTTGACAAACGACGAGGTCAAAGCAGCTGTAGACGCATATTTTGACTCTAAGGAAGAATTATTTTTTTTCAACGGTCTAAATGCTTGGAAGGGGAGGTGGCAAAAGTGTATTGAACTTGATGGTGATTATGTAGAAAAATAAAAATATAACTGATTTAGTATGTGTTTATTTTCTTGGTTAGGCCGAGTACTTTTCAATCCACCCTCGTACGTGAGGGTAATACGAGTGTGGGCACCTTAAGCTTTGCCGCCCTTTGAAAACATAACTAGGAGGAAAACAGTAAACACATAAACACATTGTCGTACACTATAACTAATATATTAAGAAAAAAAATTGATTTGGCAATAATTAGAAACACTTTTATAAATCAACCTAAAACACTAACTACACTACACAATATTAAAATCGACTAAAATATTTACTATAACGTCAACCGTCAAAATGGCATCGATAAAGCAGCGCCCTTTCGACCCTTTATTATTTGATCGACCGATGAAGAGCTATCGTGTGACAGAGCCATCTATGCAAACAAGGCTGTAGTTTTTGAGTTATAAGAAAGTGGCCATATTAACCGGATGACCATATTACCCTAACGTACTGTAGAATATAAGTATATCTTGTATAATTGTTCAATTACCACGGCAATTATTTATTGTAGCTTCATATATCTACTTTGTTCACGGAGTTCTACAGGTGGGGACCTGGTAACCTAATAAGGTTGTACCTATTTAGGCACCAGTTTTTCACTTAACAATGGCATTGTTTCACATGTAAACACATATTCTTTGTTACTCGCTTAATGTATTTTGTTGGTGGAAATAATTGTGCTGTTGGTTCTAAGACGCCTGTTATAAAGAGAGGTAGGCAGAGACTGCGGAATTTCATTTTTTTATAGGACAGGGATAGGGTAACAAACGAGCACACAGTCCACCTGATGGTAAGTGGTTGCTGCGGCCCATAGACATCTACATCTATCCTCGATTACGAATCAAAATGCAGATGCGTTGTCACCCGTGAGGACTAAGATGGAATGCCTCGTTTTCAGTAAAAAGGGTCTCCGGTTCTCTACACTCACCATACGTAACAGCAGCATTAAGCTACTATTTTACGCTGGTATTCTGTGAGAGCGTGGTTCTTCCCCGGTCGAGCCGACCAATTCCGCTACACCTGTACCATCTACTAATATAACTGCAACCTGGCTCTACCACGTACGAATTTCATTCATTCATTTGGCACGTTCCTGACACGCCACTCGTACCTCATTTACATTCATATACTCATGCCTATGCATAGTAGCTCGTCGGGGCTCATCATTTGGCCCGTCTTCAATATATCGCCAATTTTGTTGATAAACTTTCGTCTAAGGCGTCCCTAGTCATTTACTTGTATGATCCACAATAAAAAATAAGTTTATCAACGCTCGTCTAATCATCTTTACTTAATTACTGCTCAAGATGTGCATGGATTGCAATAACCACTAACTAATAGATGCAATTTTCTTTGCCTACGCTATAAAAACCCTGCGGATATTACGTAGTAAAGGCAAGCTGTAACTTATTATGGCTTTTTAATGAATCCATCCCATCTTAGTCCTCGGATGACAGCGCATCTAAGTTCTGAATCTTAATAGATATTGGACGGGTTTGTCTATGGTCAACGGGTTGCAGCATATACTTCACCATCAGGTGAACTGCGCACTGTTTTGTATTTCTAATTTCTATTAAAAAAATTACTTTTACGTGCAATGTGAACGCGCAGCACGAAAACTTTTACGCGAGGTTGCAGTGAAACTTTTCCCATTACATTTTTTTACTTTATAATCTTTATCAATAAAATAATAAACGTTGTCTGCATTGATTTATATAAAAATAGAACAGGACTAAACTTAACCATAAAGTGTAAAAGTAAGGAAGTAAAGTACTTAGTATAAAAGTTGTAGTATATGCGTAGAGGGTTTTCAGAAAAAGAAAATGTCCGCCGGGCTGCTGTCCGGTGATGCACGCATTGAGCGTGTTGGTAATAAGTTTCGAAATATTTTTTAATCTCTCTGACATACCTAAAATATTTCATCCATCGCCGAGAACGTGGTAAATCAGCAGTTAAAATTTAAATTAACAATTTAATTCGTGCCGGCAGGGTTCGAACCCGGGTTTCTCGTTTATTGTATAATTTACAGCGAGCACTTAGCCTCTGAGCGAGCCCGTCTCTGTCCTAGCCATTTAACAGTCAGTCAGTTACAGTCCTTTACGGCTATCTACGAGATTAAATATGTTTCATATTTTACTTAATTCGTGTTTTTTATTATATGGGAATAATGACATGGTTTATACAAAAAATATATTATCATTGTATTAAAATATTAATTTCGCAACAAAAGAGAAACAACACACTAAATTATGTGCAAATATTAAATATAATTTATATTTCTCGATACTCTGATGTTTTTAGCAAATAATTAACAAGAAAATACTTAATAAATGATAAAACACTGGAAGCGCTGAATTGGGGCGATTAAATGACGATTTTCGTGTCGCAATATCTTCAAATTTATTAACAAATTTCAGATTAAAAATTATTTTTTGTCCAACTTTGTCTATCAACAAGCCTTTCAATAAATATGAACAGGTTATGAAACCGGAAACACAGTGAATTAATCGACATCGGCGGCGGCAGTTTTGCGTCAAGCCATCCTGGCTGTTGTGACAGACCAGGGGTTGGACGTAGCTCAGAAGCCTGTGTACCCATTTAGCAAATTTTTCTTTTCATTAGTCCGTAAAAGTCTATACACGCTCTCGCAGAATACCAGTGTACCAGAAGCATATGGTGATTATAGAGTCCCGTAAACCTGTTTACCTGGAAACGAGGCATCTCATCTTATTCTTCAAGGGTACAACGCATCTGCATTTTGATTCTTAATCAAGGATAGATGAAGATGCCTCTGAGCTACAACATTACCATCAGGTGGACTGTGCTCGTTTGTCACCCTTATTTTATTAAAAAAAAGTGACCACGTGTCTCTTCATCCTAAATCTTTTCTGATATGCCATAATTGTTAAGCTTGGTAGCTGGATTAACGATGGCAGGACCAGACGTTTCGTAAAGAACAATGGCGAAATCCCAAAAAAATTTTTGTTGACATTTTTACTTGAGTCTACAAACGAAAAATATATCAAAATATAAACTTTGAAATCCTTAACAACTTTGTCTTTAGTCATACTAGTGCAAGAAGTTTATACGTGGTAGAGCCATGCTGCAGTTATATTAGTAGTGTAGTTTTAGCACGAATGGGTCGGCTCGACCGGGGAAGGACCACGCTCTCACAGAATACCAGCGTAAAATAGTAACTTAATGCTGCTATGTTTCGTATGGTGAGTGTAGAGAACCGGAGACCCTTTCTACTGGAAACGAGGCATTCCCATCTTAGTCCTCACGGGTGACAACGCATCTGCATTTTGATTCGTAATAGAGGATAGATGTAGATGTTTATGGGCCGCAGCAACCACTTGACTGTTTGCTCGTTTGTCACCATATACTATAAAAAAAGAAGTCAGGAATTAAAAATATTCCAGTTTTAACAAAATTCACTTCACACAATTCAGTTTTAAATTATGTATGATGATTTTTTCCAGACTTCGATAGGCCTTAAGGTTGATTTTCAAAAAACGTAGTAAATTATTTCATTGTCAAGCGTCTACTTATGTTACCAATATAGATAATATTGGTAGCATAAGTAGACGCTTAATGATTTCATCAACAATTTTCGCGCCATTGTTCTTCGACGCTGTTCCCATCACCGGTCGGGTTATTTCACGTCTGACGTGAACGAGATGATATAGTGTTATTTACGAACCTTACTTGTAGAAAAACACAACCCTTCATTTAACATTCGTCGATCAATATTTTTATGTATGCAAGTAACATATCGCCCCGACTAAATGTGAAACCCGAATTCAACAAAAAATCACTCGTCCCGCCCTTTTAATCAGTGCAACCCCCGTAATCAAATCTGGGACGCCATTAAGGGATTAAAAATAATATCTACCCTTGTTTGAAACGAGGGTTACTATTGGACGCTTGAAGGACCCAGAGACCATGTTTTAATGAACTGTTGACATTTTTGGGGTCGCAATCGCTGGTGTAAAATAATTATATTTTAAGAACCCCTACATAAAAATTAATGAACAAAAATTTTACCCTTAACCGGTAAGTGATTTGTTATGAACTTTAATTTGCTACCCATTTAAAACCCAGTAAAAGATACCTCATCAATTTTTAGTAAGTAGGTAATAAAAAAGTGATCAAGAATGAAAAAAAAATTGACGACTTGTTCCAAGGCGGGTTCAATTTCCGCAAGGATCATAAACGTTAAACGTCCCTACGATTCAGGAGAAATACTGTTAGGACTATAATACTTCTTATTTCCTCTTTTTGCATCATGGACTGATAGTTTTAGATATGGATAAAATTTATGTCTTTTTTTTGATAGTTTTAGATATGGATAAAATGTATGCCCATATGTTAAACGTCGCCACGTTTTAGGGGAAATTCTGTTTGTATTGACACTTCTTATTTCTATAGACTAATAATTTTGACTTAGTTCCAAAAACTAGAAGATTCTATAATTGACGCGTATATTTTTATGTATGTTCATCGGTATCTCGTAATCGACTGAACCGATTTTAACGATTCTTTTCTTATTTAATAGGCTCCACTTCAGGAGTAGCCCTATTTAAAATTTAAGAGAAAGAATCACCATCAACCTCAGGGAGGTTGGAAAGTATGAAAAGAAATTTTAATGTTTTATTTAAATGTTTTAATATTATATCAGATATATATTTTATCAGAGTTTTAGACGACATTTTATTTGTTACCTTAAACTCGTGATATTCCTTGGTCTGGATAACGGTAAAATAATTGAAATTAAAAAAGAAAACTGACTTAAAAAATAAATAAGAATAAAATAATTTCCACACGATTGCTTTCAAATTAAAAAAAAATTGCTTGCAATTCTGAAGTCGGTGCACTTTGTTTTTACACAAAGTATAAAGACATTGTAAAATAAAGGTAGTTTTACTTTCTTTGATTTTAATTATTTTGATAGTATAATACCCGCTGCAAATAATATGTTTTAACTGCCCAAAGTTTTTGCCAACCTAAGTCCTGGATTGATTCGATATTGGGATATTCAAGGTCAAGGTTCAACTTTTCAGCGCAATGGTCAAACATTTGCTCAATAATATTCCAACCATTTTACGTTTCTACAAATACAAATAGCCACAAGAACAGTCGGTTTAGTTATTTATGAATCGATGTAATAACCGTCTTTCTCTGCTGAACATTGGCCTCCCCCATCGATTGCCTCATATATCAATATTTGCAATAGTTGCCACGCGTGGCATGTGGTGTGGCGGTCTTTATTTTTCTATCTTGCGTATCAGTAAGATGCTGCTCTCCATCTCCTAGCTTGTTTTCCTCTGTAGCTTCTTACCCATAGGTCAATACAGGTTAGTGGATATTCTGACTCCGCCACTACACTGTCAGGACAGTATAAAGTACCTGGATGACCGAGATTTGCTCGGTTTTTTGAAATTACATTTAGATACAAATTACATAAAAATTACATACTAATGAAACATAACATATACAAATATTTTTTGATCTTATTGACATATACGAAAAAAATGAACTGGTTATTTGAATAAAAAATCATGAGTGCAATTAGTTTAATTAAAATTTTCGTATTTTTAAAAAATGCTAAAAAAGGGCTCGCAATAATAGATATTCTCACAAAAGAAGGGAACTTGAAAAATAAAGGAAAAAAAGTTGGACTGAAGACAGGACGCGAACCAAGGCATTATTACCATTTAGCGACCGCTCGATATCCATTTGAGCTATTACTTTCATTAACACAGTGTCAAAATTTACCTTCTTATGTAGTAGCAGTTTTTCATTGCCTGAAAACACGGACAAAAATACATTTCCTAAAAGTAAATCCTAGCTAGATCGATTTATTGCCCCCGAAACTCCCTGGACACTAAATTTTATGAAAATCATTGGAGCCGTTTCCGAGATATCGATTATATATATTATATACATACAATATGTAACGTAATTAACGCACACCCTCAGACACCCCAATTAGTATATAATGTTATAATCATAATACATACACTGAATTTTAAGTTAAACATTTTTATGCACTGATTATTTATCAAATTAATTATACTAATTCCGTAAGAATGTTGTGGTCACAATACAAATCCACGAACGCAAACGTAAACGTGCTTGAAATAAAGTTCATTTTTCTTTATTTTTATTGAATGACAGAATTAGTAATAATACAAATAAAACTGCACTCTTAAAAGTCTTATTGCCTTAAGTTACGGTCCATTTCAGTTTTTTTTGACTGTACAGATTTAGTGTGACTGTATTTTACGTAGTTTTAATTATTTTTGGGATAAAAAATTACCTATATTAAAAATGATATGAATCGATTCAGTAAACGATTCTGAACAAACTACTTTATCAAAGTGCGTTAATTATGTTACATGTATATATATATACGAGAATTGCTCGTTTAAAGGTATAGGATACAATATATTTACGAATTTAAATGAAAATAAAACCAGCATCACCAAAAAACATCACTCGCAAGCAACTGATCCTCTGTGAATTAAAAAGCTGACCTAAACGAGTGCATTGCAAACAAAAAGAAATATAATTGGCAAATAAGGGGACGACGGAACGTTTGGCAAGGCTTGCGATCGGTTTCATTTGTTTAATTACAAAATACCTTCGTTTAGTTTTTGTATTTTTATGGTTTCATGACACTATATTTAAATGATAAGTACCCGGTTAACCGAGCTTTGCTCGGTATTTTTCGCTCGGTTTTTTTTAATTCGTGTGTTTTGGAAATTATATTTAGATACAAATTACATACTGATGAAATACGAATAATATTTTTTGATCTTAGCGACATAATAGAAAAAACTGAACTGGTTATTTGAATAAAAAATAATGAGTGCAATTAGTTTAATTTAAATTTTCGTGTTTTTAAAAAATACTAAAAAAGGGCTCGATTATTAGGCTCAAAGATTTTCTCAAAAAAGAAAGGAGCTTGAAAAAATTAAATTTAAAAAAATCGTTCGGTCGGTCCGGGCTCGAACCATGGTATTACTCTTTTGTGACCGCCCAATATATCGATTAACCTATTTGTAATCATTAATAAACTGTCAAAATTTACCTTCTTATTCTAACGATATTGTAGCAGTTTTTCATTGCCTAAAAACACGGACATTTTCTAAAAATAAATCCTAGCTAGATCGATTTATTGCCCCCGAAACTCCCTGCACACAAAATTTTATGAAAATCGTTGGAGCCGTTTCCGAGATTCCGATTATATATATATATATATATATATATATATATTTATATATATATATATATTTATATATATATATATATATATATATATATATATATATAATTGCTCGTTTAAAGGTATAGGATTATATGTACGTAGTATAATTTTGCGGGGTATAGTTTAGTGTATGTTCAGTTTAGTGATATTGGGTAGAATAATGTTGATCTAAGCGCCATGCGACAGTGATAATGCACACATTAATTGTGGACGGAAGGGAGTTGCTGTTCAAACAATATTATATGCCACATTTTTAGGTTCGCCGATATTATTTTTTTTTTCAATTTTAATATAATTCAACTCTGAAACTAACGCGTCATGTTTTTAAAAAGAGGTTAAACGAAATTGTAATCCGCCTGATGATAAGAGACTACTGAATCCTATGGACACCGGCAGTATACGTGATAGAACCAAGCTGCAGCTATATTGTGGTTGTATCACGAATGAATCGGCTCGACCGGGAACGAACCACGCTCTCACAGAATACCAACGTAAAATAGCAACTTAATACTGCTGTGTTTCGTATGAAGAATGTAGAGATCCGGAGACCCGTTTTACTGGAATCGAGTCATTACATCTTATACTCAGGGGTGACAATGCATCTGCATTTTGATTCTCAATCGAGGTTAAATGTAAATGTCTATGGGCCACAGCATCCACTTACCATCAGGTGAACTGTGTGCCCATTTGTCACCCTTATTCTATAAAAAAGGCATTTACAAACGAAAAAGGCAACAATGTGTAGTCGATGCTTGTTGTACCAGTAGCCGTCTTTGTTTGGAGTAGGCCGCAGGTGACCACGGCATAGCAGAAGTCGCTTACCATCTAAAACAACCATGTCGCTCAGATTATGACTAATGGCATGGATGGTACAATAGTTTTGAGTCCGAGTTTAAGAGGAATTAAATAAAGTCAAATCATGAAAACCAAACCAGAGAATATGAAACGGAAACTAGCTTCCACTTTTAACGGAGATCTGAACTAACACTTTGCTTGAAAGCAATCCTTCTTAGTATTGAGAGCGCCGGTTTCAACCGGAAACTATATAACGGCTTTGATCGGTGTTACTGAGGCAAGGCTCTTGCTATCTCTCGTTTTAAGATTATCATCAATTGCCGGAAGAAAGACTGAATATCAGAAGCGAAGTAATTAAAAAATCATAACGCTACCGTGTTTGCTCAGAGTCAAGCTTTTATCTTAAAATGTACTTGCTCAAAATAACACACATCACTGAAATTGTTAATTGTAGTTTTTAGCACTGATTCTTTTTGATTATAGCGGAAACGTTACAATATATCGCGAGGAAAACTACAAAATACCTAAAAAGTTAAAAAACATTTCAACTTTCAATTACAAGTAATGAAACCATACTTTGCCAATACTTATTGGGGCAGCGGCACACTCTTTGCCATAAAAGCCTCTGTGGAATGTGAATAACTTTGTGTCCAGTAATGGAATGTATATAGACTGTTATTTTTCTGTCAATTTAAATAAATCTAAATAAGACAACATATCTGTAAAATAAAGCGTATTTCAAGATGTAATACTGATGTATTTTGCACGGTGAGTGTAGGGAACCTTCGGTTCTTCCCCGGTCGAGCTAAACCATTCGTGCTACAACCATAATATAATTGTAGCTTGGCTCTACCACGTTTCATATTTTCGTAAAAATATTACTTTTATTTATACCTACATATATGTTTCTTATATCTAAAAGTTCATAAAGAGCGACTTTATTGTATATACGCTCCCTAATAATCACCCTCGTTATATTGACAAAGTGCACTTTAGATCTAGGATTACAAAATGGCAGCTAGTCTCATCCCATGTCGAATGACGAACAAACTATTTAATACCACATTAAATTTTCACTTAAATTTTGTTCACTTGAACCTTTTGCCATTATAATAAGGTGTAGAATGATTCTAATTGAGATATTGAGGCACCAAATTTAGAGTATTTGAATAGATTGAAAGTATATGTGAATATAGTGGAGAGTACATGTCCGGGAGCGAGTATTTACAAGTGCTCTCGTGAGCGGATTACTGAATGTGAGAGTGCAGTGCGTTATGTCCGTGATGGTGGTATGCAAAAGTGAAATGTAACATTTCATTTAAGTTTCGTTTGGCAGAAAAGATAAGAAATTTTCGGACTCAAGATCATCTGAACCAAAACCCAGCACCTGTTCTGAGACTTTGATGGTCCATCAAATTTCATTTAAATTATGAATTATGAACTTCACACAATTGTTCCGTTAATTTTAAGATTTATTACAAAGCCTGTCCCTTTTAAAAAGGCGCCTCCATAGCTCAAATGATCTCACGAGCCAGTGCGATTTTTAAGGCATAATATTTTCTCGTTACATCATATAAATACGTACTAGTAGTTTTAGGACTTTTATGACTCAAATTTGTCAATTACTTTTGGGTCTTTTATAGCTCGTTTTAACTATTCTGTTTGGAATTTTCATTATCAGGCCTACAAGACTATATGTATAGTTTCTTTTTCTACTGAACCCCTATAGTGTAACACCATCCACAATGATGACACGGTGGCAATGAATTAAATTTTGCACAGGGTGTCTGCCATGGGAATCGTGAGTCCCCCTCTAACTATTTGTAATCTGTCCCTCTATCTGGCCGAATGCACCGATATGAGTTGATGAGAGTCCATTGAATGGATCGAAATATCAATACATTCATTTTTGTTTTGTTTTCTAGCGAATGCTTTTGTGTTTATTATTGTTTGATTTTTAATACAAATGGCCAATAGATACTTTACATCTACATAATATCTACAAAATCATGCATTTTCCATTTGTATTCACTATCTAGAACTATTCACCAGTGGTAAAGGGTCTAACAATATTTTAAAACAATTCGTAGATTCGATCTCACTAAGCAAGCTACATTTTTTAATAAGATCAAGCCAAGGTCCATTGTACAAGGTCGTAAATGGTTATGTAACCATTTATCATAGATATTAGTAATTTTGAGCGGTGGCGCACTTTGATCCCATTGTTATCGCGGTGGGGACTAAGAAAACTTATCAACCCTCGCTGTTACACTAAGTCAGGAGTGACTAAGGGAATGGAAGGATCTTATGGTCCTCGACGAATAACTAGCGCATCACTAAATATCCGTTATCCGATTACGTGGTAGAGCCACGCTTCAGCTACATTATGGTTGTAGCACGAATGAGTCGGCTCGACCGGAGTCGGAACACGCTTTCACAGAATAGCAGAGTAAAATAAATGCTTATAACGCTGCTGTGTTTTGTATGGTGAGCGTAGAGACCCGGAGACCCTTTTTACTGGAAACCAGGCATTCCATCTCAGTTCTCAGGGGGTGACAGCGCTTCTGCATTTAGATTCTTAATTTATGATAAATGTAGATCTCTATGAGCCACTGCATCCACTTACCAGCAGGTGGACTGTGTGCTCGTTTGCCACCCTTGTTCTGAACAAAAAATCCATCCGTACATTAGAACCTTTATAAGTCTACTGCTAAGCATAGGCTTCCACCAGAGATTGTCAGCAAATAGGAGGGATTTGTTTGCCACGGTAGTCATGCTTGGCAGGTGGTATAGCAACTGTAGTTTGTTAATATTTTGAGTTGTCAGTCTAATGTTATTAAGGAGTGGTTATTAAGTCGGTGCTATACTTACGATAACGGTTATTAAAATATGCCGATATAAAATACTCAAATTAGCACATAGGTATTTGCTGTGATTTTTTTAATAGATACTACTATGGTGTTTTTTTATAGGATAGGGTGACAAACGAGCACACAGTCCACGAATGTCTCACAAACACTAAGCAATTTCCTTAATCCACATATTGATGCATTCAGCAGCACCATGTCATCAGCGTAACTCAAGCTATTTACACAAATTCCATCTATATGATGGAATACATCGAGTACTGAAAAAAATTGTACCTACATTTCCGAGTATAGTGTATAAACAGTGGGAATCATCGCAAACCATGAAACGACCGAATCAGATCATTCCAAAGATAAACGTCGATAAACTGCTACGAACATAAAACCGTCTGATATGTCAATAGGGATATGCTCCTTGGATCGAGTCAACTTTGCAACACGCTCATAGGAATTTGATCTTTGTGCTAGCTGTGAGAGAAATCATTATGAAATTTGTGTTAAATGCAGGAATCTTGTCAGTAATCCGGGATCACTCGACTCGAGCGTAGTTTTGAGGTTTAGGTTCGTCTTTGAAGTGATATTCACTAGAGATGTATGCTATTATATAATTATAGATAATTTATTATTCAAAATTTATAAAAGTAAACAGAAATTCTTACTTTTTACACATACACTCCGTATAGTTAAGAAATTAAATATATCTAATTAATAAAAACTTATAATTAAACATAAAGAGAGGCTATAATTTGAGACGAAAAATAAACACAAAATGGAGGGAAATATGTAAAATTGGTAAAAGCCATCATGCATTGCATTTTATAACATAAAAATAATTCATTATGTAAATGTTATAATGTCATATAAAAATGGAAAACAGCTGTAGGTAATTTTTAATAGGATTTAAGTTTCAATTATCCACACATATTAAATGCAACATTATGTGTTGGTACATTTTATAGGCTTTCAGGCGTAGGTACTACTTTTTACTTGTCGCACTTTTAACAATTTTTATCTAAAAATATTTTTATCTACCGATTAGTTATCTGTAAATAAACTTACAGCCTATATCCTGTTCACAGCTGGGCCACATAGCACGTAGCTATCATTTCTGAGCAATAATTTGGAGAAATTATTCAATTAAATTGTTCCAGTGTGTGTTAAAATCAATTTCGCAGTTTTATACGTGGTAGAGCCACACTGCAGCTATGTTATGGTTGTAGCTCGAATGGGTCGGCTCGACCGGGGAAGGACCACGCTGTCACGAAATATTAGCGTAAAATAGCAGCTTAATAGTGTTGTGTTTCGTATGGTATACGGAGACTTCTTTTTACTGGAAGCAAGGCGTTCCAACTTAGTCTGTAGTTAGGGGTGGCAAGGCATCTGCGTTTTGATTCTTAATCGAAGATAAATGCAGATGTCTATGGGCCATAGCATCCACTTGCAATCAAGTGGACTGTGTGCTCATTTGTCAACCCTATTTTATTTTTAAAAAGCACGAAAATTTGTAAATCAAACTACAACGGTCGCTAGCTGGCACTCCTTAGTTCTAATTTAATAATAATTTATTATTGCTAAGTATTGGATTACAATTACTAAATACAGTTATAGAATGACAAAATAAATATATTGGTGTACAATTCCTAACCAAAAACAACATTATATTAAACGTACCGGCTCTATGAAATATACCATGAACGGTGTCAGTGACGCACTCGCAGCACTGAGATTAGTGGGCGACGTGGGCCTGGCACTGTGACTTAACTGTGAGTTAAATTTAACCGGACGGCGCTGGAGGTTGGATACTTCTTGCTATTACAACAACACACAATTATTTCCGCATTTACATTGGTGTTTAATTCCTGTGATCATGTTCTTCTGGAGAAAAAATAGTTTATGAGTAATTGTAATGACGTATTATTATTCATTTCTCTTATTTATAATCTATTTTTATAGGATAGGGTGACAAACGAGCACACAGTCCACCTGATGGTAAGTGGTTGCTGTGACCCATAGACATCTACATCTATCCTCGATTACGAAACAAAATGCAGATGCGTTGTCACCCGTGAGGACTAAGATGGAATGCCTCGTTTCCAGTAAAAAGGGTTCTCCTTACACTCACCATACGAAACACAGCAGAACTAAGCTGCTATTTTGCGCTAGTATTCTGTGAGAGCGTGGTCCTTCCCCGATCGAGCCGACCCATTCGTGCTACAACTATACTACTAATATAATTGCAGCATGGCACTACCACGTATGAACGTACGATCGTCTGTTTAGCTACCACTCTCATACCTATTTCTTCAGCCAATTAGCAGTGCGTGTAGGTACCTACTGCTGTCTTCCGGTCTGAGGTAGAGGGTAGGGGTCACAGTAGTCTCATGAATGCCTCACATCCTTTAATTGTACTGACTCTCTACACTTTTCAACAACTTACAACAGCAGATTCACTGCCACCGTTCAGCAGAAGATAATACCTAACTAGACAAACAGTTGTGTGGAAAAAGTGTATTACCACCAGATAAGGTGCAGATTGCAAACTCAGAAAGTATTGGGTTTCAATTCGACCACTCTCATGAACCACTCCTAAAAGATACAGCCTATATATATATATATATATATATATATATATATATATATATATATATATATATAAATTCCACTCCTGGGCAAAGGCATCCACTTCATTCTGAGAGGCTGAACCACTTCTAACACAAGCTTTTTAAGTCTACGATACGAGCACGCAGCACAGGTCTGGAAGCACGCTGCCCTAACTTTTAAAAAAGGCTCTTTTCTTGACGATCCCTAGGTCGTATCGGTTGGATTTGGATAAATGATAAATAATCGATTATAAAAATAATCGATTATCAACAATATTAACCCTTTCCCTGTCCCATGAATTACATGTGATATAAGAGATATAAGAGCCAATGCCCCCGCAATATCTATCCTGATATAGCATTACAGGTCTGTGAAGTTTAGATTTAGCATTACTGGGTAGATTTCTCCCAAGCTATCGGTTGCTAGAGCCTCGTTTATTGGTCAGTAGTTAATAATGTCTTGCAGATCGAATTTCGGTCACGGCGGCCAGCCTCAACGGAGACTAGCATTCGGCGTTCAGCGCAGGACAGGATTATAGTGCATAAGTGTATGCGCAAGCACAGGTGCACTCTCTATTCACACACTCTCATAATCCGATGGGACGGTAAACCGAGACGACCGGAGAGAGTTCTGGCGCAGGACCGACGGCTTTACGTGCTTTCCGAGGCACGGAGGTGAGACCTCGCCAACTTTTTGACTCCGAGCAGCTACTGTGAATTTCTTGACGGATAAACTTAATATTAATTTTTTAGCCCGAACCGGGATTCGAACCCAGGACCTCATGATCACCAGACGCACTACTACCAGACTAACGAAACAGTCAGTAGTATGGTGCTGACGTAATAATTTTTCTCCTTATACACTTAGTAACTTGTAATAAATAAAAAATGTCTGAGAAATAGTGTCTAAGTACTTATAAGAAAATTTATTATTTGAAAATTTGTTTGTACCTATAAAAAATAATATCTAATTTTATGAACACTTCGGAAATCCTACAATATTCATAAATATATATTTCAAAACGTCAACATTCAAAAGTCGTTCGAAAGTCGAAATTTCAGAACTCAAACGAAATCGACGATTAAAATTTGCACAGCCATTAGCAGTGTTTGGTCCTCTCACGACGGACGCCAAGAGGCTGAGCAGCTACCAAATTAAATGGCAATCGATTTCAAGCATCTGCCCCCTATTGAGAAAGTTTTCATTTACTCTTGCTGCTTACGTCTCATTTGACCGTATTTAAAATTATTAACGTCTTAATGAAATCATTCACATCATAAACCTTTTAAGTAATACGTATTAAGTAATCAATGAAACAAACTGATGACGAAAATCTTTAATTTTTTGTTATTTAACTTTTATCAAATACCTCTATTACATGAATTAAAGACATCTAATGAAAAACATACTTACAATATTAAAAAACTATTTAAAAAAAACTCAAACTAAAAACGTAATTTATCATACAGTACATATACTATAGTATCGTACTAATTTCTGTCAATTATACTATATACATACTAATAAAAAAATTGTACGAAAATACTATATTTTGAAACCTAATTCAACTCGCTTTGTTACACTAACTGTGATTGGAAGTCTGGAACAAGAATTTATTACAGAAAGAATTAAAGTTACAATCATGAATATCTATAAAATTGAAAGAAAAAGAAAAAGAGCATGTATTAATTTAATTAAAAAATTTATTTTTAATTTATTTTAATATGAATCTAAATTGCTCAGACTTCTCTAATTATTTTAAAAGTAAGGTAGAAGTAAAAAAAGATGGTTAAAATCATTGATAGCCAAAACAAAAAAGAGAAAAGAAGAAGAAAGAAAGAGAAAAAATCAATAACAAACGTATATGGAAAAATACATTAATATCATGTGTGAAAAATAAATGTCTACTATTTTTACTCCGGAATTTATAAAAAGTACTATATATTTGCACCGTTTTTGGTAAAAACCATACTTCCCACGCTTCGATTACAAGTACATAATCAAAGTCCCCGCGGTATCGTCACATGAGCAGGTATCGTGCTAAGAACACTGGCTTCGTTTACTCGCCGAATTTAGATATACATAGCCTTTGAGCGTTGTCGTAAACGCGGTTGCTGATGAAATCAAGAAATTCTCGTAACCAGAGTTTAGGTGCTTAACCCTCGTGCTTCGGAGAGCACGAAAAGTTGCTTCTGACTATGAGAGTGAGGAAATAGAGTTGAGTTTGCGCATACACTCAAGCACGGACACACTGGCACACATATAATCCTGTCCTGCGCAAATTGTTATCTTCCATCGAGGCGACCATGATCGAAATGGGGAGACCTGTGTTCAGCAGTAGATTTGTGATAAGCTCTTATGCATTAATTAACGAATGAAATACCCTTATATTTTAAAAATAATAAAGGAGTCGAATGGATTTGCATTAATCGAAGTAACAAGGTGAAAAGAAGGAAATATCCTAATTAAATATGGATGCAACGTAATGAGTTATGCAAATATTGTAGACGTTGCCTAACGATTGGGAGGGGAGATTGGGGGAGGAGGTTGCTATTTCTAGATATTTACTCTGTGTTGCTGGACGAATCATTTGAAGTATTTACTTTGATGAATCTTTTGGTTGTTATCTTGCGTAATTATTTGAAGGGTTTAATTCCGTCCCTAATAATTTACTTTTCATGCCCCTACTTACATTTGACAAACACTACAGACTAAGACAGGAGTAGATAGTCCTCGTAAATAATTGCAAAAAAATAATAATTGAGTGTTTAATTATGATGTAGGTTCATTGTGGTTTATATTTATTTATTTCAAACAAAGTGTTGTTACAACGTATAAGAATATCAAGACTTTTGTGAAAACACACTGTTTATTTCTTGTTAAAATTTCTTCCAGTAGGCCTTTTATTACAAAACGATGTTTAATGTTGTACCTACTCTGTTCAAAGTTTTCGAATTCAACACTGTTACTGTATACAAATTATAGATTTTTATGTTTGATTATATTTTTCTTGTCCCTTCTATTGATATTTTAACAAGCATTATATTAGTAGAAAAGTATGAGAAGTGAGCACGAGCCTTACCTCGTTAATTAACCTAAAATGTACCTATACCACTAGAACTACTTAACTGTCAGTCGAAATCGATCAGGTGAACCTCTACTTCCTTTTTTTACAATTTTATATATGTATATATATACATACTTCTCTCCTTATACTTCCCCTCCGCTACCTCATAAGCAATACTCTGATCGACAAGGGCTCTTAGCGATAGTGATTTATCAGATGTTTATTTCTTGTACACATGTGTACCGTCGGCGACTCTACAGGTTAATCGACACGTTTTACATATGGATTGCCTAAAATAGTACTCGTTTTTAAAACGTTCAAAGACGTTTGATGCTGCCCTGACAATTGTATATAATCCTATATTGGTTTTTATAATTATTCTGTAGAGCTTTATAGATTTCTCGCAAATTCCTTTTTATGATTTCGTTTTTACTTATTTAATGTAATTTTATTACTTGCCGTTAATACCGTCAACACCTGCAAACGTTATATTTCATAAACGTATTTATCATGGCCCATTCACAGAGACTATAACAAAACACTACTTGTCTTAGCGACCTGCTAATCATCGTCGTTTTGATATTCAGTCACTATGAGTATTGACATGGCTACCTATGGAAGACTGCATCTCAATTGTAACTAGGAAGCTGGAAGATAACAACATGCCTGCTGAATATACAGTATTACTCAAACATTGCCTCACATCTGGCTATCTATTGTGGAAGGAAGAGTTCTACAAGCAAGTAGATGGTGTGGCGACGGGCTTACCTGTATCTCCCGTAGTCCCCGACATATTCATGAAGGACTTAGTGGAGAAAACTGTTCTTACTGCTCCTGTAAATCCAAGATTCTACAAGCGGTACTTTCACAATTTTTTTCACTCTTCATCTAGTGTTTACTTTTAAATAAATAACTTCTGATTATTGGACGCAATAAGGATATTATATAAAAGTAAGTATATTATTATTATAAATCAAGGAATCCAACTTATATAGTCTAATTATTAACATATTATATTTTACATTTGAATTGTCCACTATATTCATTTTATGATGACGTCACATATTCTGTATAATAATTTGCGCAATTATAATAAATAAATTAATATATTATCATATTTGCCAATATCGTAACCGTCGGATAATAACCTGTAATTTAGGAGTTTCGGATGGACACGGCAATGGGTACATTAAATACGCTTATATATATATATATATATATATATATATATATATATATATTAATAATTAATAGATTAGAGATGGAATATATATATATCAAAAATATTACCATCGATAAAAAATAAATTTCAGTATGTATTTAATAGTGGAAAATTGATGCAGAAAACTCGTTCGAGACGTTTATTTTTGTGAAGTCATCTTGTAATAGAATTGCTTATTAAATATTGAAATGTGTAAATTAGACCAGATTATTGTTTATGTATGACTTTGCTAAATAACATTTTCTAAATGTATGCCAAAATCGTCTTAGGTCCATTTTGCACTGGCATATTTTTTGTAGTCAATACCATAATGTGACTTTTAAACAAAAACTGCGTGTTGTTAGCGAAAGTCATTATTATAATGAAAGTCGTCAGTTGGGCGAGCTTAGGCGAAGTTTGTTTCTTAAGTGTCTGACACATAAATTATTTAGCAGCCGGTGTATCCGTTTTATTTTTTAGAGTGCAATAAGGTTTAGTGTCTTTTAGCTTCTTTATATCGAATGAACATAAAAATAAGTAGAATCTTAGATAATCACTTAGCTATTAACATATACCGACTATATAGATTCATTTAAAAACAACATCACACTCAAGTGTAATGTTGTTTTTAAATTAATCTATTTGCTTATATTTTAATGTATTTTAACCCTGGTAGTTCAAAGTTCTAATTTACAGTTCGCGTACTTTCTTAGCTCGATCCCTGCCGGCACCAATGGAATTATTGATTCCTATTTTAGGTGCTGATGTACCACGTCCTGAACGGTGAAGAAAAGAAAGGAAGACTAAGGAATAAAATATTTCGAGAACTTTGATGTGCGCAAACACGTACTCGAGTATCGCGGCGGACCAACTACTCCATAAACTACATTGGGAAGTACGAATAAATAGCCTTTAACATATTACCGCTTCAGTTTTGTATATTAGTTAATTTATAGACTAAAATTCATAAATAAGTTTTTCAAAAAATATAAAATATGTAATTTATACGTAGTAGAGTCGCGTTGTAGCTATAATATAAGTAAAAATAGCAGCTTAATGCTGCTGTGTTTCGTATGGTGAGTGTAGAGACCCTTTTTAATGAAGAAGAAGCATTCTGTCTTAATACTCAGGTATAGATGACAACGCATGTGCATTTTGATTCTTAATCGAGGATAAATGTAGACTGTCTACGGGTCTCAGCCAATCCAATTACTATCAGGTAGACTATACTCGTTTGTCACTCTTATAGTATAAAAAAATATTAAAGGTCCAAGGAAAGTTGACATAGCCGAGAGCGTAATATCTGACTTTATATTACATGTAAATTTCATATGAGATACTGCTTCCTTTTTTTAAACTCTGCATGGTTAATTTGTAGGTATAATACTTAAATAAAAGAAATTTTTTTTAACGTGGCATATCTACATCTTCCTTTTGATTCTGTGCCATCAAACCCTTAAACGCGACGTTACATTTTAATAAAATTCTTCAGCAAACATTAATGAAGCCGGGGCACTAAACAAGCTCCGCCATTGTGGTACTCGCGTCCCGCCATTATGATTTTACCCGAGATAATGCACGGGAAATGACGGCAAAAGAAATTTAATTCGCGTAACGATGAAAGGGTTATATGGGGTCGGCTTTGATAAATAAAGCCGGTAGGGACCCAGAGGATATTACGTGCCCTTTTTTGTTCTACATATTGATATTAATGCTTGTGAAATTTTGACAAAATTGCGCACGGCCCCGTGATTTTTAGGACGACGACGTCGTGTTTTGGTCCTTTAAAATTGCAAAAATAATTCAGTGCATAAGGTGCGAAAAATTAAACAAAACAAATTTCATTTAGCATTTTAAGTAACGTTACATTATTAAGTAGGTAACTTAAATAATTTAAATACTCATTAAGTCAATAAATAAATAAATTATTTATACAATTTTTTTACATTCCAAAAATCTCGTGTGTGACCAATAAATTAAAATAATAACTAAACATATACAAATGAAACGTGTTTAAAATATTTCGTAAAGTATTATTATATTAAGTTTTCTTTAAGATCGCTTAAATATCAGACATTTTTACTTTCAACATCGTAAATGTGTACATATTCAACACCCTTCTCCCATCGTAACCCCTTACTTGCGCTCACATAGCTGAATAACTTAAATCCCCTGTCTGCAGACATGACGCCGCCGAAATCCCGAAATTTGCGCGACCTTTGAACATGTCTGTATCAGATACTTCATTAATATTTTGTAGGCATCATTGTAATTAATCCGGGTATAAGCAATGTATACAATGCGAGGATCCTATCCTTAAAATTCAGGTGATGGAAAACCAAAAGATTTTTAACCTTTAGATATTATGTTATTGCTTACTATTTTATCTATCAAAAATTCACTCCTGAACATAAGTCCTCCTATAATAATCAATTGCCGCACGTATGAAAGATCACCACTAGAAAACTTCTGAACCGATTTTTAAAGAAATTTTTGTGTGTATTTGAGTGGATCCCTGGATGGTTTAGACTGACAATTGGACTCGGTAGATGGCGCTATTGTCAAGCGAAGCCGTGCGAACCGCAAGTATATAAAAATGCAGCATTACCTTGTCAAGAATTAGCAGAAATAGCTATTTAACGTGGTAGAGCCATGCTGCAGTTATATTAGTAGTATAGTTGAAGCACGAATGGGTCGGCTCGACCGGGGAAGGACCACGCTCTCACAGAATACCAGCGTGAAATGTAGCTTAATGCTGCTGTATTTCGTATGGTGAGTGTAGAGAACCGGAGACCCTTTTTACTGGAAAAGAGGCATTCCATCTTAGTCCTCACGGGTGACAAGGCGTCTACATTTTGATTTGTAATAGAGGATAGATGTAGATGTCTATGGGCCGCAGCAATCACTTACCATCAGGTGGACTGTGTGCTCATTTGTCACCCTATCCTATAAAAAAAATAAGAAACAAACTATAAGAGTTAAAAAGGCGTCCCACTGGGCAAAGATCACCTCTTATGTCATAGATGGATTTTTTTTAAAGCAGGAGTGATAATATTGTACATAATCCACCTGATGGTAAGTAGATGAGATTAGATTGAGATAGATATTTTACCGGAAGAAAGTACTGTGTCGCTTGGAGTCAGTGAAATGGAAGAACGCCTATTTATCTCGTTAAGCTTAAAATTTTCTAACTGGAATAATTAATATCTACAATTCGTTGTTTAGGTTTTAAGGTTTTTAAAAAAATTACCGTGCTTCAATAAAATTATAACAGCATCCGACGTAGAGATTTCTGATATCACAGTCATAAAAATTGTGTAAGGCATCGCTTTTGACGAAGATATAAAAAGTATTAAAAAAATTGTCAAGTCATAGATTGCCGTATTAACACATATAGGTAGGTATATACATACAGTCATATAGAATATACGGCAATCTATGACTTTTACATGGTAGAGCGTATAGTCATATTTTTACGTGGTAGAGCTACCCGACGGTATATAGCTGTATCATGGCTCTGCAGCTGGTGTCACTATCATCATCATCATCATCACCACAGCCTACAAAAGTCTACTGCTGAACATAGGCCTTCCCCTTATATTGCCTCATAGGGGGGATTTTGCCATAGTTGATACGCTCGGCGAGCGGGTTGTCAACCGCAGTTTCTTTATTATTTTGAATTGGTACAAGGAAGATGCTCCTGTTTTAATGTCTCTCTGTCGCCTCTCACGACGTCCACGGGACGATATGGGGTAGTGGATACTGTTACACTGCCACTACATGGTCTTTTCAGAGCATTCTGCGTGAAAGTGTATGATCACACTTTACTTACTATATCACTTACTTTAACACCAGCGTGAAACAGCAGGATAATCCTGCTTTGATTCGTATTGTGAGTGTAGAGAGAGACAGAGAAAGAGAGAGAGAGAGAGAGAGAGAGAAAGAGAGATTCGTATTTAGAGTTTTTACTGGTAACGAGGTAGGTATTTCATCTTATAATTAGCGTTATCAAGGGTGACAACGCATCTGCATTTTGATTCATAATCATATGTGTTTATGTGTGTAATGAATAGATTTCAATTGTATTTGGACTGATTTCAGATAATTTCGAAATATATTAAGATTTATCACTTTTCCTACAGATATTTCTTTCGCCACGATAACATAATGAATAAGCACATTGAAATAAATAATTTCTATAGTTTTGATACCTGGTGGTGTGAGTGTCGAACTGTGATCTCTCGCGTTTAGAAATCTTGATACACAAAATTCTGCATTCGGACCATAAATGAACCGGTACGTGTGATAACACCTCTCATGAATAGAAAGCTCACGAAACAGTAAGTATTTCTATAATTAAAAAACGATCGCCACACGATTTTGACCTCCATAGCCCCGTACGACAGCTAGTCGAGGATTACTTCGCCAGTGACCGCGAACACGTCTTCGGAATTTCGGCAGCACTTTTGTGTACAGATAGCAAAACAAACCTTCTTTTAACGGAAAATAGCGATTATTATTATTTAATAAAAGACTTATTTTTTTGAACAAGTAAAGGTGACTAACCGGTTTACCTGACCAACTGACTAAAAATAAAAAATGGGCATGGAGTTGTGTACACACTTACGAAGTGAAACTTCTTTACGACATCTCATTCTTCTTTATTTTATATTTAAAATAAGTAGGTTAAATAATAGGTACACTCATCACATCAGCCCCAGCGATGAACCTTACAAGAAAACGTGACGTTTTATTTTTAATACCGTAGTACTAAATCTCTCCACTAAGTTGATAAAGAAGTTTCACTTCAAATATGCTTCGTTATCAAAACTGAAGACTCTACTTCAGTTCTTGTCTCTCACTATACGCAACAGCTGAATTATGTTTGACGTTGGTATTCTGTGAAAGCTGGTTCTTTTCTGGTGGATGCTATTTATGCTGCAGTCATATTACAATACAACTGCCGCCAAACAACTTGGTTTCCTCGATGTTTTGTCATAAAATAAACGATCTAGTGGTTTATTGATCGGGGTACTGAGCTGAATGCCGTGAATCCTGACCTCCGATCTCATTTTTAGCCAATATATTGTGCAAAAACATAAATTGTTAATTATCGAGTTTGGTCGTGTTGTGACTGTACCTGGTCTAAGCTGTAAGGCATTTCCTCCTTAGTCTTTAGGCTGACAACATGTCTATGGTCTTCTTTGTTTTAATTCGGTTGGAAGTCAACAGAAGTTGCAGTAGCCAGGGGTTTACCTGATGGTAATTACTCCGCCGGAGTAAAGTAATAAACCCTTCTCTGCATAACTATCTGTTCAAAAATAAACATAATTATCATTGAAATAATACTAGTTTTTACGGAATTTATCGCGTATATTTTAACTTTTTAAATACCCGACGTTTCGAACGCTTTACAGCACTCATGGTCACGGGCGGGACTGAGATGTTCAACGTCCATAATATGTCGTAGTTAACCGCGGTTACCATAGATTAAAATTTAACTTTTGTTCCGATCTATGCAAAAGTTGATAAAAGTTAAATTTTAATCTATGGTAACCGCGGTTAACTACGACATATGGACATTGAACATCTCAGTCCTGCCCGTGACCATGAGTGCTGTAAAGCGTTCGTAACGTCGGGTATTTAAAAAGTTAAAATATACGCGATAAATTCCGTAAAAACTAGTATTATTTCAATGTGTAGTGTTCGCGTAAATATAAGAAATCATTATAATTATCATATTTCGAACAGTACAGAAACATCTCTAAAATTAACCATTGTGATTTAGAAAAAGTTGCTAATTATACGAATATTTTTTAATGGAGGTCAATTTTGACAAAATTATGTGTTCTGAAGTGGGATGGGTTTTCTTATATATATTATCAGTATCATTAAGAAGAATAAAAGTGTATTTTAATAGATTCTGAGTGCCAAATTTCAAAAAGTTATGAATCTTTTTTCTTCCAGCTGTACTAGCAGTTGCGGCTTCCAAATGTAATATTTCACTATCGAATTCACACGATCAAGCCCAAACATGTGTCACGAACTTCAATCCGCGTAACTTTTCTGAATCGGGCCATTAATAAAGCGTATAGTGGCAGAAGCCCAAAACGTTTATACGCGGTAGAGCACACTGAGGTTGTAATACGAATAGGTCGGCTCGACTGGGGAAAGACACGCTCTCCCAGAATATTTGCATAAAATAGCGGCTTAATGCTGCTGTGCTTCATATAGTGAATGTGGACAACCGGAGCCACTTTATAATGAAAATGAGGCATTTCATCTTAATAAATTCGATTAACTGATGATAGATGTGGATGTCTATGAGCCAAATTTTAGCCTAAAGGTGGACTATGTAGCTGGTAAGTGTAAAATCAAAACAAATACTTGGTCCACCATTAGGTGGACTATAAAAAAACAGGTGTATTGTTAAGTTGTCAGTTTTTGAACGAAGTTTGTATTCGGTAAGTGGCTAGACGAAACGGAACCCGGGCTTGCAAAATAATAGTCAGGTGCTAGTCACGCAGTCGTCAAATCAAATTATAAGGTCCATTGATTCATTAAAACATTATTGTAAAAGAAAGATAACTATTTAAGCATGTATGATTATGGTTACTTTTTTAAAAAGGTTACTAGGAATACTCTTATCTGCAATAAAAATTCACAGCTGATCATGAGCCGCTTCAAGCTGGGTGTAAGTAGGGTGGGCTTGTCGTGAACAATCCTTTAGATTGCCATTACCAATATGTGTATGGCCCGTTATTTTCCTATCCTGTGTCTGTCTTTAATTTTGAGTGAAATTATTTAGTATTTTATTTACAACCTAACCAAGGCTTGTTTTTATATTTTTACAAGATTTTTTATATTTTAGAGTAGCCTTTTACAACGCTCCCGGAATGAGCATACGCAATAGAATCTATTTGCCATAACATCTTAAGTATATATAAATAACTCGAAATATTTTTACAATCACGTTTTTCGTGGCCACAATCAACACGGCGTCACTCATAACCCGCCTCAGTTGTTTTAATGTTGCTCATTACTTTTTATGTTTCATCTTTGCCTACTTGTCTATGAACCTAACTGTACTTTCTTTTCGGAGATTGATTATTAAAAATTTCTTACGCAGTTAATTATATGTACGAGTTAATTTAGTAACTTATTGTGAAGTGTTAGAAGACAGTTGGTAGAGACGTCCGGTTTCCGCGACATAATCAAATGGAAAGTTGGTATGATTCGATTTTAAAGCTGAAGCACTATTATTTTATCTGTGGTATTACTGACAGTCGGGCTTGTGGGAGCTTGGGCACTTTAATGGATACTTCACCGACGGTTCGCTGCTCCTACATTATCGTTTAAGTAATGGTTTGAAGTAGATATACGTAAAAGTAATACGATTTTGTATATTAAATGTAGATATGTAAATGATGAATCAAGTTCTACGATGGTGAATCTCAAGCCAAACTTAATTAGCCTGCTTAGGCACCTTGAGAACTTAGGATGTTATCACCATCATAACATATACTACTACTTACTATACTACTACCTATACTATCTGCTATCTACCGTCCAAATCTTCCATAAACATCGCAATGTGACGAATCAACACACTGTGAAGTGTTAACATACTTATATTTTAGAAAATTACAGCGTTTCATGTATCATTTTAGGCTGAAGGCCTTGTAGTCAAAGCGACAATAAACAATAAACACAGTAAGGCAAACGTAGACAGAGAAACCTATAGACAATATGACGCCTTCTTTCGCATTCGCACACAAAAAATATAGATTTATGCATACGTCTTGTATAGAAATGAGACAGAGCGGTGTGATTGTTTGACCCTTTCTCCGTGCCGGTTTTTTGTTTAGCAAACTACATTTTGCTAAACAACTTTGACAGTTCGTAGCGATCTAAGGAGTTTACAAGTTGGTTTAAGTGAAAAAAAGTGATTTGTGAGCTTAAGATTGGTGAATCTTGTTCAGTTCAGTTCTTAGAACAATTAAATTTTTTTCTAAATATGTTTAAAAGTCATAACGATTATTATATAACCTAAAACTACGTTATTGTTCTTTCTCAATCGAGGCCACTAGTCTATAGGTTTCCCTGTCTACGAAGGCAAACGTGTTTTTTTTCTTTTGCTTTGTAATAATTTCGGTGTTTTGACGATAACTTGACCGTCGACGGATTGTTGCCTGTTTCAGCGTTTAAATAATGGTTTGAAGTAGATTTTGATAAGTAAAAGTGATGCGATTTTGTGTATTAAGATTCTGCGCATGTTGACTATTGGAGAAAACGACGAAACGAGCGTTTCGATGTTGATATAAGCCTTAAGTTATCTTAATGGCTTAGGCGCCTTATGAACTCTAGTAAAATTTCCCAAAAACTCAATAAGACGCATCAGCACATTTTGAAGATAAAATCTATGAAAAACGAAGATCCCGAATGAAATGAAGTCATGGCTTAAATAACAAGCATCCAAGCCACAAATATTAATTAAAAAAATATAATAATATCAGCCGCGTCTACGTGCTGTTTTCGAGAGTCATTACGAATCGTCTCGCACGCAGACTCGACGACTTCCAGCCTCCCGAACAAGCCTGTTTCCGAAAAGGCTTCAGTACCATAGAGCACATACATACCCTGCGGCAGATTGTACAGAAGACCGAAGAGTACAATCTGCCACTTTGCCTGGAGTATGTGGGCTATGAGAAAGCCTTTGATTCCGTCAAAATTTGGGCGGTGCTACAGTCCCTTCAACGGTGCCAAGTCGACTGTCGGTATATCGAAGTGCTGAAGTGTTTGTACAGTAGGGCTACGATGGCTATCCGAGTACAGAACCAGAGTTCGAAACCTATCCAACTGCAGAGAGGTGTAAGACAGGGTGATGTTATATCCCCGAAACTTCACCGCTGCGTTGGAAGACGTTTTCAAGCTACTGGACTGGAAAGGATACGGTATTAACATCAATGGCGAGTACATCACTCACCTTCGATTTGCCGACGATATAGTCCTTATGGCAGAATCGCTGGAGGACCTTAGCACTATGCTCAATGACCTCAATGGTGTCTCAATGGTGGTAATCTTGTCATTTAGTATTGGGATTTATCGTTCAGCGTGAACAAAATGGTTATACCAACATAGACTCATAGGTATAAAATCTCTACATAGTATAAAACAAAGTCGCTTCTCACCGTCTGTACGCTTAGATTTCTTAAACTACGCAGCCGATTTTGATGTAGTATTCATCAATAGACAGAATGATTTAAGAGGAAGGTTTATATGTATAATACAGGCATAGGTATGTTGTCGAGATCCAAAAATGACCCGTGCAAAGCCCTGGCTAGTTATTTACTCGTACAATAGAAACATTTTTTATACAAAGTCGAACTGAATGTCATAATGACATTCTCAGCTAGTGACATTTCGTGGTGTGGTAACAGTTATGGGTATATTAATGAAAAAAATACATAATGTATACGAAACATATCTAATAATACACTCTCACAATTTAGGTTTAACAATAGTAAAATATAAACAATGTTTTAAGACTATGTGTAGAGAGTCTGGTATCAATCTATACCAGGAGAAAACCTATGTACCTACGGATATAAACACTATATATTGGATATCTGAGATTTTTCTAATTTTTGTCATAGTTTAACGACACCCACAAGACGAAATGGGAAATGCGATGTCGTTAAGCGAACATCACACATCAAAATGAATCGATTATTGGGTTAAATTACTTCGCGGTCCGTTAACCGAGCCTGCAGTTGTAATAGGTAAGGAAAGCGATCATTAAATATAAGAAACCTGTATTCGATTGTTTTAAATGCACCAAACGTACTCGTTGAGAACTAAAGTGTAAATCAAATGATCGACAATTACAACACGCAGTTAGCTTGAAAGTTTCAGTCCTCAATCACGAACGCTCCGCCCTCGCGCTGACTCTGTATCTTGATGTAAGACGTTGGCGCAAGTCAAAAGCGTTGACGTTTTCGAAAAAAATAGTTTTTTAGACCAAAATAAAAAAAAAAAAAAAAAAAAACCCTCAAAACTAACGGATATCTTTTTCATACTGTGTGATAGCGGTACAAGAGATTAATTACCCCATTTCGTCTCAAGGTTGTCGTAAGAGACTACTATGGAAAACCACAAAAATATCTAATGGCTTCCGTAAATGTTTATACAGAATGTGTGATAGTGCAGCTAGTGTATAACCCGTGCGCGGAAGGTGTGTCAGTAGCATTACGACGTTACGCATCAATCGAAGCGTTGCTATAGCGGTACAGATTAATGAGGGACGCGGTCGGTGGAAGTGGGGGGGGGGGAGATCATAGACAAACCATATGTGTGCTGCTTATATATTCATAAATACGCTCAATTGATACTACCTACACTTAAGCTATAATATCGGAGATAGGCTGGGCTGCAGTGTGAGAGGTACAGAGGGTAAACAACTCTAGTAAACTACAGATAGGTCGTGTAGGCACCGAAAATGGATATACAGAAGTTATGATTGTGTAGTAGTTGACAACTTTTTTAATAAATATAGTACCTATGTTAGAGGTTATTTGAAAAAAAAAACATTAACTGTAGTAAATCTCAATAAAAGAAATATTATTTAAATATTTTAAATTAATATTGTATTAACCCGCGTGCAGTGTTAGAGTATCCACTATCCCATATTATCCCGTGGATGCCTTAAGAGGCGACAAAGGGAAACAAATCAGGAGATGGGCAGCAACGTCTTCCTAATCACGAATAAATATAAAATACTGCAGTTGCCAACGCGCTTGCCAAGCGTGGCAACTATGTCAAATATTCCTGTATAATGCAAACTATGGAGGAGGCCCATGTCCAGCAGGACTTTATTAGCCTGAAACGGTGACGGTAATATAATCATAAAAGCAATATTTTTGCTGTTTTGAGTCTTTTTACAGACTCAGGTAACTTTAAATATTTTTTTTATAATTGTGGTACTCACACTCCTAAAACAGTAGGATACAGAATTACTTACGATTCCCTACTGGCAACCCCGTCTGAAACCAACAATTTGTGTTTCAGCACAAATGTTGCCTCTTGATACAGATTACAGACACAGGACTTGAGCTCAGTAATTAGGTCACTGACCGTTAAATGTATTTCAGTCGCTACGAAGGTTTAACAAAGGGCAAATGTAATAAAATATTATTAAATCTGTTTATTATTGCTAATTTATAAAGATGTTTAAAAATATATTTATTTTTACTTATAACAGATATTAAATAAAACCAATCTAATTTTTTTTAATCTGGCAACCCATTCTCTTACTGCTTCTAATTCAGCCCGCATGTCACGGACGCAAACACCAAATATCATCATTAATGATTGCGGGACTAATGCCCTGTGATTAATGATAGGTTTATTGTCTTTAACGAGGGATAGCGGCCGCGATTTCTTAATTCGGTAATTAGATGTGAAGTAAGCGGAGCGGATTTGAAATGAGTGATTGTTTTCGATCCGTTGCGAGTTTTGATGCTTGAGTTTTTAAGTTTTTTTTTAATAAAAATTTGGGTGATAAATGAGCACACGGTAAGTACTAACCACCCGGTGGTTAGTGAATACTTTGTTCCATATACACATAAATCTCGATTTCTCGTTTCAAGTTGTTGGGTTGACTAAGATAGAATACCTCTTTCTAGTAAAAAAAGGGGTCTTCGGTTCTCTACGCTCACCAGACGAAACAGCTGCATCTATTCTATTCTATTCGTGGCTCTACCACATACGGAAAGTACACACTGCAGTTTCACAGATCTTTGGACAAACTTATATGCTAATGTCAATGGCCTTCACCTTAACTATCATGTATTTATGTGAACGTAGGGAATATGTGTGAGGTTGGGGCGCCAGCGGCGTCGACGCACCCACATCAAACTTTCAGCTGCTCTGTCCGAACATAAATCAGCGAGGGCAGGTATGACAACCAAAGATAAGCGAGCGGGAAATTGTTACAAATGTTTTGTTTTTTTGTAGAAAATATATTTCTAACATTTTTTATGACTCGGCATTATAAATAACTTTTGTGTAAACTGTACAAACAATCACAATAAAATAATCAATATTCAAAATAAAACAGTTAAGATACTTACTTACTTATCTTCACGTACAATCCCTAACGGAGTAGCCAGAGAGAACAGATCGCCAAGTGTCACGATCCTTACATACCTCTTTCGTTTCTTTCATGTTCATTAACTTCTTCATACACGCACGTCTAGGTATCCGAGTACTCTTGACCTTCCCCTCTTCGAGTAATTTGCTCACATGGTCTTCGACAGTTAGTCTCGGTCTACCTCGACACCTTTTAATATTTACTTTCGCGCTATATATTTTCTTCACCATTCGGTCTTCACTCATTCGCTCAACGTGCCCAAACCATCGGAGTACGTAAAGATAATATTAATATTATGTGATATTTATAAAAAACTTAATGACGAGCCACGGCTTCGCCTTTGTTAGATCAATTAATGTCGTTTTATTTTATGTTTTCGATTTCACAAAAAATCTCCACGTTTTTCCGGGAAAATATAGACTAGATCATATAGATTTGTACGTGGTAGAGCCATTCTGCAGCTGTGTATGTATAGTTGTAGCACAAATGGCCGGCCCATTCGACTCGATCGGGGAAGGACCATGCTCTCACAGAATACCAGCGTAAAATAGAAGTTTAACGCTACTGTGCTTTGTATGGTGCGTGAAAGCGGAGATCGGTTTTACTTGAAAGGAAGCATTTTAACATTATTCACGGCTGACAACGCGTCTGCAATTTGATTCGTTATCGAGGATACTTAGATGTAGATATTTATGGGCCAGAATGACCACTTACCATCAGGTGGACTGTGTGCTCGTTTATGACCTTATCTTCGTCTCTACTTGTTCGTGGAGTTTCATCACAAGTGGCTCAGCCATTTAGAAGATTATCCAGGACTGTCACACAAAAATATTACAAAAGACCCTTCATGCTTCAGTGGCTCCTACACCTGACCTCGATATAAGACATAATTTCAATAATATAAATAGACACTTCATTTATAGTTGTCTCTATCCATATATGTTGAAAATTATTACACTTTCAATTGTGGAAGAAATCGGTGGCCAACAGTCTTTCAAAATCCAAAGATTCGTATTCAAAATTATTCACCGACATAACATCTTGCTATTGACTTCAAATAAAAACAGATAACTGGTTATATTTTAAAAGAGATCTTTAAAAACATTTTGCACCCGACGATACGCGGAACGTTTAGCTAGGTACTAGATTATTTCGTATCTGTGTGCGCTTTGTCTGACGTAGACGTGCGCCCCACTGCCCTATTAGGGAGGCTGACCCATTTAAAGGGGTCCGAATGATTTCAGCACAGCCAACAGTTTCGTTTCAAATATTGTAAAGCACTCTCTTAGTTTTGTCTCTTCTTTATTCTAAATAAACACGATGTGCTGTTTAAAATGTTTTATAATATGCAATGCTATCTATATATTGTGTAAAAACAATAAATAACGCAACATAACATATTTTACACATTACTCATATCAGATGTACATATATTTATGTAAATAAGTATAAATAATAAAAAATTACAAAACACAACAATATAAATCATTCAATTATTTGGTACAGAAAATGTTTCACGACATAATTTTATTAGCTTATTTATTTTAATAAAGTATTAGTAAGATAAATTCCATCGATGCATTCAATGTTTAAAACCAGCATATTATTCAATTATTCATTTTAAATAAGTATTATTATGATTTTATCAAAGTAAAAATTCCTAATTTATTTATAAAAATAGAAAAATTAAGTGTCTGTTTGTCATGTCATAAAATAGCAGCTTATTGTCTGTACTATAATTTTTTTAATTGTAATTTTGTTATATTTTAATTGTTTTTACTTTGCGGGAATACCCTATAATTAAGTGTTCTTCGTACTATATAAGACATACCTATAATTTTATTTTATTATGCCGATTTTAGCTAAATAAGTTAACATAGTAAGATGTTAAAATCTATAATTTTGACTCTTTTTAACACAATATCTCTGGAGTAGTAACCAATTTCGATGAGATTTTTATTAAAAACTTCTACAGTGATTCTTTTTAATTTTCTACCAACTGCAACTGTGACGTAATTTTATATATTTTTTAAATAATCCAGCTAAAATTACATCTATTTAAAAGGTAGAGCAAATCATATAAGAACACATTTACTTACCTTAAGTCTGTCTGAGAGGTTGTGTCTAAACACAGCTACAAACATCACCATTTATGATAAACACTTGAGTACACTTCACCCTGGGGTATGAAGTTTACATCTGCCGTTTACTGGGATCCTTGCGATGGATTAATAATAACGCACTTACCTCTTTAATAAAAGATTATGGCGAATAATAAAAAACAAGATGGCGGCTTGGGTGCTCACAAAGGGTTACCGTAGGCGACAATTCAATGAGGCATTCTTGGCGATGGCGGCCATATTTATTCCGTTAGTCTAATTTCCCTTTTTATACTCCTTAGTACTATTGAGGATATAATCTTCAAATAACTCATTATAAACAGTTTACGGTTATGTTACGGTTGTAGCACAAATGGGTCGACTCGACCGGGAAAGGACCACGCTCTCACAGAATACCAGCGTAAAATAGTAGCTTAATATTGATATGTTTCGTACGGTGAGTGATGATAACCGGAGACCCTTTTAACTGAAAACGAGGCATTCCATCTTAGTCCTCAGCGGTGACAACGAATCTGCATTTTGATTCTTAATTAAGGAGAGATGTCTATAGGTCACAGCGTCTATTTACCATCAGTATTTTGAACTATACGAGCAAACAATTCGTTTATTACGAAATAATTCGGTCACAAAATCAAATTTATAAATATTTTATATGAAAACGCTATCGAAAACCACATTATTAAATAAAGGGTTTATACAATGTATCAAACACATAAATAGGTGTGTGCTGTCCCGGTGACCGCCAAAAGCGCTACGCTCGACGCAACGAAAAAAAAAACACACAATACATCTTTTTACCCTCAGGGAAGAGAACAGCTGCCGTGTACAACAATGATACGGCCATATTACTTCTATCAACCTGGGGCAATCGGCACATTGGGTTACCCGAACGAGCACGATTGTCCCTTCAACTCCTTTCTTATTTTAAAAAAGCGCTGTCTTCTCAATTTGGTAACGTTGCAAACGATTGCGCAGCGCATATACAGCGCCCTTTGTTAAAAGTCACGCTTGATTTGGGGCGAAATTGTGTCCTTTTTGTTGTTTAATTTTGTCTGATGAGTGTAAAAATTTCGTGTTTTGTTACCATGTATTATATTTAATTTTATATTTCACTGGCTGGTACCTGGCGCGTTACTGCCGCTGAAGAAATAATTGAGGAAATATCGTTTTAAATTTGGAAGAGTTATATTGTTTGATAGGAAAATAAAATATCACAAAGCCACCTACCTATACGAACAAGGCTTCAACAAGGTTTTTGAGTTATAAGAAAGTGAGTAAGTGACCATATTAACTGGATGATCATATTACCCTCGCGTAGGTACAAAGGTATAATGGCAAAACCGATGTAGGTGATGTAACTTTAGGAACAGATAGAAAGTAATGTTAAAAGGTTTCTAGGGTAACCATATTAAAACAGAAAAATTTGAAGATTTTTCCTTTGAAGGAATAAATATAAAAAAAAAGGAATAAAAAGAAAAATTTGAAGATTTTTTCCTTTTTTGAAGGGAATAAAAATTCATACACCTAAGTTATCGATTAGGTATCTTAAATCTAGGTAACGCCTCATGAATAGATATATCGCCTGTCCTAAGCTGGGGCGGGTCGCTTTTTTATTACAAGATACGTGCATAGTTTTACCTAGGACCTTAGTCTTGGATAAAATGATGTACCTATAAGTTATCACTTAGACAGATGATGTGAATATTACTGCTAATGATCTATACTTATTACCGCTATTGGCCACAGAACCTTATAAGAGGTCAAGACTCTACTACTAGGTATATACGACCTACTGCTAGTTACTATGATGCACGAATATGTTAAATTTTCGATAACATACTAAACGTGTGAGTTCATACGTCTCGGATCATGATCATGTTAAAAATTTGTAACGGTCTTCGACTATCCTATAATTGTGTGTAGTATATTAGTTAGATATTCGATTATAATTAAATAAATAATTTGTTCTTAATCATTTATTTTATATATGCAGAGTTTTTCTTTTTGCCGCCAAGTAACAATACCTACCTACTCTTTAAATTTAACTGTAAGGAGTATTGTTATTGCTATAAACTAGGATACAGAAGTGTTCCAAATTGAAGGCTAAGACAGTAATTACAGTTTTGAACATTTTTACTCCTCGGAGATAACTCTTGAATGACCTCGTTTATCTGCACGTGTGCATTAGCTGTAGTAGGGTAACCTTTGAAAATCTTTATTATTAAACTAAAATACCTTTATATTGAAGAATATGAAAATTAGTTTTTAATATAATATAAAATATTTAACTAGCATTATAATTTAAAAGGAATCCGCCATCTTGATTTATGTAAAAGTAACGATTTAAAGTCATCACAAAAGACATGCGTACATAATGCGATAGCGGTAGCGGTGACAGTTTGGAGTTCCATTTCTAAAGAGAGCTCTCTGATTGGCCGATTCTTGGTGACAAATGGGTGACAAAGCGACGCAGCCCGCCAACCACGCACGGAGACGTACCAGCCAGCTCGAACAAAGCCCTGAAATATACCCATGAATGTACTAGTGACATTTTTATATACACCATTAAATTGTTATGGAGACTGGGTTACACTCCAAGGTTTACTTTATTATATCATATGTTGGGTGAAGCATTTTAACACATTTTTTTACAGTTTACGAAATTCAAAATATCTATATAATTGCAATACAGTTTAAAGAAAAAAAAATTGAATTATAATGACATTATCAGAGATCAGATTTAAAGGAATCTTCTAACGTTAGTTATTTCTCCATCTATTTTTTATGGTATGCGCGTTGAATAAAAAAGAAAATGAGCTTAAAATAAAAAAAGTACTTAGTCAATACGTATAGATGATGAGAGATGAAATTCAGTTCGTCTTGACTATTAACTGTCAATTTTGTAAATAAAATACTACTTAATATATAAAATCAAATATATATTACTATTATAATAATAGTAAAATTATGTGTTCAATTAGGTACAGCGTGAGATTTTACCCATTCAAAAAGTTAAAAACGCTAATGATACAGTCGGGTATAATAATGATATAACGTTCTCCAGACCGAGTTTTGGTTACGGCGGACTGCCTCAACGGAGAGTAGATATTGGCGCAGGACAGGATTATAGTGTCCAAGTGTATGCGCAAGCACAGGTGCACTCTCTATTCCCTCACTCTCATAATCCGATGGAACGGTAAACCGACACGACCGGGAGAGAGATCAGGCGCAAGACCAACGGCTTTACGTGCTTTCCGAGGCACGAGAGTGAAAC
The DNA here is from genome assembly GCA_907164705.1 of Parnassius apollo. Lineage (NCBI taxonomy): Eukaryota > Metazoa > Arthropoda > Insecta > Lepidoptera > Papilionidae > Parnassius > Parnassius apollo. Next base: position 12,890,373 of record CAJQZP010001697.1, read on the forward strand.
TCCGCCAACTTCATGACTCCGGGCAGCTACTGAGAATTTTTTGATGGAAAAACTCAATAATTAATTTTTGCCCCGACCCGGGATTCGAACCCTCATGATCAGCAGTCGTACTACTACAACCACTAGACCAACCAGGCAGTCATAGTCGATTATATACAATGTATTTAGTGTTTATATGCGTAGGTACACATGTACGCAGACCGCTGTACTACGCGTCGCAAGTGACGAGCCTGTCGAGATCATCCGTGACGCGAATGCATTAGTGTTTCCGCTACCAAAAATCGCTCAACGTGGCTGAAGATGTTTTCACTTCAATAAATTCGTTATTAATTAAAAATGAAAATTTTTACGAAAATCGTGTCGCGTGCGTAGGAATCAGAGAAACTCAAATAGTACGACAGTTACGAGCTATTACACGCTATAACGTAGCTCGTAAAGTGGAGTCGATGGTCATTTAGATAACGCCTCGCACTCAATTTGGTCGCATAAGTAGGTAGGCCACACCACGCTGCCATGAGGTTTGATGGGGTTGCCAAGATTTAAAACATGCATATACAATTTCGAGTTTCCTCCTTACGCCTATTTAAACAAAAATTGTAGATTTTTTCACTGAACTTGGTTCACCATGACATTTTACTTAAGAGGTTTAAGTAGTAGAGTGAGGGCAGAATACTGTCCAAAAAACGCTGATCCAATATTCTCATAGATTGGTAATGAAGGTTTGGCAAATGCTCTGCTAGGAAACTCTCCTAGGTAATTATTCTTGGATTAGAGCTATGTCAGAATCCAGCAGTGGAAAAAGACTGCTGATGTGATGTAACGTGTAATCCTATATGAGAATAAATTTAAAACTGTTTTAAAAAATAAGTTTTTTTAATATTTTTTCCCTTTACTTATATTTATACTCTTTGATTAGGTGTATTTTCGCCTCTTTTTATGTATTTAAATAATAGCTTTTACTGGAATTATTTGTAAAACAATTTCGTTAATTATACTATATTTTCTATTCATTTTTTAGTTCAGTAGTATAATAGGAGATATCAATATTTTATTTATCTACCGTTTTTTAATAAGTGAACCATTTTCAAGGCAGGTATGACCCAGCGTACATTCGTCACAAGCTTCTATATACCTATTTATCGTTGATTAAAACACTTTGTAAAATTAAATATAATGTAATGTAGATAATAATAATAATAATAAATAATAAGTATAACTTGACATTTTTGTAAGTAATATAATAGTATTTTAATTGTCTTAGGTATATAATTATAAATATTTGCATGCCTATTAAAGGCAGAATATAGCTTGAACTATGCACCACTGTTAAATTTGGTACCATCTGTATTCTGTGCAAATAAATGTTTCTTTCTTTCTTTCTTTCACAACATACAGATGCATTGCTCTACCAAAGATCACAAAAATGGATTACCTTGTTATGCCTATATAACTGCTTGATTGATCTAGTGTTAACATCTTCAGGAGTTATATTAACATGATACTAATAATAATTATATATATATATACTATATATATACCTACATATTCGTGTTGGTCAACTGTAAACACAACACCTTCAAATCAATTAAAAAAATCAAAAGTAGTTTGCACCACCAAACTAGGGTGAAATGGAACCCTATTCAAGACTCGTAAACTCGTAATAGCCCATAAAGATCCGATCCCGATAAGTCCGTGTCATTTGTTACGCGTTTTTTTATTCCCAGCGTTGACACGAAAATTACGTTCATTGGCACACTTATACTCCCCGATCGTGCTTGATATGAAGTTGTAAAATAACTTAGTTAAATACCTAAAGGACTTGTAATGATATGTTATTCAACTTGGTAACTATTTTTTTTCTGGTGTAATAAATGTTTCTTTCGAATTAAAAAGACATTTTATGCAGTAAAATATTTTTATTAATCCTTTCTATATGGAACTTTCTATATGTGAAATTGATCAAACAGACGGAAATTGATTATAATAAAAATATCATTACGATACCTGTAAATATGTTTTTTTTTACTATTCTAAGCCAGCACTTGATTACTATACCACCTGATGGTAAGTGGTGATGAAGCAGAAGATGGTAAATATAAATAACAAAAATAACAAAGGATCAAAAGGGCGCTGCTTTATTGACGCCATTTTAAGGGGAAACATAATCTCAAATGGCTTAGCAAGATCCTTCGTTATGCCGAAAATATTGCAGCATTAATTTTGAAATAAATATATGGTAAAGTTGAGGATTAATGTTAAGGATTATGTTAGACGAAAACACGATTTCGTAAAATTTTCTCGATAGAAAAAAATCCAAAGTTACCTCCAAAATAAACAATAAACCGCTGTTACTCATAAAATACTTTAAATATGATCATGAAACTTTGCATACTAACTGAACTAACTATAAAGCAGTGCTTATGTTATTAACTTTTTTTTAATACCATTATTTTCACTGTAAAAAGAAATTACCTAAATTATCGCCTCTTGAAGCGTGATTCCTGCCGCCCGGGTCACTTCGCTTCGGCCTTTGAAGGGGGAGGTTCAGAATACACATTACGCAACAGAACGACGTGAAATTAAAATGGGAAATAACCGTAATAAAAATAAGAAGCGACTGGCTTGGCGTTAAGAAACAGGCATAAATATGATAAACCTAATGAAATAAGTGTCTAACGACCTATCTACTTACAGTATTAGTGATTACAAACATGTCGGTACATAGCATACGACGCGGGGGCAAGTGGGGACGAAATTAGAATTTGAGCTGACTTACTATATCCCCTTAAGAGTAGATATTTTTAGTAAATATTTTAGTCGATTTTAGTATTGTGTAATGTACATAGTTACTTTTTTCAAGTTGATTATTCGAAGTGTTCCTAATTATTGTCAAAGCTGGTTTCCGATTTTTTTATTAACATATAAGTTTTAGTACCTATACTACTTTGTATTTTTGTATCAATCCTGTTTTGGTTTTATAGGGCGGCAAAGCTTTAGGTAACCATATTACCCTCGCGTAGGTACCTTATAAATTCTTCATAACAGCGAAGGGTAAACAGAATATTTTATTAGATTGACAAAATTTTTAGGTATGTGGTAGAGCCATGCTACAGCTATAGATTTTATGGCTGTGGCATGAATGGGTCGAGTCAACCGGGCCAAGACCACACTCTCACAGAATACTGTGTTTTGTATGGTGAGGAGTGTAGAGATCCGGAAACCCTTTTTACTGGAACCGAGGTATTTCATCTGTCCTTAGGGGTGACTGCGTTTTGATTCTTAATCGAGGATAAATGTAGATGTCTATGGGCCAGAGCATCCACTTACCATCAGGTGGACTGTGTGCACGTTTGTTATCCTAATTCTATAAACAAAATTACTTATTATCCTTCAAGTTATTCTTCTATTGTAAACTACAAATCTTCCGTTCTAAAATCTATGATATGTGAGGAGGATCCCATAGCTGACACCAGAACTGAACAAATGTACCAAATTCGTCCATCACGAGGTTATAATTAAAGTAGCCGCGTCCGTCTCGAGCGGCGCTAATGATCGGACATCATGAGCTCTAACTTTGAACATTGTTTGAACAAACAATACCGGTTCCGCGTACCGCTTGACTGTCCCACGGAAATACATGTTTGATGATGTTTAGCGGTATTTGTATTAGATCTTACTGTTCAGCTAGAAACAGACTTTTTCTAAGTATATTAAAAAAGTGTAAACGAGCTGGTTTAGATTTTAATCATATAGGTACTCTACTAGGTTGTTTTTGTACGTGGCAGAGCCATGCAGCTATATTATAGTTGTAGCACAAATGGGTCGTCTTAACCGGTGGCAGAACCACGCTCTCAGAGAATACCAGCGTAAAATAGTAGCTTAATGCTGCTGTGCTTCGTATGGTGAGTGTAGAGAAACGGAGACCCTTTTTACAGGAAACGAGGCATTCCATCTAAGTCCTCATGCGTGAAAATGCATCTGTATTTTGATTCGTAATCGAGGATAGATGTAGATGTATATAAGCCACATCAACCACTTACCATCAGGTGGACTGTGTGCTTGTTTGTCACTATCCTATATAATAGTCTTAAAGAACTTTTAACCTTAGGTAGTGTACATTTTTAGAAGATTACTAAAAATGTCGAAAAATGCCAACTATAACGATTTTGCACTATTCTGTAGGTACTATTCCCGTAACAAAACCAACGGAAAGCCACGTTTAACAGAAAGACAAGTAAACGTCCAAATTGTACCCACTGCAGCACGGCTACACAGCGTTGTTTAACACATCTGCCGCCTATGTATAATTAGCGAAAATAAATAAACAGTTCAATGTTTATTGTGTCACAAGCTTATTCTACGTGTGCCAGAATAAACTGAACCTGCCTCGCGCTCCCAACCCTATACGATCAGGGTTAGGCGACGAAGGTACATTATATTGGATAGTTCGAATTATATTGGTCGGTTAAGACCTTGTCACTGCCTGTCGCGACATGTGGAAACCATTTGTTTGGTTTGTAAATAAAGCTATATTCACATCGACGCTCATCGGCCACATGCCGCGCTATGTAACTAGGATCACCATGGAAATTAAATTCCTGGACAGATTCTCTTGAAATGGCAAAACGTTTAAACATAATAACTCGTCTCCTTACATAAGACAATTTCCCTAATTTATTTTATGATATTTAAAAAAAATACCTTAACGATAATGAACCCCAGGGATAATACTTTTACATCAAGGTCGTATCGTATATAATAATATTATTGACCTGTAAATAAAATCTATGAATGAATTTAATATTTTATATTTATATGGTAAGAACCTTAAAAATACTTTTATACCTGGATGTTTCAGTCGGTCCCAGTCGGTGTTATAATAAATAAATTAAAATGTAAGTACAACAAGTACATGTGTCCATTATACATGTGTAAATCATGAATGATTCGATCATGATCCGATCATTTGACCCGGGTCGCATCAAAGTAAAAATTTTTTTGAACGTAGTAGATCAAATTATTGACAAAACCTACGATCGAAGAGTATAGTAATATTCGTCAAACGATATTAATGAGCGGGTGTCACAGGTCACAGAGTACTGAAACTTGAAATTATCCATTTGAATGATCGACCCATTATAACAATGAAGCCATCGTTTACTATATTAAAGATTTTTTCTGTCTTAATTTAAAAAAGTCAAACAGAAAAAAATCTTTAATGCAGCGTTAAATTAGACTCACTAGCGTTTAAATTAGACAGTAAGTCTAGTCTGGTGTTCCACAAGGCTTCGTGCTATCACCAACACTGTTTCTTCTGCATATCAATGATATGTTGCAAACTGGTAACATTCATTGCTATGCAGCCAATATTTCTCGGGAAAATGTCGCCGAATACCGGGAAAAACTCGTGCCTGATGTCGAGTCCTTGCTGAACAGTCTCGGGTTGGGGGCGTTTAAATCTAGTCCAGTTCAATCCCCAGAAAACACATAGTTTGCGCGTTTACCGTTAAAAAGAACCCCTTTGTTGTATCTCCTCCTTTTCAAGGCATTCCCCTTGCTACCTCAGCTAGCATTGGAATCCTCGGCTTCGACATATCGAATAGTGTGCAATTTCGTGGTCACTTGGAGGGGAAGGCCAAATTGGCCTCTAAAAAGCTTGGCGTGCTCATCATAGCGAGTCAGTATTTCATGCCGGCACATCACTCGCAACTTTACAAAGTGCAAGCTCGGCCTCACATCGAATACTGTTCTCATCTCTGGGCCGAGGCACCCCAGTGCCAGATCCTTTCAATTGACCGCATCCAGTGCAGAGCGATTCGTATCGTCGACGACCAAGTTCTTTCTGATCAACAGGATTCACTGGCGCTGCGTAATGATGTTGCATTCCTTTCCATTTTCTATCGCATTTAACACGGGGAGTACTCTGAGAAATGTTTCACATTAATCCCTGCCGTCAAATTTCAGGAACGCACATCGCGTCAAAATTCAAGATATCATCCTCACCATCTGGATGCTTGGCGGTGCAGTACTGTGCGTTTTACTAGGAGTTTTCTTCCTCGTACAACTTCTCTGTGGAATCGTTTACCACCGGCGATTTTTCCGGACCGATACGACTTAGGGACCTTCAAGAAAAGAGCTTACTCCTTTTTAAAAGGCCGGCAACGCACCTGCAATTCCCCTGGTGTTACAGTTGGTCATGGGCGGCGGTAGTTACTTACCATCAGGTGAGCCGCATGCTCCTTTGCTCCCTACTCTATAAAAAGAAAATTATGTTCTATCACTCCCTAAGACTATCCTACAAAAGTCCATACTTATGGTAATCCTTACCTAGCTGTCCCTTGACGTATCATTCGTTAAGTTATTATTGTCGGTTACATTTTAAGCGTTATGTGACTACATAAGTTGACAATTTCACATATCAACATGTAGTACACGCAGGGACATAAAACGTAGTATTATTATTAGATACTTACACTTGAAATTTATAACTTATTTCTTTTCAAATTCTTCAATTTGCGCAACCAGGAGATGTTTCTTATGATTGTACTTATACAGAGTAGGTAAGTTAGTCACTGCCTCGCTGATCTTGTGGTCGTAAACGCGGCGGCTGATCAATCAGGTAGCTATTGAGTTTTTCTGTCAAGAAATTCTCAGCAGCTGCCCGGCAGCCAGGAGTCACCCCCCCGGGAACCCCTAGGTTCTATCTTTTTTTATAGACCAATGGTGACAAACGAGCACACAGTCCACGATTAAGAATCAACACGCAGATGCGTTGTCACCCCTGAGGACTAAGATGGAATGCCTCGTTTCCTGTAAAAAAGGGATCTGTACACTCACCATATGAAACATGCTGTGTTTATGCGTAAATGGATGACGTATATTTAGTGACGTGATACTTGTATAGTTATTTACGTGGCAGAGCCAAGCTGCAGTTATATTAGTAGTATAGTTGTAGCACGAATGGATCGGCTCGACCGGTGAAGGACCACGCTCTCACAGAATACCAGCGTAAAATAGTAGCTTAATGCTGCTGTGTTTCGTATGGCGAGTGTATAGAACTGGAGACCCTTTCTACTGAACAAGAGGCATTCCATCTTAGTCCTCACGGCTGACAACGCATCTGCATTTTGATTCGTAATCGAGGAAAGATATAGACGTCTATGGGCCGCAGCAACCAATTACCATCAGGTGGACTGTGTGCTCGTTTGTCACCCTATCCCATTAAAAAAATTCTTCGATGACCATAAGATCCTTCCATTTTCTTAGTCACTCCGGATTTAGTGTAACGGCGAAGGTTGATAAGTTTTCTTAATCCCTACCGCGATAAAAATGGTATCATTGTGCAGCACCGCTCATAATTACTATCAAGTACAACTACAAAATATCTATGGTTAATGGTGACATTACCATTTACGACCTTTTTACAATGGACATCAAGAGTATTACGTAATCAAACCATGGTATGATTGCGTAATACTTTTTAGAGTTTGAGAAGATGATGAAGCTTCCTGATAAGAACTCAAAATAATAAAAAGCTGAGGTTGCTAAGTTGCCTGACCAGTGTGGCAAATATCCCCAACGGATGTCAGTAGTGGAGAGCATCCCCAGGTATTTTAAATAGAGAATTAGTATTTAAAATGCTCTCAAAGTAAAGAAACTACAATTAGGTAAAGCATGCCGGAATTTATAACTCAAATTCCAAGATAAATGGACCTTAATTTATACTGGACAAGGCATAAAATGTAAATTACACTAATTTCACTCACGTAAACCATAAATCTATGCTAATCACAACACGTACTTAAGGTGACATAGAGCCTGAACGCTCCACTTCCTGTCGAGTTGACCGGACCGGAAGTGGCACGCCGCCGGAAGTTGTATACAAAGTGCGAGCCTTTCGCGTGCCGCACCGAATACTATCGGTTCGTTTCGCTGCGGGGCCGACGCGACGGGAAATTCACGAATTATTTATGACTATGAAATTTTGGTTTTAAAAATGTTCTAAAATACTTGAATTTTTAAGAGCCAATGAAATACCTTCTTAATGACGGGAATTTTTTTCATAGCTCTACGTAAGATATGTGAGATCGGTGTTAACTGTATACTGGTGGTATAAGAATATCCGCTACCCCATATCGTCCCGTGGGAATTAACCAGCAGATGAGCAGCAGCTTCTTCCTAATAACAATTGAAAATTGATAAACTACAGTTACAATCCATGTTTGCCTGGTAACTATGGTAAACATATACTATAATACGTACATAATAGAACGGAGGAGTAGGCGGAGCCCATGTAGCCACTAAAATGTCAGTAACATGTCAATTCACACGTATAACTGTCAACACGAGATGTGTTTTGACGGTACAATCGTTTCCAAATTTCGCATGCAAATTATTTAGAAAATCCCAAATTGTAATTATACATATTTATTTACAAATAAATATGTATAATTAAAATTTTAACGATTTTTTAATGATGATCTTAAACATAAATCGAAAGTATAAAATGTTTAAATTTACTTAGTCTGTCAACACAGCGAATGGGGTTTTAGTAGTGATAATAAGACGTATAATTGCTTGTATGTGTGCTCCCGGCGACGCCGACCCTCGTACAAAATAAGGTTGACAGCCATTCTATTGTGTATTATAGTATTCTATGGGTAAACATCACTCCTATGAAGTTATCTATGGGGGAAGCGTAAGTACAGTGGTGAACTTTTAATAGGATATTGTTACCGTAATAGCAACACTATATTCGTTGCAGCATTTAACTTGTGGTGGCTGCGCAAAAACTCCACTGCCATCATTTCTTCTGGGAGTCGTAAATTATAACAACTCTTTACTTTTTTTAAAGTTTTTATTTAACTCGTAACGTGAACAACCAAACTTTAAAGCAGTTATCCTCAACCGCATGAGCTAAAATTTTGCATACATGTTTTTAGCTGTTTATTTGTTTGTTACCATTATTCGGTACAATGACTTTTCTATTTTCTACTGTAGATTTCTATCTAGCCTTTAGGTAGCCCAACAATTTCACTCTCAGATTTGTGACAAAGGTATAACAGTTCAGGGCACTCTTTTTTTATTAATTAACAAGTTATTATTATATTATTACTCTTCGCTCCGGGAATAATTGGCTAAATAATTACTAGATTACAGCAATATAATCTGTTTTATTACAACGAAGTAATTCACAACCGCACCCCCAAGTTTACGGCACTTACCGACACGCAACCGCTTCGCTTTTCGTCCAAGGGACAGAGCGATAGCAATCGTGCCGCCCAACTAAACGCTTGTGTAAAATTAACCAACAGTGTCGCGTGAATCAAACGCGATTGCTATCTTTGAGCTGGAAAATTGCACCGAAATTTCGCTGCAAAATGCCTATTTTAGTGCGATCAAGATAAAATGCTTGGTGCAAGAATATGAATTCGTGAATACATGTTTCGATAAAGTCTAGATTTTAGGTTTTGTTGTTAAACATTCTCTAGCTATAGATAGTATAGCGGAAGTGTAACGGAATTGACTACCCTATATCACCTGAGGGTATCGAAAGAAGCGACGGAGGGAAATAAAAACAAAAGATAGACAGAAGTATCTTCCTGATGACAACTCGAAATAATAAAAAACTGCGATTGCCAACCTACCTGCCAAACGTGGCACTATGCAAATATATGAGGCAAACTCTACGGCCCCTGCTCACTAGCGGACCTTTGAAATGCCCTGATAACGATGCTGATAGTGATTATGATTAAATGGAAATGGTGAAGTCTTCCACTTGGCACAGTATTCAGCCCGCAAGTTTACCGACGCTAGCCACCAAGCGCCAAATGTAGATTATGGAGATCAGGCTTTGAACCAACAGCTGATGCTTTCCGAGGTACGGGGGTGAAACACCGCTAACTTCCTGACTCCAGGCTGCCACTCAGAATTTCTTGACAAACAACTCAATAATAGACTTTGAATCGACCCGAAATCCGAACTCGGACCTTAATATCAGCAGTACTTATAGCCAATTCACTAACGCAGTAATTTTATGTGTATCATGCGTAAAACATTGCTCACATATCTTTTAGGTTTTTACCAACAGATAACATAATATAATCAATTAAGGTTTTATACGTAGTAGAGCCGTGTTGCAGCAAAATTATCGCTGTAGCACGAATCGGTCAGCTCGACATCGGTAGATCAACCCTCATGAAATACCAGCGCTGCTGTGTTTCGTACGGTAAGTCTAGCTAGACAACCGGAGACCCCTTTTACCGGAAACGAAGCATTCTATCTAAGTGCTCAGGTTTGACAAAGTATCTGCATTTTGATTATTAATTTAGGATAGATTTAGATGATGATTTCTTATATTTACGCGAACACTATACATTGATTAAAACTACTTTTACGGATTTTATCGCATTTTATTTATATTAATGTTAATACCCGACGTTTCGGGTACTTTCCAGCACCCATGGTCACGGGGGATTGAGGTGGCTGACGTCCCGATGTCAAAGTTAACCCGGAGTACCTTCAGCTTTTTAATCATTGTCTTTGGTCCGATCTACGTAGAATGAAGTAACTGTATTTTGAAGTCTTGCAGTGGTATGCTTGGGTTTAGTTTTAATTTTATTGATTATAAGATCCCAAGCAGGTGGTAAAAGTAGTTTTAATCAATAGATTTAGATGACTACGGGCCGCGGCATTTACTTATCGTCGGGTGGACTTTGTACGCGTTTGTCACCCCTATTTTATAAAAAAAGATATCTTTAATCTCATTACGAATTGATGCATATCTTCACTTCGCAAACTTAAAGCTGAGTGAAGATCAGTTTAGTGCATATAAAGTTACCTATTCTTTTTTTAACAGGTGTTTTTGTGAAGAAAATGTTTTTTCTGTTTTTCTTGATTTATTTTTCTTTGTTATAATGTTTCTTTCAAATAAACTTATTTTTTCTTTCTTTCTTTGTTTCTTTCTAGTCATTTTGTCCGAGACATTACGGGCGAATAGTTTTCTCACAATACATGACATTCATTTTACCGGTGTCATTGGCCTCTATTCAAAACAACGATGTCCTCACGTCGATATATGAAAACAATTCAGCCGTTGCCAAAACAAAACTCAAACGATTTTACACCTTATGTATAAATTTTAAGGAATCATATTCAAACCTCCTTATTTCACAAGTATTTCTGACTGTTGTGACAGCCATGTTTATAATATAAACAAATGTCGATCGAGAATAGGATAATGTCGTTGTCATTGTAAGGCCTTAAACAAACGAACGATTTCCGACCGCAAGCGTCGAGAGCTCTTAAGAACTTGTAGCGTAAATTGCAATAGCTTTAGTAATTTTTGATTTATATCTTATGCTAGTCCACCTATTCTAAAATAATCAGAAACAACTAAACCATTTTATACAAAATGTACTTTAAATCTTAAGAAAGCTGTTTTTTGTTTAAGATTGCAGGTACTGTTGCCGCACGAACCCGCTAAAGCCGACTATGCAACCACTCACTCTCCTCATTTTCGCAAGTATTTAATACAGTCTAAAATCGGTACCAGATTTATATACATATATATGACTATGCTATAATCCAAGCTATAATCTATGCTTTTTATTTCATAATGAATAAAACGATAAAATTTACTTTAACCCAATAATGTGTGTATTGTGTGTGTGTGTGTGTGTGTGTGTGTGTGTGTGTGTGTGTGTGCGCGTGTGTGTGTCCGGGGCCGTGAACCCTTAGCCCTCCATCCCCTGCTAAGATAGCGATCTACCGTTACTTTCAAGAGGCTCGGTTGAATGCACTAAGCGCTTCACACTTTAAACAAAATTTACTACGAGCAGTCACGACATTTTAGATTTTGTATTTAGTTGTATCCCGTTATCTACTGGGGGGTGTACGGAAAGACGCTACCCTAGCAACATACTAAATACCTCAACCTTTTGAATTTCCGGTGAAATCTGAAAGAAGATTTGCTGCAGACCACAAACTTGTCCACAGACCACAAACGTTTTTCTAGTTGTTGCAATACAACAACTAACAATAAAAACGTACGTATGAATACAGCCTAACACCTACAACAAAAGTAGGCTTTAATTAGATGCTTATCACACGAGCGGCCACCCACGGCGCGCCGACGCAGCGAGTCGCTGCGACCGTGTTGCGACACCACGTGTGACTCAGCCGCACTTTCGTCTGACAAACCCCACGTGGGCTCACACTATTTTTACAATTGTTACCAATGTTTAGATAATGTATTTGCGCACAATTACAAATCATAGTCTAACCTACGCGCTTGTTTAGTACTTCGAGAGCTAATTTTTCAGTTGTTCTCACCATGAAAAAGCGTCATTGCAAGGGAACTTTTCTTGGATGGCTGCGTTTGATAGAAAAAAGCGCTCAGAAGCGCTTGTAAGCAAAATCGCAATCGTAAGGGGTAAGCGCTGTCAAATGGTAAATAGCTATTTTCCTCTAGGACACTAAGTTAGTTTTAACCGGGGAACCTAACCTAATTTAAATATATGTTTGTAAAGTATTCATATTAAGAACTTACCAATCATGAATTTTTAATAACATGTATAATATGTTTATTCGTGTCATTATATTACTTGAAACTAATTGCACAAAACGACTTATAAACTCTGCTTCAAAACAAAATAAATAAGCAAAATGGCAGATTGTGTCAGCGCTAATGAAGTTAGCAAACGTGTCCTGGCCGAAAACTGTTTAGTTTCGCCATTTTGCTTACAAGCGCTTCCTAGCGCTTTTTTCTGCCAAACGCAGCCAATGACAGATTGAGAGGCACACACGTGGTAGAACTACGCCGCTGCATATAATGGTACGACCGGCAAATGATCACGTTGTTGCAGAAATCACATAACCACATATCAAACAACTGAATTGAACAGTCATGTAGCTATCTATTTAAATATTAACCCTATTTCCCCTAAATATCTCAACTACCTTTTTTTCTTTTTTTATAGGATAGGGTGACAAACGAGCACACAGCCCACCTGATTTAAGTGGTTGCTGTGGCCCATAAACATCTACATCTATCTTCATTTATGAATCAAAATGCAGATGTCATCCTTGAGGACTAAGATGGGATACCTCGTTTCCAGTAAAAAGGTTCTCTACGGTTCTCTACACTCACCATACGAAACATAGCTGCATTATACTACTATTTTACGCTGGTATTCTGTGAGAGCGTGATCCTTCCCCGGTCGAGCCGACCCATTCGTGCTACAACTATACTACTAATATAACTGCAGCATAACTCTACCACGTATAAAACCTAGCACCCTACACCCTAAGTTCCTTAGTAGTTAAAAAAAGTTAGTTAAAGTTACAGCCTATATACGTCCCACTGCTGGGCACAGGCCTCCCCTCATTTCTGAGAGGGTTTTAGGCCAAGGAAGTGTCCGCCGCGCTTCCCCAATGCGTGTTGGCGAACTTCACATGTCTTCGAAATATTTTTTTTCTTATTTCTCAGACATGCAGGTTTCCTCACGATGTTTTCCTTCACCGCCGAGCACGTGGTAAATCAGCACTTAAAATTGCAATTAACAATTTCATTGGTGCCGGCGGGGATCGAACCCGGTTTGCTAGCGTACTGTGAAATTTACAGCGAGCGCTAACCATCTGAGCTACCACGCCTCCTTAGTAGTAGTCTAGCAAATCCCTAATACCCTAGCCCTACCATCTGAATATACATAAATAAATTGTATAGGTAAGTGCGGGATGTCTGCTCCATGAGTCCTAAGGTAACAGATCGACAGAGACAGGATGTCAGGGTTGGGTGATGGGGCTCTCTCACTGCCAGTCAAGCAGACTCACAAGACTGACCAGGGGTTATGACGGCTGAAGTTCTCTTGACCGTAGTTGGAGGGATCTCATATAGATTGTATCAACTGTTTGCCATCGCCACGCTTGGGTGCGGGCGGTTTGGCAACCGACTTTTTATTATTTTATATTGTTTTCAGATAAACGCTGATTGATACCCGTCTCCTGTTTAATACCCCTATGTAGCCCCCACAGGATCATATGGGGTTGAAGACTCTATTACGCTGTCACTATCTCGCAGAAACCTCCCGAAATATCAGCGTATAATAATCGCAAAATGCGACTGTGTTTTGTATGACAAATAACGAAAACCAAATACCCTTTTAACTTGTTAATAACAATTCCATCATAGTTATCCATTCCCTTATGCGTTTAAATTCAACTGCGTTTTTGATGTTTAAGAAATCTGAATTTTGAACTCGGCGTTAATATTCAAATTATGTCGGAAGCTGGAAGCTTTCAACTGTGAAGGAGATATTAAAATGCCGCGAATGCATATTTTATTAGGCAAATTCAACTTATAGGACTAACTACCCCGATAGGATCAACAAGATCGCGGCAGCCGCACATCAATATAATATACCTAGCTGATATGATATATGATACTAAAGTCGGGTTTGCCAGTAATATCTGCAATTTTTAAATAGTAAGAGGAAACGTATAAAATTGAATACTATACACAATAACACATTAACAGTGGAATCAGTGAATGAAAATGTCAAAAATACGAAAGCACCTTTCAAGTTATACCAGTTGATAATAGGTTGAGGTACGCTTGGTGTAGCCTTTGGCCGTAAATCTGCGGACATCTGGTTGCTACCGTCGATCTCAGGAAAAAATAGTTAAACCAGGAAAAACTATTTGTCCTAAAATCTGGTTTCTATCAAACCTTCATAAACACGATATTGGTTCTCAGAAAAACAATTTCGACTTCATAGCCATTCAAATCCATTCTAGGATTGTTTAATGGGGAATTAACAGAAGTACTAATTTTTTTTTCAACTCTTTCTTTAGTTCACTAATTTGCACGTAAGTTATTTTTAAGAATATCACCCAGAGACTATCTCCGCTGTAAAACTATATAGCAGTCAGCGATAGGGCTTGTCAAACTATGCAGTAAAAATAAATTTAATTTAAGTTAAATTCAATAAACATCAGAATATATACATCTAATAATACCTACATATGAAATTGGCGTTTTGTACGGGAGGAATATAAAGTCAATTTTTTTTTTGTAAAATATATTTAATAAATAATCAAAGTAGCACCGTTGTTATCTATGCACTTTTGCTATCTCACAGGTAGTTAGTTCATTGATCCCTTTACTAAAAAAACATGGAGGCGAGAATCAATAAACTCTTTGAAGGCGGTTTCAACTCCGATTCGGATTTGAATTTTTTTCCTGGTAAGAAGTTGTCCAAATTCCGGAAAAAATGGTAATCTGTTGGAGCAAGGTCCGGGGAGTACGGTGGATGTCGCAGACATTTCAATTGTAGCTCATCTAACGTAGTGGTTGTTTGTGGTGCAGTGGTCTTGCGTTGTCGTGAAGCAGCAATGGCCTAGAGCGATTGACCAAACTCGCTTGTTTAGCAGCTTGTTATTCCTTCATGGTTTGCAGTTGCTGACAATAGATATCTGCCTTAATTGTTTGGCCAGATTTTAGAAAGCTGTAGCGAACGACACCGGCGCTAGTCCACCAAACACTCACAAGCAACTTTTTCTGAGTCAATTTTCGTTTAGGGTAGGATTTGGCTGGGTCTCCAGGGTTCAACCATTGCGACGAGTGCTTCCGATTATCGTATAGTATCCACTTTTATCACAAGTAATGATTTGATTTAAAATTCTTTCATTTTTGTGTCGATTGAGCAAGTTCAATTCACTCAATTCATGACCCCATCGTTACCCATCGTTCAAGTTTTTTTTTCCTTTCCCGATTTGCTTCAAGTGGAGTAATACAGTTTTATCGATTACCCCGAAGCCTGCAGCTATCTCTGAAGTGCTTTGTGATGGATCCGCTTCCACAATAGACTTTAATTCTTCATTTTCCACTTTGGTCTCCGGCCGTCCACAGGGTTGGTTTGTTCAGGTGTGGTCGAAATTTCCAGAACGAAAACGTTGAAACCAAAAACGAACCGTGCTTTCTTTTGCGACACCAGCGCCGTACACATCATTAATCCTTCGAGCTGTTCTGCAGCACTGGTGCCACGGTGGAACTCGTACTCTTAAATATACCGATATTTCATGTTCTCCATTGTGCGGCAATAATCAACGCCAATGAAAAAAATAATGAGGAAAAAACAAATGAATGACTGTTTTCAAAACTCAAATGTACCAGCTAAATGAATTTATAAATTTCAATTTGGAATTCTTAACCAAAGAGGAGATATTTCAGATCAAAGTGATCAGTACGTCAAAACGGTAATTTCATATGAAAGGACCCAATATTAAATACATCGGAATATACAGATAAATATTCGACATGGCTGGAGAGAGATCAGGCGCAAGACCAGTGCTTTGCGAGGTTGGAAGTTAAACAACACCGACTTCCTGAGTCCGGGCTACTACTGAGAATTTCTTGATAGAAAAACGCAATTACTTATTTTGGCCCGACCAAAGATTTGAACCCAGAACCGATCAGCAACCGCGTTGACACTGACCAATGAGATGGTCCGCCTACTATTGTTATTGTCCTCGACCGATTTCGGCAGCATTATAGCTGCAATACGAATTGGTTGAACCGCCTGTAGAAGGACCTTGCACGCACTCTGTATTAGCGTGAAATAGCAGTAAAATGCTGTAGCATTTGTACAACTACATAATTCCCTACCAACATAAGCAATTGTAGAGAATTATGTAGAACTTTATCTTGAATATGTGACGTTAATGGGAACATGTTATGTAAATAGCGGTTATAATGCAAAGATATCTGTCTCTAGTTCCACTGCCGCATTTCACATATTACAATTGAAGAAGCAAACCTGATTTTGGACCGTTTTCATGTTAATTTATACATCTCTAAAATGTTTAAGCACTTATAAATATATGGTAAGAAAACATTGCCTTACGCTGACGGTGTGTTGAAGATTCGATCACCCTTGTACGTTTGAGATTGCAAAAGGCGTCTATGGTAAATGCAAAATGAATCTAATGGCTTGCAATAGATGGGGTTAAACCATCACTTTTATGTATACTGTAGTGTAAGGATTCATTTACGGATATTTATACAGTGACAATGCTGTGTAAATACATAAGTACGCTAAGTGTGCTGTAGCTTACAGGAACTGCACTGTAGCCTACGAGTATGTGATTGTTTGTCGCCCTTTTCATTGTTTAAATTACACAGCTTTACAAAGACTGCAAAAATCCAATGCTGAACACAGGCATCCCTCATAGATTTTCTCAAAGCGGGGATATTTGCCATGGTTACCACGCTTAGCAGGCTTAGTTACCATTATATTTTATAAGATTGAGCTGTTTCTTGTATTTTATAATATTTAGCTGTTTCTTATATTTTACAATATTGAGCTGTTTGTTGTATTTTATAATATTGAGCTGTTTCTTATATTTTATAATATTGAGCTGTTTCTTATATTTTATAATATTGAGCTGTTTCTTATATTTTATAATATTGAGCTGTTTCTTATATTTTATAATATTGAGCTGTTTCTTATATTTTATAATATTGAGCTGTTTCTTATATTTTATAATATTGAGCTGTTTGTTATATTTTATAATATTGAGCTGTTTGTTGTATTTCCCTCTGTCGCTTTTTATCACACCCACGGGATGATATGGGGTAGTGAATTCTCCTCCACCGTCACTATACTGCAGTGTAGTGTTGCCACTCACTACAGAGTTTCATCTAGTTAATCACTCGCGTGTCATTTCGGGGCCATATTAAAGTAGTTTAATAACATTAAATCAAAACTGAAAATATAATTTTTACTTCTTAAAAAACCTTAGTACCGTAACTGAAAATCAAACTTCGACCAATACAGCGCTTAGATTTTGTGGGCCATGTTTCTTTGTTATTCCCAAAAATGTTGAATGGCTCGTAATTCGTCTTCATTTATTTTATTTAAAGTAAAGCTTACGTTATAGCTCTTAACATCAAAAAAGTTTTGAATGTTGTACCGAGGTTTTAGGTTCAATCACAGCGTATCCAGATCAGATTTGTATCAGTAGTGGTACCTCGACTTAAGCATATCACAATAATGTCAGTACTGACATGCGTTACTTAATTTCTACCTTTATATTAGCACTACTTTTATGAAAATATACTAACATCACTTACCTTCTAAATCGTATGTATTATCTAGGGGTCCCACTAATACTCAGTTATATACGTGGTACTTAGTTATATATGTGGTAGAGCCACGTTGCAGCTATATTACGATTGTAGCACGAATGGGTCGGCTCGACCGGGGAAGGACCACGCTCTCACAGAATACCAGCGTGAAATAGTAGCTTAATGCTGCTGTTTCGTATGGTGAGTGTAGAGAACCGGAGACCCGTTGTACTGGAATCAAGGCATTCCATCTTAGTCCTCAAGGTTGACAACGCATCTGCATTTTGATTCTTAATCGAGGTTAAATGTAGATGTCTATGGGCCACAGCATCCACTTACAATCAGGTGGACTGTGTGCCCGTTTGTCACCCTTATCCTATAAAAAAATAAAAATACAAGTTGCATGCAGACAATACTGAGATACAAAACAATAATAAATATTTCGAGGCCATACAGATAATTGAACCATCCGGAAACGGGACCAGAGGTGTCATTAAATCGGATGAACCGAATGAATGATCACGAAAGCTCCGACAATCGTTCTAAATTCCATCGCAATGTTTCCGATTCCTAGTAATTAACTACTTAAATTATAATCCAAATCATTTATTAACAAATTCGAAGATCTCACCAACCCAAATCACCCATCAGACCTTACGCCAGATACCGTCCGAACATTACCAGCACGCTACTAGGCATGTACAAATATCGACAAAAAATCTGCCCGAGGTCACAATTCCAATCTGCTAACGTGATTAATGGTCCAACTTCTTTGTTCATTTGTCTTTAATCGCTTCTTTTGACATTAATTGGTGTGTAATTACGAAAAGGATGTAACTTGACGTAACGCAAATGTTGTAAGAAATTACATGTAGGTACCTACATAAATTATTATCGATGTAATGTTTATCGATTGAAATTTCATCGATGTCTTTTTAATATCTCAAAGCTAGATATAAATATCGGTGCTCAATCATATTTATTATATGGATCTAGTCTTAAACATAAATTATTAATAATTCAGTTGGGGGCCACAGGTTTGAATTCAACACGGAACGAGCACTTGTAAAAGCCTAAAAAATTAATATTATATATTATATTATGTTGCAAATAATTTATGTATGTTGCCAATGCCAACCAATGCTATAAAAAAATTCCTCCATGATATAGGGCAAAATTCTAGTTAAAAAAAACATGAACATACAATAATAATGATGTTAAACTACGGTTGAAATCCTCTTGTACGTGGCAACTATCGCAAACGTCACGCCAATGAACAGTGAAAGTCTAAAATATTTAATTCAGCTTAGACTTATATAAATCACCAAGCGTTAGAAATCTTAGCAAAATTGACAAGAATCCATGATATTAGTAAGCAATATTCTTAGGGTGTTCGAACGATCACATTAGTGATATTATAATGATCTATACCATAATAAAGTTATTAACTTTGACATCACAATATATTTATAAAAATGACATCACAATATATGTACAAAAAGGGTTATTATAATATGAAAGAATTCATAAATGAAAATAACCTCTAGCAAAGAGGTGATCGCCACCATGCTGGTTCTATGAAAATTCATTCAAAAATTGTACAAAATTAATTATTGTAAAGTGAAATATGTTTTAAAAAAGTCCCGCTGGGTTTTTTGCTCTTTCTTCCCAGGACAGAGGTTTTCTCCAATTCAATGGTAAATAAAAAAAATGACGTTTAATAAGTATTATGCAATCTACATTGAATAAAAATAATTCATTTCATTTATCGGCGATCGATGCCATTGACAGACGTCGATCGATGGGTAGCTTTAGCTGATGGACGGATACTGATCGATCAAACGTTGTTCAATCATCGATCGACAATTAATCGATGTGGTTGTGGACTTATCGTCAGTATCTCTCAAAATGTATTCAGAAGAGGACAATATCGGTCAGCGGTCGATGGAGCGAGTTATAGAATAATCATGCAGCCAGACCGACGTCGTCTACCATCGATCGGTGCCATCTCGGAAGATCGGTGTAGTAGAAACTATCGATCGACGTCAAATAATACATTCCACCGTCGATCGAAGCCATCTAACGATGATCGATCGATTGGTGTGGTAACAACACTCTTTTTTACGCGGTAGTCAAAAGTCTAGGTATAATTTTCAAAAATATTTGCATAAATTGATTTTATGAAATCTATCGCGTTTAATTTTAACTTTATTAATTCCCGACGTTTCGGACACTGTCCAGCGCCCATGGTGAAATGTGATAGAATCCGTAAAATTAGTTTTATTCCAAATATTTTCATAAACTGATTTTATAGGTATCATTTGACATCGTTAATCTAGTGTTCACAAGCGCGACTGTTGACTTTAATGGGTTTGAATAACGGGTCGGGCCCAAATCAGTCAGGAACTAGGAGATTGGCGGTATTTCCCATACCCCAGAAAACACATAACGTGGTCCTGTGTCTGATCTTTTGTCGATCGTGTCTGATTACCGTTCTATCGCACTATAAGAGTGAGAGAAGAGAGAATGCACCTGTGCTTACATACGCACTCGTGCACTGTCCAGTCCTGAGCAAGTGGCTAGTATCTATTTCAAAGACACTACAATTTCAGTAAGATATCAACAAAAGAGTAAAGAAAAACTTTAAACAGGCAATAGTGTCGTTGGTTAAATTTTTATAAAAACGGCGTGTTTTGATTAAAGTTGATCCCCGAATTCTTGAAAGTCAGTCTTGAACCATTTTAATTAATGTATGTAAGAGATCGTTCTTTGAAATAAGGAGAATATGTCTTTTTTGTCCCCTAAAGTCACCTCATACAGTATATATCAAAATACTAGAAATCTTAGCAAAACAGGATATTTTAGAATTTCTGGATACTAAAGATAAAATTTTAAAAGAAAATTTAATGAAGAGGAAAACAGACATCGCCTATTTAACAGATACAATTTAATATGGTTAATTTGCAATTACAAGGCGACAGTTTAAATTTGATTAAAACAAAGTCCATCTTATCAGCGTTTCTTGCCAGATTTAAACTAATGAAGCAAAATATTGGACGGGGCGAATTTTCTCAGTTCCCCAATTTGTCACAGACAAGCTGCCAGGAAGACGACGTTTCAACTTACGTTCAACATTTAAATGCCCTCTATTCAGATTTTGAATCTAGGTTTGAGGATATTTTGACTATGGTAAGCACCTAATATTATGTTTATTGACACTTGTCATATTTTAAAGTGTGATAAACCAGGGAAAAATTTAAACATTTTCCCCGGTTGAGCTGGTACACAATAGTTTTAAATGTAAATGTCTAAAATCAACAATGATTAAGTTTAGACACCATAAGGAATAACAGCTCTAGCGTCAAATATTGATAAGTTTGCTAAATTTCTAAAAAAAAAAATGGTCGACGTATAAATATAGGGTGACAAAGTAACACACAGTCTACCTGATGGTAAGTGGTTGCTGTGGCCCATAGACATCTACATCTATCCTCGATTACGAATCAAAATGCAAATGCGTTGTCACCATAAGATGGAATGTCTCGTTTCTAGTGAAAAGGTATCCGGTTCTCTACACTGACCATACGAAACACAGCAGCATTAAGCGACTATTTTACGCTGGTATTCTGTAAGAGCGTGGTTTTTCCCCGGTCGAGCCGATCCATTCGTGCTACAACTATACTACTAATATACATAACTGCAGCATGGCTATAGCAATGGCCAAATATATTTAAAAGAGCACAACTATTTCAAAGTACGCTTAAAGCTTAATAACTCTTATATTAATACAATTAAAAAAACAAACACTACCAGCTCTGTTAACCAAAAACACTCTCTGTTAGCATCAGAAAATAATTTCTCATGCTCTCCCATATACATTGTCCAAACAAACTGAAAATAGTTACCCTCGCAGTGCAGGGTTGACAAAACCAGAGACGCGCCGCGACCGCCACTGTAAACACGCGTTTATTATCAACGCCATAAAATGCTGCGTTTATCGGTACGGTGTGGGTGGTCTCCTGCAGCTCATGTGAACAAATATGAGGTGCCAGACAGAAATAGTCGGATATGGGCTTACTGTTTAAATTTCGTATTTCGATAGCCGCACATGAAAAACAATTACAGCTTTATTCGCCGAGTGCTGGAGATAATCCATTACCCTATTTACTCCATGAATTTAGTTATAGGCAATTATGGAGAAACGGTCAGAAAAATTAAGGTCTAAGGTAGACGGCGGTATATTATCTTCTATATACGGCCCTATTTACATCTCACGGCTGAGAACAGTCCTTTTCTCCTATTTGAAAGGTTCGAGAGTAAGGTCTTAATTTTACTTTTTGAATTAATTATTTTTTATAGAAAAAGGGGCAAACAAGTATGCGGCTCATCATCTGATGGTCAGTGTCGACCGCCGACCATAAACAACTGCGACAACGGAGGTATTGCAGATGCGATGAAGGCCTTTAAAAAAGGGACTTTGTAGTTTCTTAAAGGTCCCTAAGTAGTATCTTTTCGGAAAAATCGTTATTGTGCAAATATTTTTATGAAATACTCGCATCATGCACATTGAAATCTTTCCCGTCCCTTTTTTTAAAACTGAGAAAGGCCCGTACGCAGCATCACTTTTTGACAACTCTCTACTGAAGAATACCTTGTAAATAGAAGTGGCGAAAAACTCAAATGTAGACAATTTATCTCCCAAAAATCTACCAGTACTTATAGTACCTATATAAAAATACACTCGTTAAAAAAGTGTTTTAAGGAAGCTCATTATATCTACGCATTCGTATCTCATTTAAATAATCATCTTATTTATATCTTTATATTTATGTCTAGTATATATTATTATTTAAGCTATAAGGGAGAATGTGTTAATATGTTCATCTGATTGATCAGAGATTCCAAAAAAGGTAATGAACCAAAACATAGATTGTGGTGTTGGATAGATGTGGAGAAGAGTTATCGTGAGTAGAGTATTTTGCATTCAAGCACCTGCACAGTGTAAGTATGGATATGCTTCTAACGCATACTTGAAAATATCTTACCGTCCGTATATCCTTAGTAAAGCCACGCTACAGTTATATTAGGGTTATAGCACGATTGGGTCGGCTCGACCGTGGAGGGACCACGTTTTCACAAAATACCAAAGTAAAATAGCAGCTTAATACTGCTGTTTTTCGTATGGTGAGTGTGGAGATCCAGAGACACTTATTTATTGGAGACGAGGAATTCCATCTTAATCTTTAGGGGTGACAACGCATATGCGTTTTGATTCTTAATCGAGGATACATGAGATGTCTAAGGGCCATAGCATCCACTTACCATTATTTGGACTGTGTGCTCGTTTGTCATACTTATTGTACTTATTCTGTAAAAAAATCCTATACCCAGCCGTGGACTTAAAAAGGTCGTTAATAATGACGATATTATACTAAACTTATTTAAAATCAGCAATGTGATTTAATATTAAAGGGGAACATTTATTAATTTATTATTTCTAACTTGCCTCCCGTTGAATTTAAGGATGATATGATTAACACGCGTGGTAAGGTTCGTTAGGAACGATCAAAATAGAATGTAATGAATCTACAGCCTATAAAAGTCCACAGCTCAACATAGGCTTCCTCGGGAGCTGTAGGGGGGGGGGGTTGTGGGGTGTATTTTTTTTATAGGATAGGGTGACAAGCGAGCACACAGTCCATCTGATGGTAAGTGGTTGCTGCAGCCCATAGTCATCTACATTTATCTTCGATTACAAAGATCAAAATGCGGATGCGTTGTCACCCGTGAGGACTAAGATGGAATGCCTCATTTCCCGTAAAAGGGTTTCCGGTTCTCTACACTCACCATACGAAACACAGCAGCATCAAGCTACCATTTCACGCTGGTATTCTGTGAGAGCGTGGTCCTTCCCCGGTCGAGCCGACCCATTCGTGCTACAACTATACTACTAATATAACTGCAGCATGGCTCTACCACGTAAAATGTGTGTGTGTGTGTGTGTGTGTGTGTGTGTGTGTGTGTGTGTGTGTGTGTGTGTGTATTTGTCATAGTTGCCACAACCACTGCAGTTTTTTTATTCTCCTGGTTTGTATCGCTCTGTCACCTTTTAAAACACGCACGAGACGGTATTTGGTAGATTTTCTTGCACCACCACATCACGGGTTAAAAGTACATTTAACCGAAACGTGGTTACTTCATTCCTGCTTGATACAGAAACAGAAACTTTTTCATTCAATGTAGATTATAAACAACACTTATTGAAAGTCACTTTTTTCATTTACCACAGGTTCGCAAAAAAAAACCTCTGTCCTGGGAAGAACCAGCAAGAAACCCAGCGGGATTATTTTTTCCAAACAATAACTTACAATCATGTTTACAATTAACAACACAAGACAAATAAGAAATAGCTTGGTAGCGATCATCGTTCCCAGGGGTTATTATCATCCATAAATTCCTTAATATTATAATACCCCTTTTTATACAAACTTAGTTTAATAAAATTTTTGAACTTTGCGTATGAAAATTTTCGTATATTTTCTGGGATTTTGTTATAAAAGCGTATATACATTGCCCCAAGAATGAATTACTGACTCGGTGGAGTCGAGGAACTGGTACTACTAGCTTGTGTCTGCTCCTGGTATTTACAGAATGAATATCTATTATTTTTGCAAAACTACTTTTATTTTTGTGTACGTACATTACATTTTCATAAATGTATTGAGAGGCCAGAGTTAATATATGAATATCCTTAAATTTTTCTCTCGGTGACTCTTTTGCTTTTAAATTATATATTACTCTGATAGCCCTCTTTTGTAAAATAAATATAATTTCAGTGTCCGTCGCACGTCCCCATAGGAAAATACTATAGGACATAATCATCATCATAGGTCTTAGAAGTAGATGTTGTACGGGAATACGTGGATATCAGATCCATTGCAGTTTTTTTTTTCTTTCAATAGAATAAGGGTGACAAACGAGCACGCAGTCCACCTGATGGTAAGTGGATGCTGTGGCCCATAGACATTTACATTTATCCTCGATTTAGAATCGAAACTCAGATGCGTTGTAATCCCTGAGGAATAAAATGGAATGCATCGTTTCCAGTAAAAAGGGGTCTCCGGATCTCTACACTCACCATACAAAACATAACAGTATTAAGCTACTATTTTACGCTGGTATTTCGTGAACACTTGGGATTGGGACGAACTAAGAGTTTGACGATTCATGCCGCTTTTTCTACCAGTGGCAGTAAGTTAACAATATATAAATAAAATAAGGGTTATTCAATAAATATGATGCAACAAGTTGTTGAACCATGTCTCTGAAATAAATTAAATTTAGATTTATTATATTTACGCGAACACTACACATTTAATAAAATTAATTTACAATTTTTATAGCATTTAAATTTAATTTTTCTTATTTTTAATTCCCGGTGTTTAAGATGCTTCAAAATAATTTTATTCAGTAAATTAAATTAAATTAAATTCAGTTAATTATATATTGTGTTTAGGTGAAGCATCGAAGAAAGAAAAAGACGAATCCAGATCGGATCACTAGTATTTGTATATGACTAGCGATCCTCCCCGCCCAGGCAACGCGACGCGACGGTGGGGTCTATTAATGTGGCGTCTTTTAGATTATTTAAAAACATCATAAATGACTGCACAAATAAAATATTATCTAAGTTTTTCTTAGATCACTCCTGGGATTGCTACCTATCCGTACGTGAAATTTCAACACAAACGATTGATTTCGAAGCTTTACCCGAGCCGTGGTAGCTCAGATGGTTAACGCTCGCTGTAAATATAACAGAACTCGAGTAACCCGGGTTCGATCCCCGCCGGCACCAATGAAATCGTTAATTGCAATTTTAAGTGCTGATTTACCACGTGCTCGGCGGTGAAGGAAAACATCGTGACGAAACCTGCATGTCTGAGGAATAAGAAAAAAAATATTTCGAGGAAATGTGAAGTTCGCCAACACATTGGGGCAGCGCGGCGGACACTTTCTTGCCCTAAAACCCCCTCAGAAATGAGGGGAGGCCTGTGCCCAGCAGTGGGACGTATTGTAGGCTGTAACTTTACTTTACTTTACCCGAACCAAACGGCAGACAGATGAACTGACAAAATTTTACAAATGTTCATTGACGTCTTAATAGTATGCATATAAAAAATTATTATCTTCGGCAGTTCTAGCAGTTTCAAACTACTTATGAGTATGTTTGACTTAATGAGGCTTCTTTATGCTTTACTTTAAATTATTTTTAAGGCATTATATTTTAACGACCCAACTAAATGTAACCCAAATGAGTGTATCTCTTTTACAAATACTTTATTTTGCAAGCAATCTAGCCAGAAAATTAATTAAATTAAAAAATATAGCTTGCGTTTGGACAATCGTAAAAGTAAAATTTTGCATATGATGCATTCATGTTTATTTTGTAGTTTCAAGTAAACATGTTTGTTTTCTTCTTAAAATTATTTAAAAAAAAATCGTGGAATTATAATGATTTATTGCAAATTTTAGTAATTAAAGTATCTTACAGAATATAAATAAGTTTTAGACAATATACCTTACAGTATCAAAATAAGGTTCACAATTAAATTAAAAAACTGTTAATGACATTTTATTATTTATAATTTTTACTAAACAAAAACTGAAAGGTGTATTGAATCTCTATACACAGTTAAAAAATTGAAGTGACAATATTTCATATCGTAATAAATGCCTTTCCTCGAGCTCAACGGGGCTAGGTTTCGTAAGCAATATTCTTCATTTAACGCTACTCTATCTCAAAATCTACGAATAATCGTGCAATAAGTTAGATATAAGAATCGACGTGCCTTCTCCGAGCATTTCCTCGCACCTTAATTATCTCAAATAAGGCACCGGTAGCTTAGCGCACAGCAATCCATAACACTTGGAATCTATTAACAGATCGGGAAGTGCCTGATCTCTACCCTAAACTTTGGGATTTCGTCGCACTAACGAGTCGACGAATCTTTGACATACTTTAATATTTTTGTTGAAATTCTTGCATTTATTGCATTATATACTTAATTGTATGGTAATAAACGTTATTTATAATTACGCAACTGTTTATATAAGTTTGTCGTATATTTATGGTGACAATTAAGCGAGTTTTACGGTTTTATGGTGGTTTGGCCGAACGCTGTCAACTTCTGAGAAACCCGGAGTTGGTTGAAGACGAGCCGGTGTCATTAGAGATTGTAAAATGCGAGGACAGACCCGTAACGAGGGCAATAAGTCGCTTTACGACACTAAACTGTGGATATTGGAATTGATTGCGGACATCGGTATAATGTCTATATTTTCGATAATTTACTAATATTACAACCCGTTGGGATGTGAATAAATTAATGATTTCAATTTTACGTTCATCAAAACTGACGAACATATGAGCTGTAATTCGATATGTAGTAATTCTTTCTAAAAACCCTTGATTGAATATCATTTTATTTCCCCCGTTTAATTTAACCTGACATTGTATACCGTGTATGCGAAATTAGAATACACGGTACTACTTGGTTCTTAACACAAAAGGTTTCCTACATCCTATTTCTTTTTTTTATTACTATGGTCGGTGGTATTACGTGAACACCTTAAACCAATTACACAAGTTTGTTGTGCTCTTTTCCAGGAAACTGCCCGGGTTACCACCATTACCTTGTGCCACAAAGCAGCAATATGTGCGTATTAAGTAACCTAACCTAACCATAGGTATATGAAATTAATTTAATTATAATTAAATTAATTTCATATACCTCTGCCCACTTCCCACTGCACCAGACCTGCAGCAGTGCATACGTTGGACACGTATGGATGCGTGATGCAGAAACGGGCAGTTTGATTTCTCCATAATAACTCCCAGGATGCTGTCGGTGCTCCCCGAAACCTTAGTATCAGGGGTGCCGTTCTTTTTCGCAGAATAGCTTGAATGCTGTCCGTTTCCGCTACAGCAAACATACCTGATACACTACAGAATTGTTGAAGACCTAACAGCACCCTAAATGCATTATTATATTGCATCTGCGGCTTTTTTAAATTTGTCCAATGATGCCCATGGCGTAACCATTTACCGTCAAGATAGCTGTAACCTCCTTTATCCCTCTAAGGCTTCGATCAACAATACCAACCAACCAATACCAAGTTGGTATTGTTGATCGAAACTCTCAGGTAAAGCACATGAATAAAGAATTTTACTTGTTGTTAGGGCATCAATTCTACCTAGGTGTGTGTCTGGGTAAATAAATTCTTAAATGTTTCTGTCGCCAAATATGCCTGCACTGCTGGGTTCCGATCGATAAAGTATAGAGATCCAGTGACAGGCTATAATTCATACCATCTTAGACCTCAGGTGTAAAAACACACCTGCAGCCTTCTTTGTTTGAAGTTGACTGCTGGTGTCCATGGAATGCAGTAGTCACTTACCATCAGGTCGACTGTAATTTAGTTTATCACGTACATTTTTGAAGAAAGAATAAACTGAAAGTAGTAGTACTTATTTAAAGTAACTTATATCCGGTATAGTACGCCTTAATATAGTCTGTACTTTCTGCGAAGCTAAATACCATTAGTTCATTTGACCATTTTGCTATAAGTTTTATACAATTTAGGTGACAAACAGAGTCCTTCCGATGGTAAGTGACTTATAAAATTCATGGATAACTGCAACCAGCATCAAACAAAGAAGGTCACAGATGCATGGACAACTCCGAGGATCGAGATGGCAATTAAAAGGGAATTGTCCCTATCTTGACATAAAAAGGAGGCTTACCTCCTATTAGTCATTTAAAGTACTAGCTTGTGCACCCTTGCAAGTAAGCTACCACGGCTAACAACGAAGAAACTTTTAAATACGCCTAAACACATTAAGGCTTCGTGGTGGATTCTTACCTGGTCTAAAATCCTCTCAAAAACGAAAGAAAACCCGTGCCAGTAAGACGTACAAGTCTTACTGACACGGGTGTTACTATTCTTCACTTTTTTAGTTTATTTTATATTTAACTTTGATTAATTTAATAACTATCGTCCTGGTGTTGAACAAAGAAGCAAAATAATGAAATAAATTTATCTCAACGACCATTCAAGTAATGTAGTCTCTCAATGTAAGCAGTATTTTATAGCGTCCATTAGAAATATAAAGCCTACAGATAACTTACACTCAACACATCTTTAGCCTTCGCAATACGAACGCCGTCGGCACGATAAAGAATCCACGGCGCCGATACGATCGCGTTACGGATACGTTGACATGCGTAGGCGCATCATTCTTTATTTGCTTATCAACTTATATTTACATCATATATGCATCTTATCACTTTGTAATAAAACCTAAAGTCAAGTAAAGAAAATGTAATGCAAACTTTGCTTTTATATGAACACAATTCGCTAGGGATTTTAGTTTTAACTCTATGAACTGCTAATTAAGTTTATTTTCGCTTGCGAATTATTAATCTACGGAAATCGAGATGCAGTTTGCGTACTAAGATATCTTCTTCGAATTATGTAAGCTTTAAGAACTCTTAGATAAGGTTTATTTTTGAGTAATATGTTCGTATTTTACACAGATAGTTTCGCTTTCCGCGCACACGTCTCACGTCGCCAGTAGGCTCACATGTGACGAACGTTGCATAAGCCCTCTTTGTTTTGTAAGATATTTGAATTGCGCTTTGTAAATCGTTTCACGCAGGTTACTTTAATATAAAATGGCCGTAATAACCATATAATTGTGGTATGAATTTAAGAATTCACGATTTCTGCGATATTTACCTACCCTTATTATAATTTTTTATGTACATTCTATGGATTTAAGTTGCTCAAAACTTAAATCCATAGAATAAAATTTATTTATAATAAAATAAAAACTTTTCTACAAGTCACTGACATCAAAATGGTAGTTAATTTGTGGTGACATTACGTCGTACGCTATAATATAGCTTTATTATATGAATTATGAACTACCACGACTCACAAAATACAGCGCAAGTTACCTAAACCTAAACTGACTATTCATTTTAATATCAACTAAGTCTTTTTCATAGAATTGATGAAAAGCTAGCACTTTTTTTATGGAAAGTGGATGCTGTGGTCCAAGGACATCTACTTACATCTATCTTCGATTAAGAATCAAAATGCAAAAGCGTTGTCACCTCTGAGGAAATCATCCAAACGAAGCATTCCATCTTAGCAAATGGGATGCTTCGTTTCCAGTAGAAAGAGTGTCTCTAAATGCGACATTTATTTGAAAAAATATCTCTGCGACTACGTAAATATATAATCATAGTCTGCGGTTTTTTTAAATTTAGCAAATTACATATTTGTTTTTTCTTTTTACATAATATCTTTGTGCAAATGTAAAATCAAATTTAAGCTACAAAATTTCGTAGTACAGGCGAAACTACGTGTTAGCGAACGGTGCATAATTAATCCTCTCCTAAACCACCCCGAGTGATATCAGCTCACTGCAGGCGTGCTTTTGACGTCAGGTATCAAACGCGGGACGCCGAAGCGTCACGTCGCCCGCGGCTGCGTCATTGCATATGTTTTGCATACATACATATAACGATATTATAAGGGGATTTTGCACAAGTATGTTTAAAATTTTGAAGCTTATTTTAGTGTACATTTTGTCATCACAACATTCGCGTAAATTTTCTCATGGACAGTTTGCTCGTTTGCTTCTCTTAATCATCATCATCAGCAGCCTGCGGCAGTCCACTGCTGGACGTAGGCCTCTCCCAAAGCGCGCCACTTAGCCCGATCTTCGGCTACACGCATCCAGTTTCTACCAGCCACCTTGCGCAGATCATCGCTCCATCTGGTCAGGGGGCGTCCCACACTACGTTTGCCTAGACGTGGTCTCCACTCTATAACACGTCTACTCTACCGGTTGTCAGTCTGCGACAGACATGACCAGCCCATTGACACTTCAGCTTACAAACTCGGAAGGCTATGTCAGTAACCTTGGTTCCCCGGCTGATTTCTTCACTTCGAATTTTGTCTATCAGAGAAACTCCGAGCATAGCTCTTACCATTGCTCGCTTTCCCTTATTCTCTAAAAATAAATAGTGACCTGTTCCATTCAATTAATATAAAATTGCTGTAAAGTGGCGACGTAATATCAGACAAAGGGAAATGATACAAGTAATGGGCAACATCATCTTCCTGATAGCAAATTAAGAGGATATACTAAGTCAGCTCAAATTCTAATTTCGCCCCCACTTCCCCGCGCGTCGTATGCTATGTACCGACATGTTTGTAATCACCAATACTGTAAGTATAACTCGTACGAATTAACTTGAGACCTGGGCCGATGACGTAATTGTCAATGTACGGTGTGCAAAATAACGCGTCGTAATATTTTTTATTTGAAATTTTTGAGATTTGCATGAGATTATTAATAAAAACAAAATAAAATGTTCTGGCAAGGGGTGAAGTAATAAGTGATATTATACTGTTGCCATTTTTATATATTTTAAATATTTATTTTTTATAATATATATAATATTATTTTTAGTTAACGCGTCAAGGAAGGACAAAGAAATAAACATACACACTTTCTCATTTATAATATTATTAATTTATTTATTATACACTTTATTGCACTATAAAAAGTGTTACAGATTCGTACACAATAAAAATACAAAGCATAACAGACGACCTTATTGCTAAAAAGCAATCTCTCCCAGGCAACCTTAGGCACGCAATTAACAACAAACAGATAAAATAACGTTCAAGTATAACAAAAACAAACAAAAGTCCAAACCAAACAACAAACAATTATCAAAAATATCGAACTAGAGTCGAGACGCGTATCCGTAACAAAAATGCTATCGGTACTGAGCGCGCACGGCCAGCGCGGGACGCGGTGCGGGGAGTCGGGAAGGGGGTTCGATTCCAGCGGAGTCTCAAGTTAATTCGTACGTATTGTAGATAGGTCGTTAAATACTTATTTCATTACGTTTATCATATTTATGCCAACCTAGTCGCTTCTTATTTTTATTATGGTTATTTCCCATTTTAATTTTACGTCGTCCTGTGTTGCGTAATGTGTATTCTGATCGTAAGCGACACAACCTCTCAATTCAAAGGCCGAAGCGAAACTGACCGGGCGGCAGGAATCAAGCTTCAAGAAGCCGATAGTTTAGGTAATTTTTTTTACAGTTAA
Source organism: Parnassius apollo (assembly GCA_907164705.1). Lineage (NCBI taxonomy): Eukaryota > Metazoa > Arthropoda > Insecta > Lepidoptera > Papilionidae > Parnassius > Parnassius apollo. Next base: position 12,922,697 of record CAJQZP010001697.1, read on the forward strand.
AATAACCTTGCTGTTTTAAAAAATGTAAATAACATAAGCACTGCTTTATAGTTAGTTCAGTTAGTATGCAAAGTTTCATGATCTTATTTAAAGTATTTTATGAATAACAGCGGTTTATTGTTTATTTTGGAGGTAACTTTGAATTTTTTTTCTATCGAGAAAATTTTACGGAATCGTGTTTTCGTCTAACATAGTCCTTAACATTAATCCTCAACTTTACCATATATTTATTTCAAAATTAATGCTGCAATATTTTCGGGATAACGGAGGATCTTGCTAAGCCATTTGAGGTTATATTTCCCCTTAATAATAATAAAAAAATGCGGTTGCCAAACGAAATATGAAGCAATTCTTAGAGGAGGCCTATGTTCAGCAGTGGAATTTTATAGGCTGTAATGGATAGGTGAAGGGATGGAATATGCAGGCCAAGGCGATATTCAAGACAGACTAAATCTAAATGGGAAAGCTAGGACGGATAACTACCTATGCTAATAAAAATTCCAAACGTCTTTAAAAAATAAAATAGTCTTGTAACCGACTAAACGCACAACATCAAAGTCATAACTAATTCTTGACAGATGACGGAAGTGTGAAAAATAAAAGGTAACACCGGATATGAACGAGCGGAAATCGAAAGCTGACAGAGTCCATCGATCAAAAATTAAAGCGTCAGTCGTGACTACGTTATCGACATTTTTTATCACTTCATCGCGCTTTACGCCACAGATAAGATAGTTAATCGGTTCGTTTCGTTTAGTCCACAGTAAATAAGAAAACATTCATGGTCTTGCTTAAATACCTGTAGGGTCAAATGTAAGGTATAAGGTGAAGGGTGACAAACGTGCAATCTAACAACCTACATCTATCTTCGATTGAGATTCATAATTCGTATTTGTTGTCACCACTAAGGACAAAAATTAAATGACTTTTTACCATTTAAAATGAATCCGGTTTTTTGCACTCATCATACATAATACAGCAGCGTTAAGTAACTATTTAACGCTAGTATTTTAAGAAACAGGAACAGAAATTTTTTATGCAATATAGATTATAAATAATACTTATTAAAAATACTTTTTTTTAATTTATCACTGATTCGGAAAAACCTCTGTCCTGGGAAGCACCTGTAAAAATCCCAGCGGGAATATTTTTCTTAAATAACAGCTTCCAACCATGTAAGATACAATTACCAACACAAAACAAATTAGAAATAGCTTGGTAGCGATCATCCTTCCCAAGTGTTATTATCATCCATAAATTTCTTAATATTATAATAACCCTTTTTATACCAACTTAGCTAAATAAAGTTTTTGAACTTTGTGCAGGTCAAATTTTGTATATTTTCTGGGATTTTGTTTCAAAAGCGTATACGTCGCCCCAAGAATGAATTGCTGACTCGGTGGAGTCGAGTAACTGATACTACTAGCTTGTGTCTGTTCCTAGTATTTACAAAATGAATATCGCTTATTTTTGTAAAACTAATTTTATTTTTGTGTACGTACCTACATTAAATTTTCATAAATATATCGAGAGGCCAGATTTAATATATTAATTTCCTTAAATTTTTGCCTGAGCGACTCTCTGTAAAACTCTGTAAAACAAATATAATTTCAGTGTCAGTCGCGTGACCCCATTACAAAACACCATTCGACATTATGCTATAGAAATAGCTAAATTGAACTAGTCTAGCTGTTTTAACACAAGAAGGCATGATTTAACCTAGTGACATCTCTACTGTTAAAATATCTCCTTATATACTTTACCAAAATATCAACTAACAGTCTGTTCAACACTACTGTGCGATCACGTAAGTCCACCGCCCAGGGTTAGTATTTTTCTGTTAAATCTACCAGATACTTTAATATCTTTTAAAAATATTAAGCAACTATTGTTCATAGCCACGAAAAGAGTCCACAGCTGAACATAGATCCCCCCCCCCATATATTGCCTCATATGGGAATATATGTCGCTTATACAGGCTTGGCAGGCCGATTGACAACCGCAGCTTTTTATTTTCCAGCTGTTATTACAAAGTAGGAAGACGCTACTTACCATGTTCTGTTTTTTTCCCTGTGTCGTATCTTGAGACACCCATGGGACGATATGGGGGGAGTAAATATTCTTACAGGGCCACTACGCGGTCAACAGATCACGTATGTAACGAGAAAATAATATTTTTTGTTACTTATGAAACACTGTTTAGAATAATTAAACCTTTTATAAGTAGAGCCATTTTACCGCTATATTATGGTTGTAGTACGAATGTATCGGGAAAGATCACGCTCTAAAACAATAACAGAGTAAAATAGCAGCTTAATGCTGCTATGTTTTGTATGAACAGTGTAGGAAAAATGAAATTTCAGTAAAAAGTGTCTCCTTCCGTCATAGTTATTAGGAGTGACAACGCATCTGCATTTTGATTCTTAATCGAGAATAGATGTAGATATCTATGGACCGCAGCATCCAGTTAACATCAGGTGAACCATTTGTTACCTTTTTCATTTGCAGTATGTAACCGTGTACGATGTTTAAATAAATTTTGTTGCAATTTTTAGTAAATTTTTGTGATTTAACTGTGAAATAAACTCAAAGAAGTTTTTGTGATAACTTGAAATTAAATGAAATGAAATGAATGATTTTTATTCAATATAGAATATTGCATAATCCTTATTGAAAGTCATTTTCAGTTCATTTCAAGTCGTTTTCAACTATTCGTTATTATTCATTAAAACCTACAAACAACAGTTGAAAACTGGTGGAAAAGTATGTTAAAGTATAGGATAGGGAATGAGTTATCTACCCACGTTTCCCAATTACTATGATATACAGCTTTAAACAAGTAGCTCTATTGTTGGCTAATTGCACGCAGCGATGCTACCGTCCCAATAAACATTGACTGGTCGCAATAAATCCAGTGCGTAGGCGACATCGCCATATTGCCCCACTGTCTGGTAGCTTGATTGGATCGCCAATTAAATCTGAGAGTACGAAATAATCCAGAACTGTTCATTTTTCATATTATTTCCATTAATTATTATTTAATGTTCTTTCTATTTTGCTTATTTACCGATATGGTCTTTGGTCATGGACATTAATATAATCTTTGCTAAGTGACAAAAGAATACACGTCATACGTGGTACAGCCAGGCTGCAGGTACCATTTATTGCAGCTATATTCGTATGAATGAATGAATATACTTTATTGCACACCACAAACAAATTTACAAAGAACATAACAGAGAGCAGATTACATGTACAATTTGGCGGCCTTATCGCTACATAGCGATCTCTTCCAGGCAACCAAAGGTGTGAAGGAATAAAACAGTGAGTACTAGGTAGGTGGTGCAATATAAATATACCTAATATAATATCAATACATGCAATTAAATAACATATAAGTAAATAACTAATACATTAAAAAAATATGATACACATATACATAGGTATATACATAAACATACACACACACATATATACATATATATATACATACATATACATACATACATATACACACATACACATATATACATACATATATCCTCAAATATATACCACTAACAATAACATAAACAAATAAATACAAAACTACATAATCACATAATTTATCCTAATGATTTTCGAACGATTGAGACAAGTAATGCTCTTTAAGAAGTCGCTTAAAGACTACAATAGTCTGAGCTTCGCGTAAATACAAAGGTAGGGCATTCCAGAGCTTAATAGACTGTACAGTAAAAGATTTATTAAAGAAAGATGTATTGTGAGTTGGTACCCTTAAAATGAGTTTTCTTGAAGAGCGTAAAGGTTCCCCTGGAAGCCCAACAAAACTAAATTTCTCCTTAAGATAAGGAGGAGTAGAAGGGTGAAATAAGACACAGTACAGAATAGAAAGAATATGCATGTTCCGGCGAAATTGGATAGGTAACCACTTGAGACGTGAGCGAAATTGGGAAATGTGGTCAAATTTGCGCAATCCAAATATGAACCGAATACTAGTATTTTGAAGTCTCTCAAGCTTAGTTAGCTGGTCTTTAGTTATGTCTACATAGCTTGCGTCGGCATAGTCGAGAATCGGAAGGAGAAGAGACTGTGCGAGCATAATTTTTGTAGGAATGGGAAGAAATGATCGAAGGCGACGCAGTGAACTAAGAGCGACAAAGGTTTTCTTACTTACCTCATTCAGTTGGCGTTTCCAATTTAAGGAACTATCAAGGTAAACACCAAGATTTTTGACATTGTCAAAGTAAGGGATCACAACCCAATCGAATACAACAGGTGGTATGGAAAACCAGTCAATTCTTGAGATAAAACTCTGACTACCAAGAATGATTTAGGATTGACATTTAGGCCATATGATTGACTCCACTCATGAATCATATTTAAGTTATTGTTTAATGTAGCGATTGCATTTGGCAAATTCTCAAGAGTTGACTGGGTGTAAATCTGGACATCATCCGCATACATGTGGTAGAGAGAAGAAATTTTATGAGTAATTGAATTAATGAAAATGGAAAAGAGTAAAGGTGACAACACGCCACCCTGCGGCACGCCTGCAGTAATATCACACCAAGATGAGTGAGTTTCATCAACATGAATACACTGCCGACGGCCACAGAGGTAACTTTGTAACCAGTCAATTACTGATGGAGATATGTTAAGGGAATACAACTGACTCAACAGTATATCGAAATCAACAGTATTGAACGCATTGCTGAAATCTAGCAAGGTCATGACTGTGAGTTGTTTATTATCCATACCCCACCGTATGTCATCAGTAACTTTAATTAAGGCAGTAGCCGTACTATGACCGGGACGGAATCCGGATTGTAAAGAATTCAACAATTCTTTACAATCCGGTTTCCGTAGTATATATGTAGCACGAATGAGTCGACTTGACCGGGGAAGGACCACGCTCTCACAGAATACCAGCGTAAAATGGCAGCTTAGCTGTGTTTCGTATGGTAGTGTAGAGAACCGGATACCCTTTTTACTGGAAAAGGGGCATTCCATATTAGTCCTCACGGGTGACAACATATCTGCATTTTGATTCGTAATCGAGATAGATGTACGAGTAGATATCTATCGGCCACAGCAAGCACTTACCATCAGGTGGTATGTGCGCGTGTTCCCTCACTATATATATATATATATATATATATATATATATATATATATATATATATATATATATATATATATATATATATATATCGTACACAATTACATCTATCTCTTAATTAAGAACCAATAGATACGAATTAAAGAAGCAGTATGCTGTAAATAATAAGCAACCGTGCTTTTTTTTTAAGTACTATAAAACATTCCCCCACCCTCTTCTGTTAAGAGTGGTTCAACGTCACCAATAGGCTGTCGCTTTTGTTTTCTATGTCCTCTCAGCACTGGACTTATGATGGATGGTCATGATGACGATGAAAGCATTTTGTGTTAATTATTACATTTTGTTTAAAAACTACATCTTTCAATCTTCAATTACCCACTCTCCTGTGACGTAGTATATCCCCACCTCTCATTCCAATCTACAGCTGTTTTCATTTATATATATATATATATATATATATATATATAAATATCTAGACGAACTCGTCATATAATTTATTAAATTTATTAATCGAAAAAGCGGTATTGGCGTCAGTTCAAACGTCCTCGTTCAACCTATAAATTCAATATTATATAACATTTTACAAAAATAATATCTATGTAATTTTCACCATTCTAGACGGTCGATGGACTTGATTTGCAACTCGTATCAAGGACCGTGACAATGCAATAATTATATAACTTTATCCTTGTATCCCGATCGGGATCACCAGGATAAAATAAAATAACAATCAAGATCATCACAACTAATAAGCAAATGTGTGTTGTTTTAGCTTTTTTTTAAACTCTTTTATTATTATTACATCATACCTATACGTTATATTAAAATATGACAAAATACATTTTTCAACCGTTAATTCCGTCACGCGACGTAAAAAAGTTAATCGCCAACAAATGCATTTTATCGCGTTACAAAACAAAAGTGCCAATGCAAAGGATTCAACGATCTATATAACGAACAGAGCGGAACAAGTGAATTGCCTTGATCATCTTAATTAGTCCACCAGCTTAGCCAGATACCGTCGTTAGCACTGTATAATAAATATTTAAGATAAACTAATAAACAAGATTCATTAAAAAAATTAAATAAAGTTAAATAACAGACCATATAGCGGTGTAAAAATATCCACTACCCCATATCGTCCCGTGGATTTCGTAAGTGGCTAAAAAGGGCAACAAACCGGGAAATGGGCAATAGCGTTTCCCTAATAACAACTAAAATTACAAAAGCTACGTTTGCCAACCCGTCTGCCAAGTGTGAGAACTAGACAATACCCCCCCAATGAGGTAATCTTTGGGGATTCCCATTTTCATTAGTGGAAATTTATTAGTTAAAATGATACGTAATATTATAAGACCTTTTGATCTAAATATTTACCACTTGCATCATATATTTATAACAAAGGCATAGTTATTAATTTGGCTATATTAAAACGTGGTAGAGCCACGCTGCAGCTATATTATGGTTGTAGCAGGAATGGGTCGGTTCGATCTAAGAAGGACCACGCTCTCACAAAATACCAGAAAATAGCAGCTTAATACTGCTTTTCATGTGGTGAATGTAGAGATCCGGAGACCCTTTTTTTACTGGAAACGAAGCATTCCATCTTAATCCTCAGGGGTGACAACGCATTTGCGTTTTGATACTTAATCGAGGATAAATGTAGATATCTACGGGCCACAGCATCCACTTTCCATCAGTGGACTGAGTGCTTATTTGTCACCCTTATTCTATAAAAAAGAATCACTACAAAACTTAAATACGAACAAATTTTAATATAACAACATGTGAATACGGAACGAGGGACCAAGTTACGTTGGACATTGTTGCGTAAACTGTTGTATAAGCGCATTTACTACCCGCCGTTTTAAACAGTCTACAAATTGCTTCAAGACATGCAGCAGATAACGGTCCGTGTTCAAATTGCGCAGCGATGTACCCGGTGATTAATGTACTAGTTGTTTATGTTGAATCGGATGATACGTGGTGATGTAACATTGAAATATGTAGAGCCACTTCTGATTGTAATTCAAGTTGTGATAGTATACCACAAACGAATACACGTTCTAGCTAGACGTTTGGGTGATTATTTATCATGATGTCTTAATGATCCGGTTGCTGATGTGCTCTTAAATGCAAATAAATTTAATTGAAATAGATTTGTTTTGCAATATAAAGAATTGTGTGGTAGACATTTTACATTAATAAATGATTACTTCATACAATTTGAATTGTTGCTATATTTAATAGTGTAGATATGTCATGTGCTGATCAAACAAACTAAAAAATGAATGCTTCGTAATGATTTCTTATATTTATGCGAACACTATACATTGATTAAAACTACTTTTACGGATTTTATCGCGTTTATTTTACTATTATTTTTAATTCCCACTTCAGCTTTCCACACCCATGGTCACGGGGGACTGAGATGACTGACGTCCCGATGTCATTGTTAAACCCGGAGTACCTTCAGCTTTTTTAATTATTGTTTATGGTCCGATCTATGCAAAACGACGCTCCATTACGTCCAATAGTGAGTCAGATTGATTCGCCAACTTACAGATTGGTTCAATACTTAGCTAAAATATTATCACCACTCAGAGGACACACAAGAGCACACACTAAGGATTCATACCATTTTGTCAGTGAGATAAAAGACCTACGTCTTACTGACAATGAAACCATGGTCAGTTTTGAATGTTCAGTCTCTATTTACATGCCTACCTGTTGAAGACTGCATCTCAATTATAACTGGGAAACTAGAGGAAAATAATATGCCAGCAGAATACGCAATATTACTCAGACATTGCCTTACATCTGGCTTTCTATTGTGAAAGAAAGAATGTTTTATCAAGCAAGTAGATGGTGTTGCGATGGGCTCACCTGTATATCCCATTGTCGCCGATATATTCATGAAGACTTTGAGGAGAAAGCCCTCCTTACTGCACCTGTTACACCAAGGATCTACAAGCGGTACGTAGACGATACTTTCACAATTTTACCATCAGACAAAGTAACTGCATTTTTAGAACATCTTAATTCCATAAACTCTAAAATTCAATTTACTATGGAGTAAGAGGCAAATAATTCCTTACCTTTCCTAGATGTGTTAGTCATCCGAAATCTTAACAACATCATTGGTCCAATGTGTTATAGGAAAAAACCCATACAAACCGATATTTAAACGGTGAATCTCACCACCATCCTTCACAGTTAGCTACCGTGGGCAAATCTTTGTTACAGAGAGCACGAGGGAGTGACAGCAAACACCTGGCCGCCGAGCTTCAGCACGTCAAGCAAGTTCTGCACGACAACAAGCTTCGGGTCCCGCGCCTACGTCACAGTGACCGAGTGAAGCCGGCCACAGTCGAGCGTGTGCCTGCTGCACTACTATATGTTAGAGGTGTCACAGACAAGATTGGTTACATCTTGAAGCGAGCTTCTATTAGAACATTCTACAAACCGCCGAAGAAGATTAGTCAGTTACTACCATCAGTCAAGTGTCATATTCCTCTACAAGATGCAGGAGCGCACAAGCTTGATTGTGAATGTGGTCTCTCTTATATAGGACAAACAAAAAGATCAATTAGAACCCGCGTAAAAGAACATATAGCTGATGTGAAGCATCAACGTTCCGGGAAGTCTGCAATTTGCGATCATATCCTAGACGGCCCCAACCATTACATCAGATTTAATAGACCACAAATCCTCCCGAAAGAACACCGATTCCTACCAAGGATGATACGTGAGGCTCTTGAAATTAAAAAACATCCTAATTTCAATAGAGAAGGAGGCTGGGTACTACCACCTGCTTGGGATCCTATAATCAATAAAATTAAAACTAAACCCAAGCATACCACTGCAAGACCTCAAGGACATATCAGTTCATTTTGCGTAGATCGGACTATAAACAATAATTAAAAAAGCTGAAGGTACTCCGGGTTTAACAATGACATCGGGACGTCAATCACCTCAGTCCCCCGTGACCATGGGTGCTGGAAAGCGCCCGAAACGTCGGGAATTAAAAATAATAGTAAAATAAACGCGATAAAATCCGTAAAAGTAGTTTTAATCAAAATGAATGCTTCATTTGTAAAAAAAAATAAATGCTAACATATGTGTGTTGCTTCATATGTGAAAAAAATACATACTAGCTTAGTAAACACACATAGGTACTTACCTACACTAGCACTCGCTCTAGAACGCTTTTCTAATTAGATGTTAACAGTAGAAGAACTGCTTGGCGGCATGTTCCATTGGCTCTAACGTATTATAACAGCTATCGAGAATTTATTAATTCTCATATGCGCTCGTGATAGATAGTCCAGAGCTACCAGAGTAACTTATAGGCTAACTACTAGCAATAAATTTTACGGAACGTGAGCAACCTAGATTCAAACCCCTTTTGACACCAATGAAATTCCTAGTTGCAATTTTAAGTGTTGATTTGCCACGTGATCAGCGATGAATGAAATTATCGCGAGGAAATCTGCATGCCTGAGGAATAAATTACTTCGGGGACATACGAAGTTTGCCAATACTCATTGGAGCAGTCGTTTCCGTTACAGTTACAGCGTGTTATGGTCCACTGCTGTACATAGTCCTCCCCCATTGACTGCATCATAGGGGGCTAATTGACCAGAATGAAATATATAGTTAAGCATACGAAAATTGTAACTTTTTACTTCTCCGCAGATACGTTCTCATATGAATCCTTTTATTAAACTCTACGGGAAGAAAGACGTTATGAACTGTTTAACATCACCCAATTTACGTCAAAGATCCTCTCAAGCTCCTTATCCCATAAACGGCGATGACGAACAATATTTCAAACTGCGGGAAGAGATAAAAAACCCGGAAAAAAGGCGCTCCTCTTGAGATATCAATTTGGAGGAAATTACGCGCTAATCTGTCACATCTAGATACGCCCGGGGCATAATCCTGTCTCCCCTATTTTTATGTTTCCCGAGAAAAAAATCCCGGGAATTATTTCAATTGCTTGTTTAGGGGGACAGGCGGGCAGGATCTTGTTAATTTATCAATTGTTTGGTTAAGTGGATATCAAAGCGATAAAAAGAACAGTTAAGGGGAAAATCATGTTTCTTTTTCCTATAAATCTTTAATGTGACTCAAACGTTGTTTTTTAAGATGTGTAGCGAAAATGAAGCGTATTGTGCTTTTTAGCCTATTTCAAACACCTATTGAAAAATGCAGACGGTATATATGTATATATATCCTGTTAGGTCGTGTCAATTTCGTAGGACACGAACAACCCGATGTCAATTTAGTTGCAGTCGCACTGCTCACTAGACTAAATCTGGTTCCGCGACTGAATCGACGTCCTACAAAAACGCCGAATGACATTTTGTACCAAAAATGGTCCGCCGGTGATCGTGTTGCTCTATATTACACTGTTATGTCAGTTTCTAGTAGCAGTAATACAACACTGATAAAGTCGTGCGTATTGCCAGTGACAACTTACGAATCTGAGACATAGTTCTTCACTGCTGATGACAGTTGATGATGGCCGTATAGTCTATGCTTTGGGTTTCTCTGCGTGATAAACTTAGAAATGATATATCGGCAGTAGAACCTGAGTGAACGACATATCCCAACGGATTGGTAAACTATAGTGGCAATGGGCCGTAATAAATATAACTCGAAGAATCGACAACTGATAAGGAAAAAAGGGTCTCGAGTAGCCTCGTACCACTAGGCAAAGTGTAGAGCGATCCCCACTAGATGGAGTGACGACCTGGTAAGACATGCAGGAAGTCGATGGATGCAGGTGGCTCAGGAACGTGCTTTGTGGCATACCTTGAGGGAGGCCTATGTTCAGCAGTGGACTTGAGAAGGGCTGTAACGATGATGATGATATATGATAGCATTTAAAAGCCCAATTGCCTGCAAGCTGAATGAAATAGAAATAAACTATCAATCATACTGAACAATCTGAGTTTAATAGATTCAAGATATTTAAGTGGATAGTCATTTTATTCTCTCCAAATCTAGAGTCCACACCAAATTCAATGTTTGTATTTGGAGCAGTGACTGGTTATCATAAAAATAAAATAATAACACACACATTAAATATATTTTAGAACAAAAAATGCATGTTTTGACATTCGCTTAACATAGTTGTTTTCAAATTATATTTGTAATGGTTAAGTTCAATGAATTACAATACATACAAGTAAAAAATAAGAATAAAATTTTATGTTTCTATATGATTTGGTTTTATTTTATATTTAGTACCGATAGGAAGACCTATGTTCAGCCATGGACTTGTGGAGTACTGTAATGGAAAAAAGAATGAATTGCTTAAAGTTTTCACGAGACATTCACCATAGGAAAAAATTACGAGTAAATTTAGGAGCACGTAAGTAAATAGTAAGTAGATGTTATAGTGGTAGAATACGCTGCAGCTATATTTAATTTATAGCAAGAATGGGTCGGCTCAACCGAGGTAGGACCACGCTCTCCCAAAATACAAGCGTGAAATACCAGCTTAATGCTGCTGTCTTTCGTATGGTGAGTGTAGAGAAACGGAGACCCTCTTTACTGAAAACGAGGCATTTCATCTTAGTCCTCAGGAGTGACAACGCATCTTAATCGAGGACAAATGTAGATGTCTATAAGCCACAGTAACCTTTTACCTTCAGGTAGACTGTGTGCTCGTTTGTCACCTTTATTCTATATAAAAGAAATCAACTATTATAAGTAATAGCACCTTGATGCACACAGTTTCTACACAGGCATTATTACAAAATGCGGTTTATAGATATTCTCGGGTTTAAACTATGGTTTACGAAAAGTACTTCTCACGAAAGAAGTCCTTAGCCGACACGTCAGTCTTCGCGAAATTGACATTTGCTGTCAAATTAACAACAAATACTTTTTATTTTAGTTCGCATATTTTGCACGGGATGTCTTTATTAAATCAGACTAGTTTAAACCTAAGAATAACTGTACCTAAGTACAGTTTACAATATAGTTTTCAGTTTACATTTGATTTTAATCCCTATCAGAATCCCTAATTTGTCATATTGCTTGATAGCGTTTAAATTGATGCGTTAGATTAATTTATAATTAAATTTAGTTTTATGTGGATCTACACCAATTTTTAATAACCGTATTTTTTTCTTCTTAATAATCCTTTTGAGATAAATCAACGAGAATTTATCTCTCGAAAATTTTGGGAAAAAGCATGTAGAATTATTTTTTTAATTTTCCTTCGATCTACATAATTACCATAAATTCGATAAGACGGTGGGTGGACTTAGAAGCTACACAAAATAATAGAACTTTTAACCTCATTTTTGTATTTAGCTTAGTTAATGAAAACATCAAGATCACGTACCTCATTAGTAAGTTTTTGTCTTACTGTTTTTGATAAATTTTATCTGTTCTGTCCATCACTGTCTTTAAAAAAATTCTGAAAAGAGTCTGGTATATGGTTGATAAAAAAATTAATAACTTCTAGTAATGAGGTCACTGGTCAAATATATCTAATGTCATATTTATTTATAATTGTATATATTGCCTGTATTCTAAACCGTTTCTTTGAAAATAGTCACGCTCGGGGTACATGTTAATTTCTTTTAGAACAAAGGTTTTCTAAACCAATACAAATTACTTCAAATAAGTACCTAATATTTATAATCTATATGCATATAGCTTGTAAACCTATATGTTGAAAATAAAAAATCTTTTTTTATTAAAATCCCTACACGTATAAAGCGTTAAAGAAAAATCAACGACACGATCGTTCATCGTCGTGGAAAAAGTGTTTCGAAGAATAAAAAGTATCACCCGTAATACCCACTCCCCTCGCCAAAATCTTTTAACATCGGCTCCCGGGGGAGATTGCGCATTTTTATTTCCCTTCCCCTCATTCCCGGGTTCACTACAGTACTAAAGAACACTAATTGCTTCTTTGTTTTACTTAAACAACCGATTGGCTTTTCCCTCGCCTCTTTATTCAGGCGTCTACTTCTTTGTTCGCTCTTTTCTATTTGACTCTTGACTTTTATAAAATGTGATTCAAACCTATATAATCGGAATTAAACCTACATATATGCTTGCTATAAATGAACTTCATGTTTGACTAAATTTTATAATTAAAACGCACGTAGGGCGGGGACTACAAAGAATTGATATTAGAAAGAATTCCATTAGGCTACAGTCATAACCATCTTAAAATAAGACGGAAATATAGTGATCATATTAAGAGTAAAAACCCTAATAAAATTGCCCTGAAGTTCCTGCAAAAGAGAACCTTATTATAACTATAATTTTAACTATCATGGCTGTTGTAAAAGCAACATGGCAAAATTCCCGCAGTTACTAATAAAATCATTATTTATTTGGATGTCACTGAAACATTTGAAAAAATGTAAATACACAACCGGAATAATGTCTTTATAATAATAATTCAATAACAAATGGAATTAAATAATGAAGTAATTTAATAAATTACCCCATATGGCTAAAAGGCTATTTTTTTAAATTAATTTATATTCTTATAATTTTAATAATCGATAGTGCTGCTGACACTTTTCTCTTGCTACCCGTATTTTTGAAAAAAATATGCTTTAAATCAAAAGAAGAGTAGCTATTTAAATAACGTTACTTTTGAAATTACGTTAAATAATTATAAAACTCCACTGTATTAATAATACGTTTGCTTATTACGTTGATATCAAATAAATCTTGATAAAGATAAATCGCCTCCATCAAAATAACAATTATAGCCCAAGGCTTACAGCGGAAAAATAAAAATACTGGTCGATTAGCACCGGTCCTTAAAGAACTTAAAAATCTTATCAGAACTTAAACAGTCAAATTAATTCAAATGTACAAAAGAAATAATTCTGTAGAAATGCGATTTTATGCGTGGTAGCGCCAGGCAGCTATATTATGATTGTAGCACGAATGGGTTGGCTCGACCGGGGAAGCACCGCGCTCTCACAGAATACCAACATGAAATAGTAGCTTAATACTGCTATGTTTCGTATGTTGAGTGTAGAGAACCAGAGACCCTTTTCTATTGGAAACGAGGCATTCCATCTTAGTCCTCAGGAGTGACATCGTATCTGCGTTTTGATTCTTAATCGAGGATAGGTTAAGATGTCTATGGATCAAAACATCCACTTACCATCAGATGGACTGTGTGCTTGTTTGTCACTCGTTATAAAAAAAAACGCGACCATTTACGTATGTAAGCGGTGACTACTTATGAATGACAGGGTGTGAAATTGTTTGATCAAAGAAAAGTGTGTTTTACAAGAAGATGTTGTGACCAGGTCTAAGATAAGAATGCTTTGGTGATTTGGCCACATTCCTCCAACACCTTAGTCCTCAGGAGTGACAAAGCATTTGCATTGTGATTCTTAATCGATGATAAATGTAGATATCAGGTAGACCTGTCTGTTCCTCCTTTCACCCTTATCATTTACTCTGTGCCCTTATTCTACAAAAATATGTCAATAATACCAAGAAAACATAAACCAGAAGAAGCCTCATAATTAATAATTTAATGTATGGTTCGCGATTTAAATGTCGTAGGTTAAAATCCGTCGCTCGAGCACAAGAATTATTATTTATTTTATCGGGATAAGCATATAGAATTACTAATTTTCTTTCCATAAAATATTGGGCTTCTTCTCTATAATATACCTAATTGTAACGTAATAATGTAAACCAATCTAACAAGAGGACTATGAATACTTATTATTCTTCAGTATAATATATTATTACATTTGATTTTGTCATTTGTAGCCCACATTACTCAGGCTCTGTGACCGTAGGCAAAAAAGACGCGATGGTATAACCAAACAGATTAAATCTCATCATTATTGTCTTTACATCCTTCCACAAATCTTCTGCCGAACATAAGCTTCCCCATAGCATAGCCACATAACAAGGTTCTTAGTCACCGATATTCATTGACTTCCTGTACGTTCAGTCTTTAACATCAAGTGGGCCTAGCTCACATTAATCGCGCAATACCAACCTTACGCCCGCCAATTAGTGGTCGAATTATCGAATTATTTCAACTACCTAGACAACAACTACATTTGGGATTTCGTTGGGTTAAACAACACCAAAACACTATGTTAATTATTAATCAAAGATCAAAGATATGCTCTTTTATTGTACAACCATAACCTGGCAATGTTACTAAGAATAAAAAAAAAAAAAAGGTAGAATTACTCTGAACTTCGGCATTCCACGTGCCGTTTTATAAACATGCTCCATCATCTGGTTATAGAATTGGCAATTATAATTGTGATGTTCGAAATTTAAAAAA
The DNA here is from genome assembly GCA_907164705.1 of Parnassius apollo. Lineage (NCBI taxonomy): Eukaryota > Metazoa > Arthropoda > Insecta > Lepidoptera > Papilionidae > Parnassius > Parnassius apollo. The sequence continues at coordinate 12,938,131 of CAJQZP010001697.1, forward strand.
AAAACATCTTAAAAACCTAAGCAGGATTTTGTTTATTCAAAACTTTTTATTTTCATCGTCTTTTTCGTCACAGCCAGCATTATCAATACACCTCTGCAGTAAAATCCATCCTAAATTACCAATCCTAATATTTTTATTCGTTATATGTAATTTGCGATTCCAGTAGCAAAATATATATATATATATATATATATATATATATATATATATATATATATATATATATATAAAAAAAAACCTTTCGTATGGTACTTCTTCGTAACTCTGTCTTCTATACATGTTTCTAAACTTAAATCTTATAAACTCAAATTATTTGATTTAGTATTTTATTAACAAAAACGTATCCGCCTAACGAAGGACAAAATAATTTTTGACAATTTTTTTTACAGGGCACCTAGTGGATCGGCGACGAGACAGAATACAAAGGCCCTTAGGTTTGAGACACAACCGTTATCACATTTAAACAATAACTAACTCAGTAACAATTCTTAACATTTAGGATAAACTTTTTAATAAATGTCAACACACAAAATAATAATATGCTGAAATCAATTTTAGCAGGCGACGTTAATCACGAGAGGAGCGTTTTAGGGAGCGGAGTAGGTACACAATGTATCTGATAGCAAATGATTTTTGTAGCCATAAAGACCTTCGTCTATCCTTAGTTGTTACCCTTGAAAAATAAGATGGAATGCCTCCCCGTCATTAAAATTATTTCCGGTCCGTGTTATCCACCATATAAAACATATTGCATTAAGCTGTAATGTTTATTTTTACTTTGATTTAATTTTTTATAAACATTGCATTTCGTTATGACGCGTAATTATTTGAATAAAAATAATTATTTTTATTCAAGTAAAGTTTTACTGGACTGGCACAGGCCTCCTCTCATTTCTGAAAGCTGAGCACCCTTTAATAAAAAAAAACTATTAAATATTACATACAGTACTATTTAATACTTTTTTAGTTAGTACATACTAATTGCAAGTCATTATTTTATGTATCTCTCTATTCATCCCTGATAGTAAAATATTATAATTTCATGTAATAAAAATAATAACAGTGAAAAAACAATATAAAAAACATGTTTTCTATTTTTACAACCACCACACAGATAAAATGACGTTATACTGATATATACAGATATTTCAGTTCAATTTACCAAAGTATATAAGTAATAAACTCTCCCGCTCCGCTCATGGTCTTGGCGCAGACTTAGATCCCCGGTAAAGCAGCCCTATGATCGCTCACGCGTGTGATCCGCTCAACTAATATTATTCAGATCGGAGCTCGCAATTGTTTCCGTGCGGTGGCTCGAGGCACGACAGCTTTGACTTTTAATCAGTTAGCAAATATTTGCCCTGGCGCTGCATATTGAGGAGGATTGTGCAATTGCATTAGAGGGTTACCGCTCGCCTCACTGACTCTGCGATTGCCAACGGATGGCTGATCACGGAATGTCACATGCCGGGTCACCCATTCGAATCTAACGTGCAAATTCCATTACAATGAAATCGCTTGCACGTTTAAACGAGTATTCAAATTAATTGTTTCACTGAGTTTTTTCACTTAAGTTGACATCTTTGTTGTTTTAAAAGATGTTTTTAATAAAAATATTTTTTTTAAATTATTATATGCACCTCTGTCGTGAAAATTTTAAAAACATGAAATACTTTTATATTTAACTGCACTAGTGTACCAAGTTAGACCTAGAGTTAATTGATGAAATACCCAGTTGTAATTTTAAATGCCGATTTATCATCTATTCAGTAGCGTAAGACGTGTCATGGCGGACAAATAAGAAAAAATATTTCAAAAATTTGTAAAGTCCCACAACACGCATTGGGGTTAGGATCGAACCCGTTGAGTGGCCAATAGCAAAACGAATATAGGCTCTTACTCTTAATTTTTTATTCATCTACATCATCACCTGAACAAAAATCTCTACCAAGGAATGCCACAAAGCATGGTCCTGAGCTACCTGCACACATTGACATTCTGCATCTTCTACCACGTCATCCCTTTGCACAAGTAGGTAAGTCATTTGTCGATTTTTCAAATTATATGATCGGCTCATTGCCACTCTAGCTTCCTGATCCGCTGATCTACCGATTACTCTGGTTCTACTGAGGATATACTAATTTATTCTTAAAAAAATACAATATATATAATATATATATATATATATATATATATATATATATACTGTATTTTTTTAAGAATAAAGGACAAATGTGACACTAGGTGAATGGCAGGTGCGTATGTATTTTTCACCAAAAGTAGGTACCTACTCCTATATCTATTTCCCTTTTAAATTACAAAAACATTATTCAGTTAAATCTTACGCCATATTGACGAAGTGATATTTGCAATATTATAAATACATGGAGGTCGAGTCAGACCAGGCAAGGAACATTACTGTAACGTGTATTTGTCGACGTCGCAGCAGATTGACGCACGTAGCGCAGTAATTTGTCATTACTCTGCAAATGGAAGGCACGGATTAGAAGTCGCGGTATACGTAATTTTAATTCCTATTTGTGAGCAGAAAAGTGATCTAATGTTTCAGGATCAACTAAATCCGTAAATTTAGATATTCTTTTAATATTTAGAAAAGAAATTTGATTAGGTTTTTTCTTATCTAATGTTATTTCCCACAAGGCCCAAAGGACATAATCCAAAGGCCCAAAAGACATAATATATCAAACGTCAAATTATTGGTTATTAAAAATATTATAAAACTAAATGAGAGAAAAAAAACTAAAGTTCATAGAATATTTCAGTCCGCTATTACCTACTTTAGATAAATATAATATGCCTAGATGAAAAAACATCATCTGTTTCTGAAAACATTCGTTTCATTTTCATTTATTTTCTATAAAACTATCGCCCATATTATATTTCAACGAAGAGCAGCTTTTTCCCAAGTTCAAAAAAACGAGATTCATTAAACTTGCCTACGTACATTATAAGTAAAAATATTCACGTCGAATATATAAAAGTTCATCGATTTCTCGAAAGCAGCGTAACTGGTTAAAATGATTATTACATGTTAAATAGGGTTTAATTCAAGGGTGATCCCTTAAAATATATATTTTAAGAAAAAAATCACCTCTATAAGCGGAAATGTAAGGAATTAAGAATTTAATTTAAATACTTAAACGACATGCTAGTTATTACTTCGAACTAGTGATATCACTTAGATCATTCGAAAGGATACATTAAAAAAAATCCATTAGCTTCTGTATTCGCGGCCTTAATTATTCGATACATTTTGTCTTAGCGCCCACTTTATAAATTATATGGAAATTGTTTTTAGTGCATGAAGTTGGTTTTAATTATTGTTAAAAGAATATATATTTAATTCTGATTCCACTCTCAAGTCCATATTTCGTTGCGCATGTACACGTATGCAATTAGTAATAATCATAAAGCAAAGTACAGTCGCGTACAACGGTCACAGTGGCGCGCAGTGAGCTCGTGTTTGTGCACGTCCGTCCCGTGCGTTACGTCTCCGCATTGATTGGCACACGTACCGTGTCATTACATTGGATTTATACGCTTGCGGAAAGTACTGTTGAACACACAAGTTTTATAATAAGAAAATATAAATATAAAATTGAATAACAACTAGAATACTTCTAATATCTAATTAGAATCTACGTTTAAGAGAGATTACAAGATGTTATAAAACAAAGTTGACAAACGAAATAAAATCCACCTGATGGTAAGTGGATACTGAGGTTAATATATATCAAATGCGTTGTCATCTCCGGGGACAAGGATGAAATGCCTAGCCACCGACAAAACTAATCACCACTCATTATAGTTACCTACCATGGAAAATTCTTTGTTTCAGAGAGCACAAGAGATCTGTGAGAGTGAATACTTGGCCGCCGATCTCCAGTATGTCAAGCAAGTATTGCACAAGCTTCGGGTCCAGCAGCAGTTGAGCGTGTGCTAGTTATTTTACTATAGAAGCCACGGACAAGGACAAGATTGTCTACATCTTTAAGCGGGCACCCATAAAAACATACTACGAGCTGCCACAAGTAAAAACTTACTACAAGATTAGTGAGTTGTCACCATTCTTCTAGTGTAATAACGATCCACATAATGCAGGAGTTGTTGAGAGAGGAGCATACGCTTGATCGTAAATTATTTCGGGAAGTCTGCGCTCTGTAAACCTTTTCAGGATCATACCCATTAAATCAGAGCTATCTAATCATAAAGAACGAAAAAAAAAACACCTAAATTAAATAATATTGATGTAATATCTATATTGTTATATATATATATATATAAAAAAAAAAAAAAAAAATATATAATATAAATACATATTGTATATTGATATAATACCAATATAGATGATGGCGGGAGAAAACGGAATTACTTAAAATTCCATATTCAAATTAAAAAAATAATTATGTATTTGTTAGATAAGTACACATATTTGACAGATATTTATGCTATTTTCTGTAGAGACTCTCGGTCCGTGAGGTTCACGTGCGTTTAATTTTAGCTTTTTTAATTCCCAAACTTTCGGAACCCTGCAGTCTATGAACATGTTCAAGATCGTCCCTGCCATTATATCAGATTGATAAACCACAAATCCTCGCAACAGAACACCGTTTCTTATCAAGGATTATACGCGAGGCGTTTGAAATAATTAAAAATCAACCTAATTACAATATAAAAGATAGGTAGGTGCTTGCATCTGTTTGGGATTTTATAATTAATAAAATTCAATCCAAACATAAGCATATCACTTCAATATACTTCAATATACTGTAAGCTCGTTCTGCGTACATCTGACAAAAAATTAATATTTAACAACTGAAGGTAGCTGGGCTAACTATGACATCGGGACGACAAACACCTCAGTCTACCCCGTGAGCATGGTTAATGCAAAGCACCCGAAACGCCGGGAATAATAAAAGTCTAAATTAACGCGATGAATTTAGTAAAATTTTATTTAATGTGAAAGTAATAGCATAAAAATAAAAAATCTGCTATATTTTTGAAAATAACATTTATTGTATAAAAAGGAACTGGAAACAGTTATATGTAATTTATACATAGAAAAAAAATGCTTTGCATTCCCACCTATCCCCAACGTACACACGTTTATCAGATACAAAATGCTAAAAGTACCGCATAAATAATCTATCAAGTATCGATTTGCGGGTGAACCCTATAAAAAATTATTACACATTAAATAATACTTGAAACCACTAATGAAGTGACTGCAGTTAATAGTTATGTCGTAAAGTAAGCAATGAAGTTGTTGACATGATGTGTTATTACTTCTTATTTGAGTTTGTTTTGAATCATGGCGAAACTATGAACAAGGATATATTTAACGGCCGTTTTATTGTCAGTACGTTGCCACACTCTAGCATAAATACAACTTGTCATTTAACGTCTAATAAGGAAACGGGGCAAAATCTTCTTTTATAAAATAGAAGAGACACAGCCCAGCTGATGCTGAGTGGTTGCTGCAGTCCATGGATATCTGCAACCTATCAGCCTGTAATTATACTCGTTGTCTATGCTATATAGATAGAAACAACGGCTGCTTCGTTTTTTTATCTCATTTACTCATCACACGAATCCTAGCAACATTTTGATTTTTATTGACAATATTTTGATGCACACAAAACTGATCTTTATTCAAAAAATAAGGAATAATATTAAATAGCTCAGTAGGTACCTACCTTTTTGTGAATTCCATGGGCAAAAACCACCTGATGGTATTTGACTATTGCGGCTGATGTACCAACATCTGCAGCCAACTTCCAACAAAGAGAATATAAATGCATTGTTTTTTTTACAGAATAAGGATGAAAAACGAGCACACAGTCCACCTGATGGTACATATTTGACTATTGCAGCCAATGTACCAACATCTGCAGCCAACTTCCAACGAAGAGAATATAAATGCATTGGTTTTTTTACAGAATAAGAGTGATAAACGAGCACACAATCCACCTGATGATACATATTTGACTATTGCAGCCAATGTACCAACATCTGCAGCCAACTTCCAACAAAGAGAATATAAATGCATTGGTTTTTTTTACAGAATAAGAGTGATAAACGAGCACACAGTCCACCTGATGATACATATTTGACTATTGCAGCCAATGTACCAACATCTGCAGCCAACTTCCAACAAAGAGAATATAAATACATTGTTTTTTTTACAGAATAAGAGTGATAAACGAGCACAAAGTCCACCTGATGGTACATATTTGACTATTGCAGCCAATGTACCAACATCTGCAGCCAACTTCCAACAAAGAGAATATAAATGCATTGTTTTTTTTACAGAATAAGGGTGACAAACGAGCACAAAGTCCACCTGATGGTACATATTTGACTATTGCAGCCAATGTACCAACATCTGCAGCCAACTTCCAACAAAGAGAATATAAATGCATTGTTTTTTTTACAGAATAAGGGTGACAAACGAGCACACAGTCCACCTGATGGTACATATTTGACTATTGCAGCCAATGTACCAACATCTGCAACCAACTTCCAACAAAGAGAATATAAATGCTTTGGTTTTTTACAGAATAAGAGTGATAAACCAGCTCACAGTCCATCTGATGGTACATATTTGACTATTGCAGCCAATGTACCAACATCTGCAGCCAACTTCCAACAAAGAGAATATAAATGCATTGGTTTTTTACAGAATAAGAGTGATAAACGAGCACACAGTCCACCTGATGGTACATATTTGACTATTGCAGCCAATGTACCAACATCTGCAGCCAACTTCCAACAAAGAGAATATAAATGCATTGTTTTTTTTTACAGAATAAGGGTGACAAACGAGCACACAGTCCACCTGATGGTACATATTTGACTATTGCAGCCAATGTACCAACATCTGCAGCCAACTTCCAACAAAGAGAATATAAATGCATTGCTTTTTTACAAAATAAGAGTGATAAACAAGCACACAGTCCACCTGATGGTAACTGGATGCTGTGGCCCATAGACAGCTACATTTATCATCGATTAAGTATCAAAACGCAGATGCGTTGCCTCCCTGAGGGCTAAGATGGAATGCCTCGTTTCCAGTAAAAAGGGTCTCCGGGTCTCTACACTCACCATACGAAACACAGCGGTATTAAGCTGCTATTTTACGCTGGTATTCTGTGAGAGCGTTATCCTTCCCCGATCGAGCCGACTCATTCGTGCTATAATCATAATATAGCTGCAGCGTGGCTCTACCACGTATAAAAGTATGGTGGCAGGTAATAGGTGAAAAGGGCTGGAACCTACCCAAAGTAGCAAAGAAGTTCTACCACCTAGTGAAACATACATCGAAGTAGTTGACATGCTGGGTGTCAATAGGTGCTGGTGGTTCAGTACCATGATTTATGGCAATCTCGAAGAGAGACATAAACTTGTAGATGGGATGTACCCAATATGAATGACGATATTGAATAAAATAACCAGTATGCATAATTAGAAATTGATCAAATGAATATGTTGTATCCAAAATTAAAACAGTAAAATATTTTATTGCTGGCCGTAAATCATTTTTATTTATTTATTTTTCGAACGAGGTATAACATGTAAATATAAATAAGGACAAAATTTTTAAAACTTGTCTGTGTGACAGTACTCACGTCTTCCATTGAATCTTCTACAGTACCTGTATTTTATACGAGATGGGTGATTTGCGATGATCACTGTTTGTCATTGTGTTCCAGCATTTATTGGGTAAGCTTGTAGAAAAACATTTCTAGCACCGTACACATGCAGCAGAAGACTAGTACTTGGATAAGTACTTGCGACAATTGTTTTATTAAATATCTTACCACGAATAACTAAAACATATATAATTTGCCGTAAGATTTCGGCACAAAAGAATACCAACATGAGCTCATTTCGTCCCGTGTGGATATCATAAGAAGCTACTATGAGAAATGTCAGAAGAATTTTGTTGCTGTCGATAAGTAGCGGTACCATCTTGCTTACGTACTTTCAGACTTAATTTGTATTGTATGTTTACCGGAGTATATGAGTGGGAATAAAATACCCAGACCTTGGACGGGCAAGAGCATCAAAGGTGCAAGACATCTGATACCTACCACAATCATCAGAACAGAAGACATAGAACAATAGAAAAAGTTATGTACTAAAAGGAAAGAAAAGTGAGTATAAGAAGGAATAAGCCAACTTTTGCTAACCTCACCTGCTCGTTGTGCCCTATCGCAGATTAACTTACGAAGTTCTGGGTATGGCGTAAAATCCACTGACAAAAACGCTAAATCTCAATTTCACATACTTGTGACGGGTAGCAGCATGTATACGCGAGGTTATTAAGGGAAATACATTGAGTTATAATGTACTACGTACTAGAGAAGCTATTCCAAACAAAAATTGTGCGCTACTTCTATGTCTTCGCGCATGCGCGGTAATAGTAGAGTCGCGCATGCGCAGTTGGTATAAACGCGCTTTGCGCTTGCGCGGTCAGTTTTTGTTATTATAGATTATACGTAAGTAGAATGGTCAGTATGTAATAATTGTTTATTTATATTGTATTGTTAATTATATCGAGTACTTACAATTTTTTTAAATTGTTTTTTATTTTGTATATGTGCTAATTTAATATAATATTACATAATATTATGTCAGAATTACATTTTGATGATATTGTTATCTGAATATTTTAAAAGGTATCTATGTCAAATATAAAAAAACGTACTAAATGTATGTTTAACAAAACTTATTAACATAAAATTTAAATTACAAATATATTTATTTAAATTAGAATCATAAATGTTGTAAATAATCGTTCATAAATGCTGGGCACGCGAGAGTTAAAAATGGACGAATTTATTCCACTTTGACTTTGAAGTGGAAACCTAAAAATAAAATAAAAGAATAATAAGCAGATTTAAACATGAAAAATTTAGCTTAATTATAATAACTTATATGTTTCTACAAAAAAAAATGTGTAGTATAATAATATATTCGTCCTAAACTTAAGTACCCACAGAAATGTCGCATCTGAACATATTAATTTCATAATCTATATTCAATGATACGAGATGGCGTCTTAGGAATAATTTGCTTTATTATTAATTTATAATACTTTTTTATTGAATAAGTATCTTATTAACCGATGAAAAGTAATTCCTTGGTTTTTACTGACATTTCTTGAATTATTTGTGCAATATCTAAGTACACAAGACGGCATATTTTTATCAAGAGATTTTTTTTTAAATCAACACAACACGTGACAACTTTACAAGCGCCTAGCGAGTGACTGATTAAAGTGCAGTGCATGCACCGCAGTTGAGTGGAACAGAGTAGCTGAATGCAGTGTCTCCTCTAGTACGTAGTACATAATAGCTCAATGAGGAAATATAATCTCAAATGGCTTAGCAAGATTATGTCGAAAATATTGCAGCATTAATTTTGAAATAAATATATGGTAAAGTTGAGGATTAATGTTAAGGATTATGTTAGACGAAAACATTTTCGATTACACACACGACACACGATTTCGTAGTTTTCTCGATAGAAAAAAATCCAAAGTTACCTCCAAAATAAACAATAAACCGCTGTTATTCATGAAATACTTTAAATAAAATCATGAAACTTTGCATACTAACTGAACTAACTATAAAGCAGTGCTTATGTTATTTACTTTTTTTAAAATACCATTATTTTCACTGTAAAAAGAAATTACCTAAACTATCGGCCTTTTGAAGCGTGATTTCTGCCGCACGGTAACTTCGCTTCGGCCTTTGAATGGGGAGGTTGTGTCGCTTACGATCAGAATATACATTACGCAACAGGACGACGTAAAATTAAAATGGGAAATAACCGTAATAAAAATAAGAAGCGACTGGCTTGGCGTTAAGAAACAGGCATAAATATGATAAACCTAATGAAATAAGCGTCTAACGACCTATCTACTTACAGTATTAGTGATTATAAACATGTCGGTACATAGCATACGACGCGCGGGCAAGTGGGGACGAAATTAGAATTTGAGCTGACTTACTCTATCCCCTTAAGGCTTTGCATTAACGAAACTGCCCGCTCACCGTTGTGAGTTAATATTTCAACTAATGATGGTCAGCAGACGCATTCCTAGAAAGGCCTATGCCCAGGAGAGGATTTAAAAAGGTTATCTTAATCAATTGAAGAAAAAGAAATAGTTTTTCATTTCACGCATAAGTAATAAGACACGTTTTTATGTTTTCGAAACACGTATTAAAAAAAATAATGAACAACATACAAATATAAAATACATACGAACAGACAATTTGCAAGAAATATACCACAAAGGAAGCGCTTCTGGAATCTACAGCAATAATCCTCGGCCGCTGTTGCGGGCAAAATTGACACACGCTTATTTTCTAAAAGTCACGACTGTGCTGAACACCAATCACAAATTTCAATTTACACGTCTACCGAAATCGTCCCTCTCTCACACAAGGAGGTAGAAAGGGATGGATTACAATTTCCAACAACTTTCGTCTATAATCCAAGAATCAGGACAGATAGAATTCAATTTCGAAATTACGTTGTGAGTTTCTTACATGCTACCAATGTGAATGGTGAAAATTGGTTGCACCTATGATAGCGTAATAGAAACAAGTACATTTAGAAGTGTGAAATACTGCTGGCCAGTATGAAAAGTTAAAAAAAAATTAGAATAATATGACAGAGCAATAGTAACTCTGAATTAGGCTCATAATTTTTTTAATTTATTTATACATATACAATCAAATCTGACAACTTTACTAATATAAGTTATCTTTGCAATCAGGGGTGTACAGGTACAAAATTACGATTAACACGGAAAACATAACGTTTTTCGAGATATACAATTATTTGGATGAAAATACAATAACGTAAAAAGTAGAAAGCTCTCCGTCAGCCGCCGTACTCAGCAGACCTTGTGCCTACAGATTCCTAGTTTTCCCAGAATTTGTACAACTTTTTGACAGGAAAAAATTCAATACTTTTACAATTCAAAGAACAGTGTCATTTTTAATGATTATGAATGTTTTGCTATTGTGATAAAACAATATATAGATTGATTACAATTTTTTAACCTGAACGTAAAAAAATGGTGGTGATGACTAATATAAAAACTTGTTAAAATTATTGTGACATTTTTTATTTATTTATACTATATTTCATTCAAGCTTATTATTGCACTAATTTGATTTTTAATTTTAGAGGAGTGCATTTTCTGTTTGATATATTTTAGATTTTTGCATAAGAAGTTATTGTGAAAAGATTTGAATAAAAAAATTAAGTAAAGTATGTAATGAAAGATTTTGACAACTCTGACACATTTTTTCAAGTTTATATGAAAAATTGAAAATGGGAGGTCAACTTGGCCACATGCGTAAACTTTGCTATTTTCAACACAATTAAAGGAGCAAATCATAACTCTTGTACATATTATGAACTAAGCTTACCTTAAAGTCAAATCCTATTATTTTATAAACCCTGATGGCAAATTTGCCACAAAGTGACGTTAACTTTACCATTTTCTATTTTTGAATATTAAATGTTAGTATCTGTTCAAATCACTAATAAACACCAAACGTATGAACAATATAGAGTTACTTTTAACCATAGAAATATAAAAAACTTCTTTCTTATATCTATGCTTTTAACATTGTCGTCCGGCTTGAGAGTACCTTTTATGTTGGAAAATTGGCCCTAAACTTTTAAGTCCTTCCAAAAATGGCAAAGATGCCAGGTTTCACGGTACGCAATAACTGCTTCCACCGCAAAGGAATTTATTTTAAGTTATTACTGCGCGTACGTATTTTAATATTGTATAATATTATGACAATCATACACAAATAATATTAATATTTTATTAAACTGATTAAAGTGTACTAAAATATTTCTTAATCATTAATTCTTATTAGAAGTATAGTTGTAGCACGAATGGGTCGGCGCGACCGGGGAGGGATTACGCTCTCACAGAATACCAGCGTCAAATAGCAGCTTAATGTATAATAATAGAAGCTACTGTGTTTCGTATGGCGAGTGTAGAGAACCGGAGACCCTTTTTACTGGAAACGAGGCATTTCATCTTAGTCCTCACGGGTGACAACGCATCTGCATCTTGATTCGTAATCGACGACAGATGTAGATGTCTATGGGCCACAGCAACCACTTACCATCAGGTGGACTGTGTGCTCGTTTGTCACCCTATCCTATATAAAAATAAATCTGTTCCATTATTATGTATTTCATTCCCTATGCTCAAAATAATTTGCATCGTCTATCGCAGTGTGTCCACACGGTGAATCCGCATTTCTAACGTAGCTTGTGAAATAATATGGCCATATCATCGACTCCTAGTTATTTGCTCTCGAGTCGTGTGAGAAAAACGTTAGCGAACGATCAGACCTGTAATTTGGATCCAATCGGAATGTCAAGCGCAAGAAGCGGTCAACGAGTTTTATAGAACGCCTGTGTTTGCTCTGTCGATTGCAGTGTACTCGATTCCTCTTTATACAACATATATTGAAACATGAAACCCCTTAGGGGTTTAAATTTAAGAGATTTCGTAACAATTCTAAACACTTTAAAATATAATTAATTCAATTCGATCACATTTATACGCAGTTTTATCTCAGCTCAGGGGCATTCCATCATAATACTTGTAGTATTTTCCTATGAGACCGTACTTGCAACTTTCTTTGCTTGTAGGTGTTCATGGATTGCGTTAGTTAATTACTTTCATACTTTACCACATTAATGATTAATAACTGACAAACATATTGTAAGTAGTTTTTATATCTATGAAATAATGCCTAATTATCTGCTACCATCAAACAATAAAGAGGAATTGTTTTATACCTGTGATCAATTGATGATCTATATTTAGCTCTATATTTGTTTATTTTAACTGACCTAAAAATAAGTTAAGTGTTATCAACTCAATTGTATTTAATATGCATCCTATCAAGGGATATCTATATCATAGTTCTAATTATTATGTTAAGAAAACTGCATTGAGGGTGTAATATTCAAATGGCGTGAAGTAGTGATGTAACGGATATTCGCATTCGCATTCGCATTCGCGAATATCCGCATATTTTTCAATATTCGCATTCGCATTCGCAAAAATTATGCTAATATTTAGCGAATGTTTTCAATAATCAAAAAGGAAATTATTATATGCATGCATATGAAATAATAATACAATAGATAACACTTAGATATTTTTATTAAATCATACTTCTACATTCTAAATTAAAGTCTCATTTATGAAAAAAGGAACTTCAGAGATCTGATCAAATCTAACATTAATCAGCCTTGTTACAACTATGTAAGGTTTGCATTTATTTAGTAGTATATTATTACTTTACTACCATTTTTAAATAAAGTTTACAGTTTCTATTTACTAAAAAACTAAACAATTACTTGAAACAAAATTATTAAACTGTAAATATCTAATGTATGAAGAATTTATAACCTTTGGCTTTAAATGTATATTTTTTCATTCCACTTTATATATCTGAGGAATTAAATATATTTATAATGAATGAAATATAAACTTTAAAAACAAAACAACGAATACTTAACTATTTGTAAATAAACCTTTTTCAAAAACAAAATTATAATTATTTTTATTTTAAACTAAAGTAAACTTCTAATACTTGTTATGTTAACATTTGGTTTTTGGTTTCAATTGCAAGTTATTTATCTATGTATAAAAATAACGATATATAAGTAAGTAAGAAGGTACACAAAATATAGTTTTTCTAATAACATGTTGACTATTTAATTATTAAATTTGTTGTACGAGGGTGGATTGAAAAGTACTCGGCCTAACCAAGAAAATAAACACATACTAAATCAGTTATATTTTTATTTTTCTACATAATCACCATCAAGTTCAAAACACTTTTGCCACCTCCCCTTCCAAGCATTTAGACCGTTGAAAAAAAATGATTCTTCCTTAGAGTCAAAATATGCGTCTACAGCTGCTTTGACCTCGTCGTTTGTCGAAAATCTTTGACCTCCCAAGTGCTTTTTTAGGTTAGGGAACAGAAAGAAGTCTGAAGGTGCCAGATCAGGTGAATACGGCGGATGCGGTAACAGTTCAAAGCCACAGTTGTGAATTTCAGCCATTGACTGTTCTGACGTGTGAACACAGGCGTTATCTTGATGAAACAGGACTTTTCTTCTGAGCATTCCTCGACGTTTTTCTTTTATTTCCTCTCGTAAACGACGTAGTAAGGTGCAGTAGTAATCAGAGTTTATAGTCTGACCCCTTTCAAGATAATCAATCATAATCACACCTGTCGAGTCCCAGAATACTGAAGCCATCACCTTATTTGCCGACAAAATCGACTTAGCCTTTTTAGGGTGTGGTGAACCAGGTCTATTCCACTGTTTTGATTGTTGTTTTGTTTCCGGTGTATAGTAATGAACCCATGTTTCGTCCATAGTAACAAAACGATTCAAAAAATCATCTGCATCGGCTTCAAATAACTCCAAACAGTCGCGTGAAATAGTCAATCGCGTCCTTTTTTGTTCAACTGAAAGCAGTCGCGGAACCCACCTCGCAGACACCTTGTGGAAACCCAACTCGTTGACAATGATGTTTTGAGTTCATTCATAAGAGATGCCTATAATCTCGGCTATCTCTCTAGTTTTTAATCTGCGGTCTCCCATTATTAAATCAAGTACTTTTTTAATATTTTCGTCAGTAGTTGACGTCGAAGGCCTTCCAGAGCGGGGTTCATCTTTCACACTCTCTCTACCACGCTTAAATTCTGCTATCCATTTTTTGACGGATGAATATGACAGAGCACAATCGCCTAATGTACTGACCATGTCATCATGGATGGCTTTTGATGATAGCCCCTTCTTATGGAGGTACTTAATGACGGCACGCTGCTCGATTTGCTCCATTCGCGAAAATTATGTCCGATTACTTTGTTAATAAATTTATAAAATCACAACTAATTATCGCACACGTTTCGAACTTCACACAATGAACTAGTCTGAACCGAACTAAATAATGTGAGTAGATTTGATTTTTAGAATTGAATGGATCTGTGTTAGGCCGAGTACTTTTCAATCCACCCTCGTAATTTTTAATTCTTAATAATTAAATTGAAACAATGGAATGTTAAATTTTAAAAATAAAAGTTTGGAGGCTCTTTCTCCGTGCAGCCTGTTTCGGTGAGGTGTGTAAAGTAGTCCAACTCCACTGAAAACTCTTTCACTGGGGACACTTGTGAACGGAGTTACCAAATATTCTTTGGCTACTGGAGAAAGAATGCCATATTTGTTGCTATTTACTTTCCACCAAAGAAGTGGGTCTTCTTCATTTTCAATACGTTTATCCAAAACATATTCATTAATATTTTTTTATTAATACTTCTAATGGATTTGGAATATCATTATCTAGTTCTTCCTCGCTTTCACTTGAGTCCATCATCATTTTCATAGTTTCTTTTAATGTCACAGATTTTTCTAAAAGACTAGTACTGGAGCTCAAGTTTTCATTATCCTGATTCCTTATTTTAGGACGCTTTGGCTTTGAACATGACGGCAAACTTAAGTCCTCATCTCCAAGTAAATCTAAAATATTTTTCATGACTTGATCTTTTGTTGAAGGGTTTTTGAAGAATTTCGTTTTGTATCTAGGATCAATAAACGTTGCTGTAGCAAATAATATGTCTTTTTCTAAGTGAGAAAATCTGTGTCTCATTTCTTGTTTTAAAACAAGTATAGTGTTCCTAATGCACTCGTCAGATGCATTATATTCATCAATCACCTTTTCCAGACTGGTCAATAACGGAATCACAGATGATATGGAAACATTGGCTGCACTTAGTTCTCGAGTTATTTCTTCAAAAGGTTGTAGCAATGTAATCAATTTTTCCACAAGTATCCATTCTTCTGAAGTTAGTTGTGAAATTTTGTTGCCGGTGGAAGCATAGAGGCACAGCGAATCTTTATTTTTCAAAATGCGTTCTAGCATGTAAAAGGTGCTATTCTACCTCGTAACACACTCTTGGATTATCTTGAGCTTTGGTTGATTAAGCTTTTCTTGTAGATTAACAAGTTCATCTTGAGCTACGTTAGAGTGGTGAAAATGTGTTGCTATCTTTTTACATTCGTTAATGGCTGCAATGATCGATTCTTGTGATTCTTGTTCTTTGATAACAAGTTGAATTTGGTGCGATAAACAATCAATGTTTTTAATACTTAATAAAGAAATACCTTTTTTCATGTTAGTGCCACCATCTCTAACAATAGGTACTTAATACGTTTTCTTTGGGAATTCCCCATGATGACAACATAGTTTCTAACCTTGCCGCTATATTTTCTCCTGTATGTCACCCATCATTGAATACTTCTGCTTTCAATACAATCATTTTTCGTTCAAAATTATTGGTAATTCCGTGACAAGTGAAACTTATCAGCGACACTCCAGAGCAAGAGTCAGACCAGATATCAGTTGTTAATGCTAATTTTTCAAATGATTTGATTAATTCCAGAATTTTATCTTTTACCTTGCCGTATAATTTCTCACAAATGAAGGAAGTAAAATATTGCCGACTTTTTAAATTATATGAAGGGCATACTTCAATATCACAAATCCAAGACGTTCCACAAAACTAAATGGTAAGTCCTCCAGTGCGATCATTTCGCCAATAAAATTATCCAGCACCAAAGACTTGGTGTTGTTGTTATCCCAATTTTTATTTTTTTTTCAACGCAATCACTCAAAGACATTTTCTTAAGGTCAGTTTTGGTACATTGTCGCGAAGAGGACGCCAAAGAATTAATTTTAGCAGCATCTTGCTTTTCATGTTCTCTTTTTTTCAATAAGATAATGAATATGAAGATCATTTTTGTGTTTAGCTTCCAGGTGATTTCTCATAGCACTAGTGGTCCTGCCTTTGCGCGAGTACTTTTTATCACACAACTTGCAATTAACATTTTCAGCATCACATATTGTAAAATAAGTCCAAACTTCGCTGATGTGTGCTTAACTCATGTTTTTATGCCACTTTGTCCCTTAAATATCAGTTAAATTTGATAAATAACATAAAACTAACCTCAAAACAAAACAAAACTTTTAGAATGAACTTTCTGTGACTAAATTCATTCAATTAACCAATCTCGGCTATGTTCAATTTAAACATGGCCGACATGAAACGTCAAATCTGTCAAACATTTTACGCGCGCTTTTTTGAAATTTTAAAATATTCGCATTCGCGAATGTGAAAAATCCAACAATCGTTACATCACTAGCGTGTAGTGATTGTGTTATAGAACCTACTAGCCCGTATCATCCTGTGGATGTCGTAAGAGGTGACTGAGATAAAATGAAACAGATCATCTGATCTTCCTAATAACAACTCAAAATCAAAAATGCGTTTACATACCCTCCGTTTAATCTTAACGACTATGGTATAAAGCAATCTATGGGTGATGTGTTTCAGCAGTGAACTTAGAGAGCCTGTAATGCTGACGATACAAAAATAGTAATAATAATGCAGCCGTATTATAAACATGCAATGCACAATGATATCTAATGTTTCACAATACATTGCTTGGCGAGTTTGTCAACGTCGCGTATTACGATAGAACAAAAGCAGCAATGGTAATAGTCAATACAAAAAGTAATAAATGAAAGTTTACAGGTAAATAATAATAATAATAATAATGTCCTCCAGACCGAATTTCGACCACGGCGGCCTGCCTCAACAGAGGCTAGCCATCGGCGCAGGACAAGATTATAGTGCACAAGTGTATGCGCAAGCACAGGTGCACTCTCTATTCCCTCGCTCTCGTAATCCGATGGGACGGTAAACCGACATGACTGGGAGAGAGACCAGGCGCAGGGCCAACGACTTTACGTGCTTTCCGAGGCACGGGGGTGAGACACCGCCAACTTCCTGACTTCTGGCAGCTACTGAGATTTTCTTGACAGAAAAACTCAACAATTGATTTTTTTGCCCAACCCGGGAATCGAACCCAGGACCTCTTGATCAGCAGTCGCACTACTGCAACCACTAGACCAACGAGGCAGTCAAAAAAGGTAAATATCATAGTAAAGTATTCATCTAGATGTAAATTAGTTAAAACCATGATAATTAGTAAATAATCAACTCACCGATGAAATTTTATGACTTTATAAGTTAAATTACACGTCCTTGATGAGTTTTTACTATTATGCTGCAGTTCACCATTATAATAACATAAATTCACGTACGACGTTCTCCGCGCAACTAAATGACAAATTGGTGAAGCATGTTCGTCAACACATAATAGCGGCGACAAGGTCACGCGTCTAAGCGACTTCTACCGTCGCATTATTACGATTTCTGTGGTGATGATAATGATGATAATTAATGAACACTAGCTTAAAGATATATAACTGAGTTACATATATTTTGATAAAATAACGGCTGAGATCAGGAGGTAATACTTAGTCAAATAAGATAAGTAAATAACCCTAGCAAAAATTTAAACATCAAAGAATAAACATCTCAGTGATTGCAAGGATGAAATCTGGCAGCGATCACCGAATGGTGAGAGGCACACTGAACCTAAATGTGAAGTTAGAGAGGTCACGGCTAATGAAGTCAACGCTCCATCCCCCTCGTTCTCTAATCCAAAGCCCCGAAAACTTTCAGCTCGAGTTACGAAATCGTTTTCAGTGCCTGGAAGACTGCAATACAGTGGACGATATGAACGACAAGCTTGTGGAAATTGTCCATACGATCGGAGCTATATTAAGAGATACTTAAAGTCCTTTAGAATCTCTTCAATTCCGTCACCCATGGTGGCACTACTCCGGAGGCGTGGAGCAGAAGTGTGGCGGTCATGTTCTTCAAAAAGAGCAACAATTCTCACTTGAAGAACTATACCTAGATATATACTTTATTTTACCATGGCGAGTACGTCACTCACCTTCGATTTGCCGACAATATAGTCCTTATGGTAAAATCGCTGGAGGACCTAAGCACTATGCTCAATGACCTCAATAGTGTCTCCCAACGGATAAGTCTTAAGACAAACAAGGACAAAATAAAGATCATATGTAGGTAACGTCCGGGTTACACCTATGCCGGAAGTTGTTGGGAGCACTAAGCTCGAAATTGTTGACGAGTATGTTTACCTGTAACTAGTTGTCCGACTAGATAACTCCAACTTCGACCGAGAGGTCAATCGACAGATTCAACTCGGCTGGTCAGCGTTCGGAAGATTACGACACATCTTCTCGCCAGGCATACTTCCTAACCTCAAATCTAGATTGTACAACCAGTGCGTGTTGCCAGTAATGACCTATGAATCTAAGACGTATGAGGAAACTTAAAGTCGCTCAGCGAGCTATCTAGAGGGCTTTGTTAAAAGTTTATCTGCATGATAAATTTATGAATGAGGATATCCGCAGTAGTATCCAGAGTGACCGTCATAGCCCTACGGATGAGTAAGCTAAACTGGCAATAGGCCGACCATATAGCTCCAAGAACCGATAAACGATGGGGAAAAATTGTTTTCGAGTGGCAGCTTCGTACCGGGAGGTGAAGTGTAGGGCGGTCTCCTCACAAGAAGTGACGACCTGGTAAGACATGCAGGAAGAAAGGATGCAGGTGGCTCAGGACCGTGCTTTGTGGTATTCCTTAGCGGAGGCCTATGTTTAGCAGTGTTGTGAATGGCTGTAAAGATGATGATGATGAAGTTATACGGTCTTATTTGCCGCAAGCCTGTTGAATTCAAAAAACATACTAATTTCAATCGAGAAAATGGCTGGGTGCTACCCTCTGCTTGGCATACTATAATTAAAAAAATTAAATCCCAAGCCAAGCATACAACTGCAGAACTTCAAGATACTAGAGAGCTCATTCTGCGTAAAAATAAACAATTTTTAAACAAAAATAGCCGTGGTTAACTATGACATTGATACGTCCAACACCTTAGTTCCCCCCGTGACCATGGGTGCAGTAAAATATTCAAAACGTCGGGAATTTAAAATAAATATATCCTACGCGATAAAATTCGTAAATTTTAGTTTTATTTGAACAAGAATTTATTCCACCCGATGGTCAGTTGATAATGAGTCAACCCTATCCTGCATTGAGAATTAAAATGCAGATTCGTTGTCACCCCTGAGGTCTAAGATAACATAATAACCAGATAAAGATTCAGGACGTCACCAACCATAAGCAACACAGCAGGATTACTTTACTCGTACTATTTACGCTGGTATTCTGTTAGAGTGTGGTGCCCCAATCGTTCTGGGGTCATAACACTGGGTGGCTTTACCATGTTTAAAAAGTGTACAAACTTTTCCTTTACTCAGTAACCGGGCTGTCAGTGGATGACAACTAATGTTATCTATTGAACAAAGAGTAAAGTGTGCGTCATGGTAACATTATCTTGTCACCGACGATGCACAAAATACACTTGCTAACAAGGAGTCATCACACTTGACCGCTTTGAAGCATTTTGACGTTGGCAGTTCGGCGAAGTGCCTCGAAGACCACCTCGCGACTGACAAGGGTTAACTAGAGGTGCACTCAAAAATGACTGTTACTGCATTCAAATAAAATCTAATCGAAACGCACACTAATTTGGTAGGTTAGCGGTCTTTTATAAAACGTGTGACGGATAGTCACTTGACGAATTCCTTTGTACTATTTTATCTAAGAATAATAAATTCAAAATGCAGTCCATTTACGTATACCATTAAATCGTTTATTGAATACTTATCAAAGTTGTACTTATACCCTTTCGAAATTTAGTTTCACAGTCATGAAGATGTCAGACGTCTCGGAATCGAATGACATACGAGTAGAAATTTGAATATATCGTGCTGAGACTAAATTTCACTATTTTTGACAGGTTTGACATGAGAACTGTGTCTAACTGACGTCAGTAGACAGTTCGGTACTCGAGTTTTGTTTTTGGTATTTTCGAAGTGCATACATTAAATTGGCTGAGGTTCCTGTGTATGACATATTATATATGTACTAAGATATTCGAAATAAACAAGTGAATGAATGCCGTGTGGTGTTGGCGTGGGAGATTCCACCATTTAATTTCTTCTTTTAGAACTGATAAAAAGCGATTATGAGGGAAATCAAAACACCCTTATGCTTCTGCAGTCGATATAACTATACCTTCCCAAGTTTAAGATACGCCAAGCTTAAGATAACTAGACCGGGGACTGGAAGCAGCGTCAAAGATGTGAAACATCTTGTTCTGCGATCATTCATGGCCATGATTGGTGATGATGGCAAATAGACCGCAGTGAGGACAATTCTGATGCTATGTTATGGTTGTAGCACGAATGACGTACAATATAAGCGTGAAATGGCAGTAAGTATTGTATACAATCTATGGTATTCAGAGACCCTTTTCACTGGAAACGGGGCATTCCATCTTAGTCCTCAGGGATGACTACACATCTGCATTTTTATTCTTAATCAATGATAAATGTCTTTGGGCTACAGCGACCACTAACTATCAGACGGACTGTGTGCTCGTTGGTCACCCATATCAAAAAAAAAATCAGAATTTAAAAAAAATTAACTAATCTAAACGCGATAATTCATGTTTTTTCCCAAACGAAAATAAAGAAATATAATTTTCATTTTTTCGGATCGTCCAAAATGTTTTTGTTGCTCCATTTCTGGTAGAATATTTGCTGAATATAAGGATTATTTGATAGTAGTTAGGAAATCGACCTTGTATTGGCGACCTATGAATAATTCCCTGCCCCATATCGTCCCATATGTCGTAAGAGGCGACAGACGGAAATGAACCTGAAGATGGGCAGCATCTTTCTAATAACAACTAAAAAATGAACTGCGATTGCTAACACGTCTGGCAAGCGTGGCAACTATGGCAAATATCCCTCCGGTTAAGCGATCTACGGAAGAGGTCTGTCTTCAGCTACAAACATTTTATGGGCTATAATGGTAACGATAAGAAATCGTAAGTGTGCCGAATAGCTGCATAACTAGAAACACTTCCTCGTACTTAATTTACTTCGTCTGAAGGGACGGAGTAATCGCGGCATCGTTCTTCAAGGCGCACTCTAACTGTCACTCGGGCCACGGGTGATGTGCTGAAGTGTGATGATGCAGAAAATGGCGCAGGTGTTTGTGCTACAGTATCCATTTACCATCATCTGGACTTTTTGCTTGTTTCTCAACATTATTTTTATTAAAAATAAACGTAACAAAACTTACTTACTTATTTAAAAACTTTATTGTTCTAACAATAAAGATTACAAAGGGCAGCATTAATGCCATTTAGCATTCTCTACTAAGTCATGCCATTCCATGCCCATGGCCATGGCGTGATAAAAAATTAGTGGCAGGTGACTTAATTAACTAAATATAATTAATATAAATAGATATAACACATATTAAAATAAGGCTTGTAAATTTCACAAATAGATACATATGAATAGATATAAATCCTTAAAACATATACATACATACATACACACACAGACATAAATACATATTTAAAATGTTCAACATTATTCTTTTGAAAAACATTTCTCATTTAAACAGCTAATAAATCATACATAATATAATAATTAATTATTTCTGTCTGTGTTAGTGCAATAAGCGACAAGTCGTCGTGTTAGAATAAATAGAACTTGTAATGAAGTTCTTTAGAGCGACGGGCAAGTGGGTCATTTTTTGCGAGTGATTTTAAATCTCTGAAGCTCCGAACTGTCACTAATGTAAAGCAAAAACACTTATCACACAAATCCATAGAGATATACTTCTAAGTCAGTACACAAATCTCTCAGAATTGACTAAGACTAAATAAGAGAATGCCATATTAAAGCATTAAGTTCTTCTTTTCATAGATAAAATACCCTTATGTGAGAATTGATATTGATACTTAGTAAAATTTTTAGAACCAATCGATGCACTGAAGCAATGTGATGCGTAGGTACATTCCTCTCAAATTATACCTAAAAACGAATACAAAGTTATTGATTATTTATATAAATATGTAAATATAGATTTCGTATCAAGCATTCTAACACAGATTATAATATATATTATAATTTATAATCATTTTTTTTTTCATTTAGATAAAGTATCTCTTTGAATTTAATTTCGAATTCAAAATATTAAAATGAACAAATGAATGAAAAATGTAAGTTTGTTATTCGCTTATATAGAAATCAATAATAAACGAGTATTTATATATTTATAAAGCAAAATAATAATTCTGACAGGATAAATTGTGAATGCCGACATTATATTCACGTGCATATAATTTTTTTTTTAATTTAAAAGATGAGTGCTTAGAGATAGTGCAAATTTACGTTATGTTCTGTTAATATGGGAGCTAGCAACGTCGGGAAAACGAGTATTTTAGGTTGACTAGTTTTTAGATATGCTTTCTCTATCACTCTTTCGGCCAGCATACGGGCTAGCTAGCTAGCGATGGAGGTTCAGGAGAACACAAATGCGAGTACGAATTTCACTTAGTGGCAAAGATGCACGAAAGGTTAGAAATAAAGCCATAAGCTTGCTATGAGTGTTAAAGAAGAAAATTGGGAATCTGGAACTGCAAATATAATTTGCTTAATAGATCCAGGTAGCTTCATTTGGATGAAATGATACGAGCTGATTCAAATTCCCATGGACAATTTGAATTACTGAATTTAAAAGAAATGGTTCAAGGCGAACAAGCTTTATAAGTACCTACTTTAATCAAATATCAAAACAGATAATTTAATGAATATTTTGTAATATTGAAATACAAAATAGAGTTTATAAATTAAAAATATGTAAACATGGTTTCGGATACTATAATAAATTAATAAAATTAAAGAATACTACTATAAATAGAATTCTATTTTCATCTAGAAAGAGGAGACTAGTTGATGATATTGTGTATGTACGAGGTTGGTAAAGATCTTGACCCAACTAAGAAACCAAAGAAAATAAAATAAAAAAACACGTGTGGCACTCGGGGACTGCCACAGTAAAGCTATTGCATAGCATTTTGTATCAACTTATGCAATTATATTTATTTATTTATTTTATTTATGCAGTATTTCTTTTTCTTTGATATTAATTCAAGTTACACTTTTTGAGCGTGGTGACCGATAAGAAAACAATTTTTTTTCTTTTATTAAATAAATAAATAATAAATGCACTTTGTTCATTCATATTCAAAACACTTTATACACAAATTTTACAAGTACAGCTATTCACTGTTGTACATAAATACCTATACACCTATGTACTTTCTCATAAACAGCTGCTTATGTATTCGTCGATTTCGGAGCAGCTCGTCTCGATTCGTGCGAGCTTTGTAGAGTCGTACAATACGTCTAGTTGCACGCACACAAACACCGTGTCGAAGACTGCCGAAAAGAAACGACGTTAGACAATGCACGGCCTTCAAGCCACACCTCCGTGCCCGTCGGAGTGGGGAGCGTGAGGTTTTTTCGTTACGGAATTTCTGGATTCGGTCCCCGCGCTCAAGGCCCGCGATAGAAGCTATGCAATAGCTTAATAAAAATTTATTTTTCTACATATTTTTCACTTGTTTCAAATACATTTAATTTAATTAGTGCTCATCTTAGGTACCTGGAGAGCTAAAATAATAATTATTCAATTTATTGAAAGAAGGATTTTTTTCACTAAATTTATTTAGCTTTTCATAACAAAAATATATTATTGCCAGACATTTTTATCATTGCGTAGGTACCGTGTGCCAGATACTAGTTACTGAAATGTATTTGTCATATGTATTTATTCGGATTCTTCAAACTTCAATAGCCGCGTACTGATTGAGCGAGCAGCCTCGCGAGGCAAATCCTCGGTCGTTCAAGACGTGCCTCGCCCGAGGCAAACGCACGCACTGCCTCACCCGAGCGTGCCGCGGCCCGAGCCGAGCATTGTCGGTTTTTGTCGATGCTCAAAGGCGTTTCAGTACGTTTGCCGCGCTCACTTAAGACGGTAGTATTTTGCCTCGCTTATTCGTTGCGTGTTATTTTAATCCAAAAACGTTTAGTTTTCTGTTTTCTTTTTTTTTGCAAGCCTTAGAATTATTAAAAAGGCAGTGGTAGCGACAGCTTTCCGAATGTGCGGCCTCATGGTGGTCTCGGGCAAACTATACGCACGCGCGGTCTCTATTTGACTTCAAGTTAAACTGAGCGTCGATGCTCACGGTGGCTTGGCCTTGCCATGCGAGGCAGCCTCGGATTAGAAAACTTACAGACCGAGGCCGCCTCGCGCGGCATGCGTACTGCGGCAAATGTCCGAGGCAGCCTCGCGAGGCTGCTCGCTCAATCAGTACGCGGCTATTGACGTTCGCTTTCATCTGTTTTCGAATACTTACTGGTCTAAAAATCCAATAATAATTTTGAAAAACAATTCTGTAATTTTGACACATCAAGCCTACGAAACCTGTAAAGCTGAATTGTACCAACACTTGTTGTACTTCGAGTTCGTTACGTCACAAAATTTTGAAGAAATACTCATATAAAATCATTAAAAACAACGGTTTGTTGAATAGCAATTACCATCGTCAGTTACTGACGTTATTATTAATTGTAAAAATTTAAATAAAGATATGCATTATATATATATATATATATATATATATATATATGTATGTGTGTGTGTGTGTGTGTGTGTGTGTGTGTGTGTGTGTGTGTGTGTGTGTATCTATATCTTCATCTTATTAAAATTTTCATGTAACGACCAGAGCTTTTTTCATGTTGATACTTGAGATTAATTATTTTAAATAACAATGAACTATCGTTTTAATAATAAATATATTAATACACAAAATAGTTTTCGGACCTTTCTCGGAAGTCTTATTCGATAACAATTTCTTTGTGAACCAAAATAATACCGTATCACTTTTCAGTTTTAAATCAGTCTGGCTGATAGTTTAACGGTAGAATTATTATTTGGAAAATTAATTTTGGAATTGTCTATACTTATATAACATTATTATTATCCCACTAGATGTAGTGACGACCTGGTAAGACATGCAGGAAGTAGATGGATGCAGGTGGCTCAAGACCGTGCTTTGTGCATTCCTTGGAGGAGGCCTATATTCTAGTATTTTATTACTACATAGTACACAGAATTAAAATCAGTACTAAAACATTTAAAAAAAAACATTATGAAGCGTCTGGCACATGGTAACTAATGATAAAAATGTCTGGCAAAATAATGATAAAAAACAATATATGTATATTTTGTAAAGCTAAATAATTTTAATGAAAAAAATCCTTCTTAAAATCATTAAAATATTGATTATTTTAGCTCTCCAGGTACGATGTGCACTAATGTACTGAACCTCAAGGGCCAGCCAGCTACCTCGTATGCTGGCCGGAAGAATGAGAGAAAAGGCATATTTAAACACTAGCCTACCTGAAATGCTCTCTCGAAATCGTTGCTATCTCCATACCCATATTTTATAGTGATATCTTCCTGGCTCGCAACACACCAATAACCGGTAAAACTATTAACTGCGTCACTTTAAAAAAAATACAATAATACACAATACAATGGCTGTCAAACTTATTTTGTACGAGATTGGCGTCGCCGGGAGCACACAAACAAGCAATTATGTCGTCACTACTACAAACCCGATGCGCTGTGTTGACAGACTGAGTAAATTTAAACATTTTAGACTTTTGATTAATGTTCAAGAACATCATTAAAAAAACGTTTAAATTTTAATACATATTTACATGTAAATAGTGTGCAATTTGGTATTTTCTAAATATTTTTCCACGCGAAATTTGGAAACGATTGTAACGTCAAAACACATCTCGTGTTGACATTTATACGTGTGAATTGACATGTTAGTGACCTTTTAGTAGCTACACGGGCTCCGCCCACTCCCCCGGGAGTTCTATTATGTATGTATTATAGTATTCTATGCTCACTACCTAAGGGTAGGTAAATAAAATAGTAAGAAAATGGCTGATTTTCCAACATCCTGGTCTGTCACAACAGAAATATTTTAATCCGCCGTACATCGATACTTCAACGTGTAGTAGCTGTGTAAGAATATGCATTACCTTATATCATCCCGTGGGTGTCGTAAGTGGTGACAGAGGGAAATGAACCAGAACATGGACGGCAATGTCTTCCTAATTACAACCAGATAATAAAACTGTGGTTTTCAAAGCGTGGCAACTATGATAAATATTACCACACATGGCATGACGTTATAAGACAATTTACTGGGAGGTGTATATTCAGTATTAGACTTTGATAAGAATTACGTGATAATGATGATGATCATGTCGATACTACGATCTGCCATTTCTCTTAAATATCCGCTTTCCACTTAGTCTTCACGACATGTTTTAAAGTCACACTCAAAGAAATTGCTCTAACTCGTTTTATAAATATTAATTTTACTGATTTTACGATAAAATAGTTTTTTACCACATAAACAAAGGCGTAAACTTAACTAGATTTCTTATGTTCAATTCATAAAACAGATAGTCGAGACAATCTACAGATGAGAGACCCGTCACTATTATTAATACACTACATATAGGTACACGATACTACCAGTAGGTACACGGAAGAGAAAATAACTAACTCTTTTTGCCAGAACCCAAACGATCATGTGTGACTTCACGTTCTAATATTTGCAGCGATTAAAATATTTTAACGAGTCAACGGGAGCAGCTATAGACTACATTTGTCCGGCAACAGAAAGTGGCTCGATCGTAAATATCATTTCAATATGGTTAACCAAAATCAGTGCCTCACTGCTTTTACTTTCGTTAAAAATTATGTGAATTAAAATGAGTTTGAGTTTCTTAAGTTAAAAAAAATATAACATTCGAAATTCAAACAATAATAGGTATATCTATTATTAGCGGCCTGGAGTGCCAACTATCAGCGTGCTCTATGTCTAACGTCTCAAATTTGAAAAAAATACTTTACTCCTACCTAGGATTTCCTCCTGTTGTAGAGAAGCGTTTTACATAAGGTATCAAAAAGCCTGTTCGCTTAATTTGTTGACAGCAAATTAATCGTCACTTTGTAGAATTGAATATTTTATATAGCTTTTCTATAAGAGCTAAAATCTTGATTAAAACTACTTTTACGGATTTTATCGCGTTTTATTTCTTTTATTTTTAATACCCGACGTTCCCCCCTCCCCCATCCCCCGTGACCATGGGTGCTGGAAAGCCGGAAACGTCGGGTATTAAAAATAAAATAAATAAAACGCGATAAAATCCGTAAAAGTAGTTTTAATCAATGTACAGTGTTCGCGTAAATATAAGAAATCGTAGAGCTACAATCTATCATAAAACATACGACGCAATGTACTACAAAGTTACTATCACTTTGATTAACGAAGTTAGTAAATGGGTCTGCTGGGCGACTGAGCATTGCTCGGCCTATGAAATAGGATAAAATAATCTCAAGGATAACACATTACCAAATATCATCTGAATACAACATGTCATTGGAATATTTAGAGCCGATTCATATTTGAGATCCGCCCCGGCTTCGCTCGGGTGAAATCCGAATTCTGAACCTCGACAACAGCGCCATCTACCCAGTCCAATCGAAAATCACAACCATTCACGGAGCAACTCAAACACACACAAAAAATAACATCAAACTCGGTCCAGCCATTCAGGAGGAGTTCAGTGACGAACACACGTACCTACAGAAGAGTTATATAATAGGTATATAAATTTACTGCCTCGTTGGTCTAGTGGTTGTAGTGGCGCGACTACTGATCATAAAATCCTGGTTTTGAGTCCCGGGTCGGGCGAAAAAAAAATAATTATTGAGTTTTTCCGTCCATCGGATTATGAGAGTGAAGGAATAGAGAGTGCACCTGTGTTTGCGCATACACTTGGGCGCTATAATCCTGTCCTGCGCCGATGGCTAGTCTCCGTTGAGGCTGACCGCCGTGACCGAAATTCGGTCTGGAGGACATTATTATTATATAAATTTAAACATGCATATATATATATATATATATATATATATATATATATATATATATATATATATATATATATATATATATATAGCAATCAATAATAATAAATGAGATTAAATAGGAAACTCTGATTAGAAAACTGAATAACCGCGTGTTGGCCGACACCGTCACTTATTTACCGAAAACATTGATGACATTTTGATGGGGTCCACGCATTTGCTTTACACTTATTACTTCGCAGCGGGTGACATGAACTTGTTGTTGTCAAAGATGTTGATGTAATCCTAGATGAAACAGAAGTGCCTATTTAATCTTCCCTTTTTTTAAATTATATTTGATTTATGACTGTAATTAGTATTGATGAGTGCATTCATCATAATCATCATCATTGCAGATCTTTACAAGTCCACAGCTGAACATAGGAATCCAATGCTACAAAACACGGTCCTAAGCTACCAGCATCCATCGATTTTCTGCATATCTAACCAGATCGTTATTCCGTCTTGTGGGGCTACTCTACATTTGGCTTATGGGTACGAGACCTCGAGAACCCCTTTTCCCCAACAGTTGTCAGTTCTTCGATTTGATAATAACATGGACTTAATATAGATCGACGTAATATTATTTTCAATGCTCTTTCTCTTTTTTTTCTTCAGTAAGCAATATAAAATGGTATGCGCATGTGTATAATCTAATATATGAAATACTTTTATGTTTGTTCGTATTTTATATGCTGCCATATCAATCGCCAGATTGTGGTGAAACTTTGTCAACTTATTGCTTACACTTACGCGAAGGTTATAGGCATAGTTCGACCCGGTAGGTAGCGCTATTGTAGAATCCAGATATCACCTGTGCGAATCCGGGGCAGATCGATAGTTGGGTATACCTATATGAAAAATTCACGATTTTTTTTAAATCCTAACCTAAAGAATATGAATCTTAAAAAATGATTCCTCATTGATTATTTTTTCTGTCTTAAAGAGTCATAATAACAAAATGCTTATTGTTGCAAGTTATGTTCTTGACCTTGATCGATAATGTAAAGCCTGCCTGCCTGTAAGACCTGCCATCTATCAAGCGCCTGAATTTCATAAGTTAAACAGCAGGACTAAAGCACGAAGGAGGTTTTTTGGATCAAGTACACATCCCCTGATCATAACTTTAGCCTATCAAGCCCGCTGCCGGTCTGTCGCCGTGTATCACAGCGCAAGAGAGTCCAATATCCCATATCATCCCGTGGCTGACGTAAGAGGCAGCAGTGCTCCTGATGATAGCTCAAAATAATACAAACACTTTGGTTGCCACCCCACCTGCCAAGCGAAGCAGCTATGGCATAATTTCCACAAATAATTCACCATTTTATTTATTTTGTACAAAATTTATTTTATGTTTTAATCGATTCTTAAAGCCTGGTAATTAAGCCTATATTACGATGATATAATAAGAGACTATGAAAAATAGAAGGTTTTGTGGCCATGAATATAAGCACTTCATCGACAATATAAGCACTTCATCGACAATATAAGCACTTCATCTAATATACCAACAATTACCATATCTACAATAAAACACTTAAGGCGGCAATGGAAAGCGTATGGTACTTCGATGGCTAATCAGCCTGGCAAGCATAATCTTGCAAGATACTAAAGAGGGTATGTCTCTTTAGTAATAAACCGTTTCTGAGCTAATAACGGAAAAATATAATAAAATCCACTTAATAAATTACAAAGATTTAATTTTCTACGTACTACACTTTTTTGTTATTAGTACCTTATCTAGTAATTCTTTAACTCTGTGGCATCGAACTCAATATAAATAGGCAAAAAAACGACGTTCATTGCGCCTCCGATCGCACCGATAATTTTTCAACACACCATCTACTTATTACGATCATAGGCAGAACATTAACTAACGCAGTCTTCGAGTCGTGACAGCACAACAATGAAAGAAAATAAACTGTAATGTTATGGCTTTAGGTTTAAATTTCCTAAGCATGCTCAAAGATTTCTCATTGTTTCAGGTAAATAAAATTAAAACTTAAGCTTTGCTTTTTAGGTTCAAAATTGTTTACGAATGGCGTAGGAATGGTGCTAGCATTTCAGCTAGACATCGGTCAAAGAATCGTGACCGGCCCGTCCCCGGCACCTGACGTCCACTTGTATTTAATGTAACCTCAATGTATCGTACAAAACACGAGTTTCAACATTTGAGACTGTTTCAAATACCAGTTTCCTATTGGAGACTGGAAATTAGTTGCAATATTTTGTTACCATCTCACGATGCAGCATCCTAATTACTGGTACACTGAAGCCACTGTTGCCTGTGTTCAAAGCGAACGCAATTATATGCGTGTGTGCATACTACGGTCACCAAGCCGCCTGCTCTGCGTACGAGCTTAATTATAAATAAACATTTCTAAATATTATTCGTGTTTTGGGACATAATTAAGATGTCTTTATTAAGTTAACTAATTATTCTGTTAACGAAAATGAAAATTAATACACTCGACAGCATTTCGCTCGTTTACATAAATCATTCTACGAAATTAGCTTCAAAGGTATTAAAGTCAAGTATATATCTTTCATACATTTATGTGAACGGACTTATTGATACAAAAATATAGTTGCGACAATAAAAAATCTCATTGTCCACATATCACAAAGAAGTCTCCCACGAGCACGTAATGACACCCATCTGAAACTGGACAATCAACAGCAGCTTTAACAAACAATTTTAACCTCTATTATTAATTGATTAAGATTCAAATTCCCTTGAATGCTCAACACGGACAGTACACCACATTTTTCCTTCATAGCGCACGGCTCGCTCGTGACTACCCTGACAGCTACTTTTTACCTTCCCCTTGTTCGTTTTGCGTGCATTGCTCTCTTTGTCTACTCTTATTTACGTCCCGACTCCACATTCGCGAGCATGAGACCCGCGCATAATGACCTGCGATGAGCTGTTTGCAGATATGTAAATAGGTAATAAATTATTAAAATTATTAATTACATTATTGTCATTATTTATCGCAATATTTTGTGATAATAAATTACATTTATTAGTTATAAATATATTAAGACAAAATTTCATATTTCAATTGTTACTCGATTTTGTGATATTAATATTATTTTGTACGTGGGACGTCTATGGTCTAATGGCTGACATATTTGGGCGTAACGTTCAAAAATGCACAACTAATTCACTATCTTTTATTGACGTGCTGCTTCACGTTGAGGTCGGAAGCTTTTCAGACCACTCTGGTACTTTTTCAGTTAATTATATTTATACTTTAGTACCCTTACTGACTTGTTAAATAAATTGTGTCATGTATCTTAAGTATTATCAAAACTTGCAATTTTAGCTAAGGAAAGTCTGTTAATTTTATTAATGATTAGGTAAGTTATAGATAATATTATGACCGCTGTGAATTTTGTTCACGGAGGCCAGTCTCAACGGAAACCAGCCATATCTATGCAGGATAGGATAATAGTGCGGGTGTTTGCGCAAGCACTGGTGCATTCTCTGTTCCGTCCTTTAATGTAGAAATAATAATATATATTATAACCGACATGTCGTGCTGGCAAGAGATTCCAACACTTCTTTCCGCCGCTTCTTGTGTTACAACAAATCTATGGGAACATTCAAACAGTATCTCATTGTTTCTGATAGGTGGTGTTATAAACATTTCATGTCCACTAGGCGTAAAATAACTAGACTTGCGACTAATTCCAGCGACAAAGGCGAAATGTCAGGTATTGCGGTTGTCAATCCGTCTACCAAGCGTGGCGATTAATCCTTTTACAGTGGAAGAGGCCCTTGTGCTGGACAATGCTTACAGGCTGATAAAAAAGAAAACAAAGAAAGAATAAATGAGGAAGTAACTGTATAAAGTCTTTAAAATAGGTGGCTTTGGTAATTTATGCTATGTCACGTTTAACACTGAATAATTAATAATTATGATATAGTAAACTCTAATTAGTATTCATTAAAGTATTTCTTTTATTTTTTATAAAACTAATATAATATAGAGCACATGAAGGTATGAGACTTTTCTGCCTAAATGCACCGTTTGCTTCTCGCTTAATCTGTGACAATAATAAGCTCTTGTCTTTGGTCGTCGACGCAGAATGCCATGGGAACGGGTGCGTTCCGACGCGGCACTATCAGGGCCTGTACATGTCACGAAATTATTAACCTACGAGTTACCATTACTCCATTATGTACACCGAACGTCTGTGTTTAGTTGGGGAATGTTAAACGCACAGTAGGATAAAATATACTAAGGAATGTCTGGAATGTCTCTACTTAAAATAATTCTCGCATTTTGACGCGTGGTAATGCTATATGAAATATCGTTTAAAAATACACAAAGTGAAATTATGATAGTGAAATTAGAAATTCTGAAATATAAAAAAGAAATAGCTTATTCATACGAATGTATTAGTGATAGCAAACAAATAATCTCCAACTATATCAGCTGAGTTATGAACCCAGTTATTGTTTTTTTTTTAAACCGGTAACTTAATATTAAAATAAATGGCTTTTTTTTCATTTTTCATTTATATTATTCATTCACTTAAAGTTAATTTATTTTAACCTTTTGAAATAGACTAAAGAATATCACGATCCCAATGTCGTCAAAAAAGTTTATATTTAAAACTATATTCCCTATTTCGTCACTCTTAGAGGTGAAGTTTTTCTTCAATTAATTCAATTCAATTAATATGGGATCACTCCTGCAGTGTACCTAACCTATATAATAAAAAAACACTTCAAAAGTGGTTAACAATTAAACGAAGATTTTGCGTAACGTACAGACCTACTACAAAAACCTATAGTCGAATAAAGAACCTCCTAAACTATTTGTACTTATGTATGAAATCTTTTAACTCAAAATCTATTTGATCAATTACCATGAAAATTGGTAGGCACCGAAATACTTTTTTTTTCAATGGATTACAAGAGGTTATTATTTATAAAATAAATTTATAAAAATATGCTTTTTTTTCAATCACGCTGTGGCAGTTAATAAATTAAATCGCATGCGCTAAAATAAAAAAAACGTTGCTGAACACAACCTACTATTATAACTACTTACTAATATTAACTGGCAAGACTACGTCTGCAGGGTTCGGCTAGTCATCATCAATAACATTGTACACTTTGATAAACGCGAGAATTCAATGATATGCCTTCGCGTACCACTTCGGATACCTTCAGGGACCACCAGTAGCCCACGGACTGCTCTAGACTAAAATGTAATAATTAGTTTTACGATATCTGCATATTTTTTTTTTATTATATACCGATGACGATGAACACTGTCGTACTATAAGCTGCCATCAGATAGCGTGAGGAAGTGCAGGGTGTATGAACACATTACCAAGGGACAGTAGCACGTGAAAGTGATTAGCGGGTACAGTGCCGCCTTGTCGCGCACAAGAGACCCTTGTATTGCGTTTGGGGATATCGAGCCAAAATAGATCACTGCATGCATTGGAAAAATAATTTAATATTTAACTATTTAATATATTTATTTTATATTTTGTAGTACCCAGACGGAGGACGGTAAGCAGCGTCGACGACGCGATGCGTCTGGTAGTGCCAAGCGTGCACCACTCTCGCATTATCTCATAATGTTATAAGTTTTTTTTAATAGAATAAAAGTGGCAAGCGAGCCCACAGCCTACCTGATAGTAAGTGGATGCTGTGGCCCTTAGAAATCTACATCATCCTCATTTGATGAGATGAGGTTTTTTTATATAGGATAGAAGGCAACCGAGCATACGGCTTACCTGATGGTAAGTGATTACCATCGCTCATGAACAACTGCAACACCACGGGAATTGCCCGCCAGCCTTTTAAAAAGGAGTACTAGGCTCTTTTCTTGAAGGTTCCTGAGTTGTAAACGCTCCGGAAAAATCTCTGGTGGTAGTCGATTCTATAAGGAAGTTGTACGAGGAAGAAAACGTCTTTTAAATCGCACAGTGGTGGACCACCCGTCACCTGTCAGATAGTATGGATCGTATCGCGAGTTTTGTCGCGATGTGCGATGGTGAAATTGTGCGGCCGGAATTAGTCCGAACAATTCCTCAGATGTAAAAAATGTTCCCCGTGGTAAATGCGATAAAATACGCAAAGAGATGCAACATCTCTTCGCAGTACCGGTGAGTCTGGGCTCTGTGGTGGTGATATAAAATACAAATTTTTATAAGGTTTTTTTTTGTCTAGGAGTCCTTCGCGGTCGGTATTGCCTTCTTACTTACATTGCCGCCAAATAGAAGTACTTGCGCTGCTGTGTGCTGATCTGAAGGGTAAAGAGTGCCAGTATAGTTACAGGCTGTGAGGCATCTTAGTGTGAGTGTGTAGTGTAGTGAGTTATTTAAATTGGCTGCAGGTGACAATGGATTGCAGCACCCACTTACCATCAGGTGGACGGTAAGTTTGTTTCATATTTCAGGGTTCTAAAAGAAATTAAAGCAAAATATCAAGTTCCTATTCTTACTCACTTTTAATAGTAAGGTAGGTGTACCATGGAAGGCCACTCTAACAAATAAACAGTTATTATTCGTTTATTTACTAGATAAACGAGACTAACAAATTTTTAACTAATACTTTGTTTTATTACGTAACATATAAACCACTTTTTTAATTGCAGATTTAATTAATATTGATTGAACTTAAGTTTCATTGAACTCATCTAAATTGCCTTGCTAAGAACAAGGCTTCTTAGAAGGCCATTATAATAAATCAGTCAACACTAAAGTTTAATAAATAGCAATTGAATCTACAATAAAAAGAAGTGGCTTATATGTTACGTAACAAAACAAAGTATTACTTAAATATTTGTTAGTTTCATTTATACATACATACATAAACACTCACGCCTGTCACCCAGAGGGGTAGGCAGAGACTACGGACTTCCATTTGGCACGATCCTGACATACCTCTTTCGCCTCCTTTACATCCATATATCTAAGCATACATGCTCGTCGGTTAAGGGTACTTCTAACGTGGCCCATTTTCAAAATATCGCCAATTTGGTCGATAAACTTTTTTCTAGGGCGTCCCTTCCCGACTCGGCCGTTCACATCTGCCATTAGTTTAGTTTATAGTTTAATTTATCCAGTAAATAAATTAATAATAACTGTTTATTTGTTAGAGTGACCTTCCATGGTACACGCAACGTTACTTTAACGTCGTCGATTCCCGAAATCAATGAAACGAGGGACCGTACTGCCAAAATAGTAGCGCGAGGGATTCGCCGCCGCGTCTGTGATTCTCAGTGAGATGGGTGTTTGTGTAAGTAGAAGGAATTTGTCATCACATGGAAATAACTCCGACATTTTAATAATTGGCCTTCGAAGGAGCATGGTTTCCATGGTCCACCCACCTTATTTATATTACTAATATACAGGGTTATTTTGCAATAACCGGCCAAATTTGCAGAGAAAGTTCAGAATAAGTAATATAGGCAAACGGTGAAGAAAAATTTATTAAAAAATTATCTCAAACATTCGGTAATTTTTGTCTTTTAAATTCAAAATGTGCGGTAATGCATTATTTTAACTGATTGTAATGCGCACGCACACATTCGTAAGGATCGATCGGTAGGCAAAAACGTGGTCGCCCGTAAATCACATCCAATTTGGGATAATTTCAAACAAAAGTAGAAGTCTAATTTACTTGTATTTTCAAAAACTGTTATAACGGCTTTGACATATTTATTTTTACCTAAGTCTAAGATTTGGCAACTTTTTGAAAAATAATCCTGGATAATTTAATATACCTATATATTATTTAATAACATAGCTATATTTTCATTGTAATTTAATTATATTATTACATAATTTAATGAGACTTGATTTATGTTGTTGGTACAACACTTGCAGTATGATCAGAACCAGATATCATTATTTATATTATATGTATAATAATTTGCTAAAATAAGACGCCAAATGTATGTTTTAATACATTTTCAAGTAAGTTATCTATTCTAGAATAATTTCAAATTAAAATAGTTTTCATTTGTTAAATGTCCCCATCCTCCTCAAAGGGAGCGGCGATGTCGCGTGCGATCGAATTTCACCTCAACAATGAACCCTTTGTACATTACACCAGAACTAAGAACAAAAAAACACTATGTATTAGCGGCACTTCGCGATGCAATTCCGACCGGCACCGGCGTCTAATTAAAAGAACCAATAAGTCAGAGCCTTGTTTAATTGTAAATCTGTGTGAATTGATAGCAGTAGCTGCGCAATAGGAGCTCTGCGTTGGCTGGTCGCAGAGCAGTGCCAAATTTTGTGAAACCTCCGGTAATTGCAAGACAATGCGATGCGAGTCATGAACGTTTGGCGCGGTATTGTGAAGGGACACAACGAGGTCAGCGGAGTCATTCCGATTAGAGAAGTGGTACGAGTTTGTTCACACTTCACATTAGTAACGCCATCTTTGAGTCATCGGCTATCTGCGTATGCGTATTGAGCCGACTTATTATTCTTATCAATATGTTTAGAATAAATTACATTTTTTTACTGTATTGTAACACTAACATTTTACGTGGAAAATTGTAAGGATGTAATACTTTTTGATCAGCTTATAATAGATATGGCATACTACTAATTGCTACAATTAACAGGCGAATATGCGAGCGTATCACATATTTCGCAGTTAAACACTGCCCGTCACCAATATCGGTACTTTTTTTATTCGGGAAAATACAAAATGATATATGTATCGCCATCTGCTAGAAAGTCGCCTCTTACGACACCCACGAGAATACCGAGTGATGGATTCCATACACACTTAACACAAGGCAAGGCTAAAATATATATTTTAAACTTATAAAATTATCAGGTTTTACTTATAATTGTCGATTATCGCTTACTTAAAATAGTTAATAAGTTAAAGTTACAGCCTATATATGTACATCATTTCTAAGAGGGTTTCGGACCATAAAATGTCCGCCGCGCTGCACCAATGCGTATTTGCGAACCTCACGTGTCTTCGAAATATATATTTTTTATTTCCCAGACATGCAGGTTTTCTTACGTTGTTGTCCTTCACCGCCGAGCGCGTGGTAAATCAGAACTTAAAATTGGAATTAACAATGTCATTGGTTCTGGCGGATTGCTCGCGTATTGTGAAATTGACACCGTGCGCTTAACCCCTGAGCTACCGCGGCTAGCTGTAAATCCCACTGCGAGTGCTTCTCCTCTACTTAGAATGAGTATTAATTAACTCTATACCTGTCCCTTCCTATTGTCTTTCAATGAAAAGGAACCTTTCAAGATTTCTTAAATTGACGTGCATTTTTATGAGCAGACCCGTAAATGTTTGAAGCTGTTTTATTATAAATTCCTACCTAACAATAGTTAGCTCTAACTTTACTTATTCATTCATTCATAACTACCTATCTTAGTTATATGAACAAAGGCATCCCTATAGATTAACCTCACAAAGGGGATTTTTCCATGGTTGTCACGCTTGACATTCAGGTTGGCGAGGGCAACTTTTTCTTGTAATTCTTATTAGAAAGATACTAGTGCAGTAGAAGCGATTGAGGGATAAAAACCAGGAGATGAACTCCTGGTTAACTCCTGGTTTTTATCCCTCAATCGCTTCTTACGACACCCCAGCGACGATGTTAGGTACCCAGTGGATATTCTTACACCGCCATTACATGGTTCAAATCTAAACTTCAATGTCAATCTTAATTGGACTGTGTTGTGCAGAAATGTTTTAAACCACCAAAACATTCAGATTTGATAGATAAATGCATTTTCTTGTAGCAGAAGTCTTATCCGTATCAGGTTAGTACTCATCGTACTCGTATACCTATATCATTTTAAAGAAAATTGAAAGTAGACTTTTGGTTTACTTGTTCCTTTTCAAAAGCCTTTTATTCTTGGAAATAAAGAGAAAAAAGTGCCTCGGCTTCGGAGGATGGATGATTTTTGCACAACACGGTCCAATTTATGGTAAAAAATAGTTGAAAATTAATAGCAAAATTGCAGTGCATTTTAGGTCATGATGTCTGGGTTATTATAATGATTTCTTATACTTACACAAATACTACACGTTAAATAAAATTAATTTACGGATTTTATTGCATTTAATTGTAACTTTTTTCAGCGCAGAATGGCTGACTTTTTTTGTCCTAAAAGCTTAAAACCTCAGAAATTAGAGAAGGCCTACACCCAGAAGCTGGCCGTTTATAGACTGTAACTTTGCCTTTTATTATTATAATTATAACTAGCAATGTGCACTATAATAACATTTTTTGTCATAAATACTCGACGAAATGTTGCTTACAAGGGACCACAAATTTCTCAAATATTACAATATTGAAGTACTAACTACAACAAAACATAATTAGCCAGACAAGCAGGAAATGAATTCTTCTAAATATTTGTGCAAGCAATCGATTCGAGTATCGACGTATGATTGTAGGGCATAATTGAACTCTACAAGAACCGGCAATTTCCCAAACAGCCCTCGAAAGAAAAAGGTTCAACAAAAAAACGGGCCGCGCGAATGGAGCGTGAAATATGGGAGAGTAAAAAAACGGCACTGCGCAAGTGAACAACAGGCCTATTCAATGCCGTCATAAAAATATGATTGACATATTCCTTAATATGACATCTCTTCGAGCGGTGATATTTTTTTGTCGCCCATCGCAACTCCTGTATCCAAGTCCTAACAATATTTCTTGTCAATAAAAGTTATACTTTATGGACATGTTAATAAAGTTCATATTGCAATTTATTTTAGAAATATCGAAGGTTTAAAGTTTAAAGCATATCACCAGAAAGGAGATATTAAGTGCTCTGTAATCCAATTACATGTTCTTTGTCAAATTTCGGATGTGGATTATGTTTCTATAGAACCACCATGTTTTCCTCTACTATGTGATTATGTACAAGGGATATCTATTCATGTTTTGTTCTTTGTCCCTTGCATGCGCCTCATCTAATGACACGGCCAAGAGATACCGCTTTTGTTATCTTTTGTGGACTGTAGATACATATTCTTTCGTCTATTAAACCAAAATAAGAAATATGTACATAAACATTCAGAAACATTGTAAATAAAATATTGGATAAACTGATTTGAAAAAAGATAACTGAATAAAAACTCCTTATATACCAGATATCATAGGATTTTTTACTTTTGGGTAAATATGTAAAATATTTTTAACTTTGACATATATTTTTATGGAGTATTTATATTTTTATTTCTTAATTAAATATTAACAAGTAAAATGTTTTAATCCAACAAATGTCCAACATGGCCTCCCGCATAGCTTACCTCATAGGAGTGACATTCGCTATAGTTTCCACACCTAGCAGGAAGATGCTCCTGCCCATCTCCTGTTTTTTCCTTCTGTCGCCTTCTGTCATGTCGTGGGACATCCACGGGTTGATATCGGGTAGTGGATTCTTTTACAATGAACTTCACGGCGAACTGTTAATTAATTTTTATATTCTTAGAACTATATAATATGACAGTAATAATTATGACACTAGCTGTTCTGAATTTATCACGATTAGATTATATGGTTTTTAATTTTTTTTTTGCGTGGAATCCTAATTCTTTTTCTGAAACAAAAGTGGCCTTAGTCACTCCTTATAACATCAGCTATCTGCCAGTGAAAGTGCCGTCAAAATCGGTCCAGCCATTTCTGAGATCAGCCGGAACAAATACACAAAAATAAAAAAAATGATTTCTATCGCAATAAGTACCGTTCATATACTTTCATATGCATTTAGTAATAAAACAAGTGGTAAAATTAAAAATTTTGTATAACCGATTTCAATACGACCGATACAATGTATTCGAAGTCAATTAAATACGCACTATTAAAGATGAAACTTCAAGTCAGATCTTGATTAAATTTATATGGGAAACACGAAAACCACAAGCTTTCAGATAAAAAAAAGAATCATCAAAATTGGTTCACCCATAGAAATGTTATGAGGTAAAACATATAAAAACATATTGTCGAATTGGAAACCTCTTCCTTTTTTAAATCGGTAAAAAAGGTGTTATTTTAACATTACAAACAGACATTCAATTTTATTTATAATTTAAACTTTTAATATTAAATGTGTTATTAATTATTATATACTATTTATATTATTACCTTTTAAATTTAATACTTGACGCATTAATAACAAGTAACTTTTAATACTTATATCTCAAAAAGTATAAAATTTTAATAATAAAACTAAAAAGAAAAAATGAAGGGCTTAAACTAATTGCTAAACATTTAGTAGACTATTCAACAATTCTAAAGACAGTTTTTACTAATAGAAAAAGGAAAGGTAATTGTTTATATAATTATAAGTTATTTTGTTTCTTAAAAAGTTATAACAATAAGTTAGTTTGCGCGGACACAACAAAGAAATTAATAACAAGCAAAACTGACGCAAATACGCCAGTCACATCGCTGTCTAGTTCAATAATTCCAAGAAACGGTGCCACTATCCCTTTGCTGTTCCCAGATAAAGCGTCCGGAGCACAATCATAACATGACAAGTCGGTGTCTCTGTGTCTGTAGGCCAACATATCCAGACCACTGGCCCGGGGTTATCGCCAACAACTGTCATGGAAGACATCGTGTTCAAATTACATAGACTTTAGCATCTTCTTCTAAACTAACATCAAAGTTAAAGTGACGCCTTTGTAAAAAGACAAATAATTGAATATTTTTTTATATTCTTGAGTATTGCACACAAACATTTTTCATACACGCTGCAGATATATGGTTATAGCATAAAAGGTTCGGCTCGACCGGGGTAAGACCACGCTCTCACAGAATACCAACGTAAAATAACAACTTAATGCAGTAGTACTTCGAACGGTGAGTGAAGAGA